>JAXFYN010000020.1:445630-929982 GCA_036172215.1 Camellia granthamiana | reverse complement strand
AAACCCATAAATCAAGGTGGAAACCATGATCATGCTCACATAAGCATAATCTTGAGTTCAAATGCTAAAGATCAAAGATCAATAACTTAATGAAAATCTTACCTTGATTCTTTGGTTTGGAGGAGATCTACCCTTGATTTCCTTTCTCTTCGTCTCTTCTTCTTCCTTGATCTCTCTCTCTCCACGACTTCTCACTCTCTCTTTCTCTAGATATTTCTTTTCTTGGTTGAGTCAAAATGGGCAATAAGCCTTATCTTAAACATATATATATCAAATAAATCAATTAACCCAAAACTCTTGAGCCAAACAAGCCTTACGAATCAGACGAAATTCAGTCTTCAATTTATTGTCCCAAATGGTTCTAAAAATTCCCGGTATCACATAGGTATGTTCAATTTCATTTTTTGAACCCATTACGGTCATCAATTTCAGTCCCGAAGTTGTAATTCCAACAGATATTTTTCAATCAAATCATATAAACACATAATTAATTATCGGGAATTACGTCACATAGTTCCGGGTCATTACATTGTCCTTACTCGGTTTACTGAAAAGTGCAATGTTTTAAACGAAATGCGAGTCTCGGAACATTGAAAAAACATTTGGAAAAATATTTTGAAAGGAGGGTTTTAAGACCTAAAATAGTTTGGCCAAAATGGGGTGCAAGATTTGGGATTAGAGCTTTAATCCAAATTTCTTTGCTGAGAATTCAAAAGATTTCACAGTATAACTTTCATCATTGGGTGTTCGGAATAAAGCACCCAAGTCTTAAGGGCTGTCAAAAATGGGGTGTTTATAGTTGCCCCTCTTTGACAGAGCTCGAAGTCATGAAATGACGTGAGTGAATGTCAAAGCCTGAAGACGACCCATTTTGACAAGGTCGTAAGACTTGGGCAAACAAACAAAATGCAAATGCAGTTGGTTGAACCCGAGGGTTGCCTACGTATCCCTTTGCAAGGAATCAAACCAGCGTAGTTCTGGGGCAAGACGCAAATAATACACAATGCAACGAAACAATGCAAATGATATACAATGTATGTATATAATGAAATCATCAAATCACAAGCAGTGCCTACCACACAAATATCATAAAGGAATGGAGATGCAAATCAAACTATGTTTTATATAGAAAAGAAGTGTGGGCACAAGCTAAACGATGCCAAACACAGGCTAAGTGCCTATATCCCCAATACTGGCCTCAACGCATCATGGATGCTTACATATAACATAACCATGTTTTAACGTGAAAGGGGGTGCGAGCACCTGCAAAACTATGTTTTTCGTAGAAAGAGAAAGAGTACAAGTAATTGGGTAGTATGATATAAGTGGGGAATGATTCGCTGGGGAAAGATAATGATCCTAAATGCTGAATGCAGCAAGACAAAGTACAATGCAATGGATGTAATGGATACAAGGAATAAGGGGCACAAGCTGAACTACGTCTTACCTAGACAGGGCATGGACACAAACTGACCACGTCTAACATAGAAAAGGTGCCGACACCCTCAATACTGGCCTCAACACAGCATGGGTACTTACACATGACAGAACCATATTTCAATGAGGGAAAGGTATGAGCACATGCCAAATTAAGCTTAACATGGAAAGGATGCAGGCGATAAAATGGGATGATGTAATGGATGCGATAGATAGTGTAGATGCATGCGATAGATGTTATATGCAATGCGATAGAGGTAATAGATAATAATGATGTAGCAGCTGGGAAATGAAAGTACCTTACAGGGCAATTGGTGATGACTCACATTATGTTATGGGGGATCTTCCTCTTCTTCTTGTTGCGCTTTTAAACCACGCGTACTACTTTTCTCCTTGGCTATGTTTGCAACTTTCCCTATTCTCTAATAGGGTGACATACTAGGTTGGTTCAGTATCCAGAATTGAGGTACATACAAGCTACCTCAATCTGTGGGGCTGCCATACAGATTTTAAGTCGAGGATACACCCCTTAGGTATTTAGACTAGACTTTAGTCTCGGAAATTCCAAACCTTTGCGTTCTAGGCATCGCTAGTCGAACTTTAGTTTCCACCGTCTCAGTTGGTCTCCTAGGAACTTATTACAAACATAGCCTGGTGGCTATACCAGACCACCTGAAGCTATTCGGGCATGATAAACACCAAAGGAATTACACATTTAGAGGATTTAAGGTCTCTTAGATGCAATGAGTGTACAAGACAGTGCGGGTGAAGTGCACAAAACAATACGAGGTGAATGAGTGCACAAAACAGTGCTGACTCAAGGTACATAAGATAGTGCAATGTAAGGTGCACAAAACAGTGCGAGACAGGGTGCACAAAATAGTGCAAACTCAAGGTGTACAAAACAGTGTGATGCAAGGTGCACAAAATAGTGAGAGACAGGGTGAATGCACAAAACAGTACGATGCAAGGGGAATGCACAAAACAGTGTGAGACAGGGTGCACAAAACAGTGCAAACTAATGTGAATGCACAAAACTGTGCGATGCAAGGGGAATGCACAAAACAGTGCGGGACAGGGTGCACAAAATATTGTGAACTAAAGTGAATACACAAAACAGTGCGATGTAAGGGGAATGCACAAAACAGTGCGAGATAGGGTGCACAAAATAGTGCGAACTAAAGTGAATGAAACATTGTTATGAAAGTACGCAAATCAGTGTTAACTCAAGGTGCACAAAACAGTGCGAACTAAAGGTACACAAAATAGTGCGAACTAAAGTGAATGCACAAAACAGTACGAGTGAGGTGAAGATGTATGAATGCACAAAACAGTGCGATGCAAGATGCATAAAACAGTACGAACTCAAGGTGAATGCACAAAACAATGCGAACTAAAGGAGCACAAAACAGTGCGATACTGTAGCTCGAATTTTTTACGCCTCCTCTCAGAAGTCAAATAAGCCCTACAATATCGGACTCCTGCGGTTCTGAATCTGATCTCACAAGTGCAATGTGAAATAGATAAACACCAAAGAGTCCCAATCTGAAATTTTTTTTGGAAAATCGATTTTGAATCAAATTGCTAAAAATGGACTACTTTGCTAGATACAGAGTTGCCACCTAAATATTTTTGGAGAAATTTAGGAAACCCATGACTCATGCCAAAGGCCACGTATCTATCATTACCAAGATTGTCTAGGCTTGGGAACTTAGGTATGAGAGGGGAAGGTCACGAATTAAGCATTCCCGCTTGCCTGATTAAAGATCGGCCTCTACTAATCATGATATGAATCTTATTTACATTATATGCTCTTGTTCCGGTTTATTAGGCTAGCATTACTATGTGATGCGCACGCACACAAGTATAGACTAACTTGCAAGAATTGGAACATTTCGATTCAGGTTTGTTTTTGAAAAGAGTTTCGAATATGTACCACTTGAAAAAGTGATCGCATATGAACATTACTCAAATTATTCCAATTCAAGCAATTAGTCTCCATCCACAGGCATTCAAGCAGTTTATCATTTAAGTACTTAGCCTCATGGTAAGCATGCTAAACATGGCAACAATCATACGCATGTGATATGCTAAAGCGAGTAAAGGCTTACCTAGTACTCCAAGCCAAAAGAGAAACTAGTTAGAAAAATGCATGATCCTAACTTATGCGATATGACTAATGCAACACATGCGATATGCAATTTACTAGGCTCGGCTGCTAATGTGGCATATAAATCAATTTGATAACCTACAGTCTAAGCACGTATTTAAGAAGTATTAAACTAACAATGCAAATTAGAATGATGAACCGAGCCTCGGTGTATGCAAGACAATGGATGCAAGGCCTGAAGCATGCTAATCAAAACATGATGTTCTAATCTAACCATTGTAAGTAGTTAAATAAAAGGGAGAAAGACGTGGGGTTGGAAGACACACATTATTACAACGTTTGCTTGCCTTCGCGCAGGAGGGTCCGAATGAATAAATTAGCTAACTAGCTAACTAATTAAAGCTAAGCTAATTATTACAAAACAAATTAAATAATTTAACTAAACTACTTAACTAATTATTACAAAAACAAATTAATTAACTAATCTATCTAATTAAAACAATTACAATACGAGACAAATTAGCTATTCTAACTAATTAATTACAAAGCCACTATTTGAATCACAACACCAATGTACAACATGGATCCCGAGGATCGATGAAAGGCTCATGCATGAATGCGGTTTTCACCCGAAAAAGTCACCGTTTCTACTGCTGAATGCCTCTGTTGTATAGTATAACACATGCACTAATTTCTACCTCCAGACCAACTCTGTTCTACTTTAGAAGAACATTGCTTGATTTTGCACTGGTGGCCGGTAGAAGGCCTGTCGTCCACTGATGATGGCCTGCCGGCCACAAAGATGACTGCTAGCCACCGATAGTGGCTTGCCAACCACTGGTGACTGAACTTCCCTGCTGTAACAGAGAGCAAACAGAGTAGAGATAGTGTATTCTCAAGGGTTTGTTTGCATAATTTACCCCTCCTTATCATTTGAACAGCTCAAAGGAGTAGTAAACTTGGTTCACAAACCACCAATGGATGCAATTTTATTGCATAATGGCTTATGAACCAAAGTGTGCAAATTCAATGAATGCAATAAAACTAGACTCTCAAAACCACCTCTTTATCATGAAAGATCAAGGGAAGTAGTTGACAATGAATCTTGAACTATTTTCATCACTAATGAGTATGAAATGACTCAAGACTCAATGGTTCAATTAACGTACCCAAACAAGTTATTATCTTGCACCTTTTTTTAAGATAGAAGTAGAAAATCAGTTTAATGTCAAAATAAAGAGACTTAGGTCTGATAGAGGCGGTGAATACCATTTTCCAGAATATTGTGAAAATGTTAGTATTATTCATGAGAAGTCTGCACCCTACACACCACAACAAAATGGAGTAGCTGAAAGAAAGAATAGGACACTAACAGAAATGATTAATGCTATGCTTTTTTACTCCAGTTTAAGTTCTGATTTTTGGAGTGAAGCCTTGCTCACTGCCTATCACATACTCAATAGAATTCCTCTCAAGGGTTGGAAAAACAAGAGACCTAATCTAGGTTACTTGAAAACATGAGGCTGTAGAACAATAGTCAGATTACCTAAACCTAAAAGGAAGAAATTAGGTGAAAAAGGAATTGAATGCATATTTCTTGGCTATGTTGTACATAACAAAGCATATAGGTTTTTGGTAGTAGAGTCCAATGGTTCAATGGAAATAAATACCATCATTGAATCACATGATGCGGTATTTTATGAGAAATGTTTCAAAACCATTCCAAGGTTGGATTCTAATCAAGGAAATGAATCAACTCCTTTGATGTCTACAAAGGAAAGTGAACAACATGAACCCATCGAGCCTAATGAACCTAATGAGCCTGTTGAGTTAAGGAGGAGTAAGAGGGCTAGGACTGAGAAGTCATTTGGCCCTGATTTCATAGTTTACCTTGTAGAAGGAACTAGGAAAGCTTATTGTAAGCAAACAATGATTTCTTTGAATATGGATTTAGATCCATCAACCTTTGAGGAGGCTATGAAGTCTCAAGATGTTGCTTTCTAAAAAGAAGCAATAAACGATGAGATGAATTTAATCGTAGGTAACAATACTTGAATACTTGTTGATTTGCACCTAGATCCAAACCAATTGGTTATAAATGGATTTTCAAGAGGAAAATGAAAGTTAATGGCACAATTGACAAGTTCAAAGCAGGATTAGTCTATCAAATGGATGTTAAGACCGCTTTCCTAAATGGAGAGTTAGATGAGGAAATCTACATGCAACAACCGAAAGGATTTATTGTACAGCATCAAGAACACAAAGTGTGTAAACTCGTGAAGTCACTATATGGACTGAAACAAGCTCCAAAATAATGGCATGAGAAATTTGACAAAGTGATAGTGTCAAATGATTTTAGGATACATGAATCTAATAAGTGTGTGTACAGTAAGTTTATTGACAATAGAGATGTAATCAAATGCCTATATGTAGATGACATGCTTATTTTTGGTACTGACAATAATGTCATTAAAAATACTAAAAGTTTCTTATCGTCTAGCTTTAGTATGAAATATATGGGCTTGCCTGATATAATTCTGGGTATTAAGATCAAACAAGAGGATAATAATTTGATTCTTACCTAGTCGCACTATATTGAGAAAATTCTTAAGAAATTTAATTAATATAATTGTACACCCATGTCTACACATTTTGATTCAAATTTGAAATTGTATCCTAATACTGGAAGAGCTGTTGATCAGCTAGAATATTCAAGAGTAATAGATAGCCTGATGTATGCCATGACTTGCATTAGACCTGATATTGCATTTGTAGTGGGAAAACTTAGTAGATACACTAGTAATCCCAGTAGTGTGCATTGGCATGCTGTTAACCGAGTACTTAGGTACTTGAGGAAAACAATAGACTATGGAATAGTCTATAATAGCTATCCAGCAGTGTTGGAAGGATTCACAGATGGCAGTTAGATAACTGACTGTGAAGATTACTCGTCCACGAGTGGTTAGATTTTTACTCTTGGAGGAGGAGCTGTCTCCCGGGGTTCTAAGAAGCAAACATGCATAATAGACTCAACCATGGCGTCTGAGTTTGTAGCATTAGTTTCTTGTAGCAAAGAGGCAGAATGGCAAAGGAATCTCTTGTTAGAAATTAAGATATGACCAAAGCCTATGCCACCAATATCTTTACATTGTGATGGTGAAACAACTCTATCACGGGCCTATAGCCATGTCTATAATGGAAAGTCCAGGCATATAGGACTGAGACATAGCTGTGTTAGACAGTTAATCGTAGAAGGTGTGATTACCATTAGTTATGTAAAGTCAAGTGAAAACTTGGCTAACCCCTTAACAAAGGGACTTGGAAGGGATTTGGGGTGGAGAACATCAAAGGGGATAGGTCTTAAGCCCACTTAACATAATCACTCCTGGTGGAAACTCGACTCAACGCTTGAAGAAACATCAAGTCTTGAGTTCAATGAGCCTAAGTACACCATATGTCGTGATTGCAAGCACTTAGTTTTATTTTATTTTCATCCCAAGGTTGAAGTGCTTGGCACCTGTAATGTGGAAAGAAGAGGATGAGTTAACAAACTCTTAATAAGATTACAACTGGGTTGTTAGGGTACTGTAAATTACAGGGGTATTCTTAGTAAGCTTACCTATGTGAGTGTAAGAGGGGGTGCCACTTCTTATGAGTCCAAGGGCTTGACTCTAGAGCGCTCATGAAACAGGATATAGACACAAGGCCAATCCACGTGTCGGTTTGTTTGAATACTTGAGGTAACCTATACTGTGCGTGAGACATGCCCAGTTAGTCGTATAAAATCGCTAGTTCAAAGACAAGTCTACTATGCCATCTTAACTAACTTTGAGATGTCTTCACTAAGTGAATGATTCAAATCGTAAGATATTTTCACCTATGCATAAGCCTGCCAAGTGAACCAAGAATCATCATCTGATATTTTGAAAATGGTGGGAGAATGTTGAGGAATTTTGAAAATGGGTTTTCAAAATTTATTGTTTAGTTTTGGGTGTTTTCAAAACCTTCTATATTTTTCTTTGAAAGCATGAAATACGATTGGAGACTTTGTCCCACATTGGAAAGAGAGCAAAACATGGAGCACTTAATAAAGTGCTACATGGAATATTCCTTTGAATATGGTATTATGGTATTATGGGATGGATGTTAGTGTACATGCACTCACACCGCAAGGATGGTGCTTCGCACCATCTGCATATGCACACGCACACACACACGCGCGCAAGTGTGGCATGGGCAATGGGTTGTGTAGCGTTTGATGGCGCATTTTGCACTTAGCACGGACGCATCGGTGCAAGGCGCCATAAGGGTGCTTTCCTATTTGCATTGAATAGGTTACAGTGATGACGTGGATCCAACTTGGCATGGGTGACGTGGAATACAATCAGCTCCACGTAGTAGTGACGTGGTGTCTGTTGGCGATGAGTCAACCAACCGATCGAATAGTTGTGTGTCCGATCCGGAGCAGTTTGATCATAGCCGTTGATTGATGATGCACGCAATCGTATAGATAAGATGGCACCGGATCGTAATCAGGTGTGATTAGTCAAGGCATTTATTTGGTGTGAGAATGATATGCACCGTAGATCGTCGATCCAACAGTTAGATTTGATCGGATGCGATCAAGGGACGTGACCATTCGATCAGATACATGAAGGCTTATAAATAGGCTACAAAATCAGCCATTTCAATCCATCCAAAATCTTGAAAAGCATTCCAACAATTCTCTCTCTCGCTCTTGATTTAGAGTTTTCGATCAAGAGTTTCTTAAGCAAATTTCTGCTTTTCTTATTGGTAATCAAATTCTACAGACTTGATTATCAGTGTCTTGATTTTCTTGATTATATCAAGAGTATTTTGATCTACTGTTATCAGTACAGACGCCGGTAGACTTGATCTTTAGATCAGGCTTCATTGTATCCTAAAGGTGAATTTGCTGTAACCCCTTACATACCTTTTGGTGGGTGCAAATATTATCTTTAGGAAAGCGATTAAGTAACGCGACTTGAAGCACTAAATTTCTGTTTAACATAGACAAGATCACGCCAAGTTGTTAAGACCCGAAGACCACTAACTGAAGAATTCAAGACAAATTGTTCCAACACTATATGTAGTGAATTCTCTTTAATTAGCCAAAATATGGCTAATAGAGACTTGTTTTATTTTAAAAATAAGGGATGCGGCTCTTTGTTATGTTAGTTTATAGAGCCAAAGATGGAATATTCATGAATCGACAGTGATAGATTACTATGGGTATAATATAACTCTTCAAGAATTCAAATTATTTGCATTGTAAAATATTTTCTATCGATTGTGGTAAACTACCTTCATTTAAATGAATTTCATTCTTCAATCCAATTAAATCAGGGGGACATTGTGTGCACCACATTTTATTTTTCTATCGATTATAGCCTATAATTATGGCTAAGTTCGATTATCTTCTGTCGATTGAAATCATAAACTATTTTCAAAGAATAACTTTGATCACATTTGTTTTTATTGTTGTTTTTTCTGTCGACAGCCATGCTAACCTGGCATGATATAGATGTGTTAAGGATGTGGCATGATGACATGTTAAGTGGAGAGTCAAAAAGTTAGCAATTGCAGCAATTTGAAAGTTAGTTGTTGAGATCAAGGAGCCAAGATCAAATAAAGCACCAAATTTGCAAAATGATTCCTATCAAAGATGAGATATGTATCATGTTGAGAAAATCATGGGCTTGTTGAGGAAATTGTAGACTTAGGTTATCTCTTTTTCTCATGTGGCTGAACCTATAAATAGGCCTAGAGAGATACAAAGAAGAATAAATCAATCATCAATGATCAAACACACTCGTGTAGAGTTATTTTGGAGTACTTCTAAATTAGCCATTTTAGGAATAGATTAAACAAATAGCTTTTCCAACCCCCCATTTCTCTTCTTTCTGTCGATTGCTGTATTTATTCAATTTTTTGTTCTTGTTTAAATTCTTGTAACTAGTGACAAGTGACAATTTATTTGAATTAATACGTATTCTATTATGTTCAATTTCTTATTTACTTAATTACTTAATTACCTCCAATAAAATCATTAATTTGTTTAAGGCATAGAACTCAACCACAAAATCTGATCATTTTTGTGTTTATTTAAAATTAGTGGAAGCCTGTTGATCAATCACTGTCAATTGGACCTAAACCGAATTTTTGCTAACACAAGTGTTTGAATATATTAATCACAATATCATCTTATGTTATAATCGGTTTAATCAACAGCACAAGGGCCATATTTTTCTTCTTCTTCTTTTTTTCTTCTTTGTTTGTTTGCCAAGATATTATATTTTGTTCTCATGTCACATGTGGGAGTATTTAACGTGGAGTAATTGCTTTTATTATTATTATTTATTTAGGATAATAATGTTGATTAGTTGCACAATTTAGTTCATAACTTCATAAATAAATAGGAAGGAAGATGAATTTATTTGAAAGAAAGAAGCAAGGGTGGGTTATTCTTGAAAGTGGAAAGAAGCCATGGGAGTTTTGTCATTCCTTTGTCCTTCTCTGCTAGTGAAAGAAAAAGAATGCACATCATCATCACCATCATATGCTGGCAGAGGTGACTCTCAGCCTAGACACCAGGATAAAATGTTAATTTATCTGGTGTAATATCCGAATTCGAGTCTTACCGTTGTGTGATGCAATTTCTTCTTTTGTATTCTCCCTACTATACCGATTGTTTCAAAAACAAAGAAAAAAAAAATGAAAAAAGAAAAGAAGATCAATTAGATTAGTAGCACTAGGTGTTGGTCTTTTTGGTTTTAGGCTTGGTCACTGTGTAGGTTGGTTGTTTTTGTTTTTGTTTTCGGACCAGACCTAGGTGTTGAATAAAGAATCAAGAATAATTGGTTGGGCCCTAAATGTTATACTTGTACACAACACACACAAGAATAGGTGAATTCATCCAAAAACCTCAATCCATTGCTGGATTCTTAATCAGATAACATGGCCTTAATTTAAATATAACACTTTTTGAAAGGAGCTGAACACTAATATCATAAAAGAACATTTGAGGATCTGCATCCTGTAATAATACTGCCAATATTAATATACTAATACCAACTATTTTATTAACAACATACGGTTTAATGTTAATATCAGTAATTTGTTGGTTTGTCTACTTTACTCGAAGAGGATTGAATTTTCAATCTCTATAATCCAATTTGATAATGTAGTCTGGTCAGCAAGAGATGGGTCAGACTGATCCAAGCACTTCACAGATTGATTGTCCTTTGTCTTCTTAGTCGCACCTGCAACAAGCCCAGTAAGAACGTTCCGAAATGAGGGTGGTTCCTTCCTATAAACCCTCCGACGATCAAGTTAGATAAGTATATGGAAGGAATAGAAAATTACAGGGAAAGCTTAGTGTGGAGAGAGGGAGTGACTGAGTAACCTCTTACGAAATGTTCCCTTGAAGTTTTCTTATATTCTTATTAATTATTTCCTTATTCATTCATGTTGTCCCATTGACTGAAAGCTTGCAACCTATTTGCCGTCGGTCATGGTGGTTTATCACGTCCCAGAGCAAGAGGTCTTATTGCATTTAATGCTTTAGCAGTCTCATTTAATGCTTGGCGCATAGGCTTAATAACTCTACAAAATCTTTGTCTGGTAGGTGACTAATTCCTTACTTGACACATGTCTAGCTGTAACTGGGTTTGGATCACTATGGGTTCTCTGTTCTCTGCAAGACTTGCTGTTGGGCCTTATTTGCTGGGCTCTATAATGATAACTAATCAAGTAATTATCTTGGCAGCCCAGGTAACCACGGGTTGGGCCCTTTTGGGCTATGCCCATCACAATTGGTTACTACTAGTTAGACCCACTTCTAGGGAACTGTTAACTGGTCATACATATATATATATAACTTTGACAAAATAGAGATGAGCCCTGTTAGGGCTTCTCTAATTCTCATGATGGATCTCTTTCTTGGGCTTAATTAATTAATATATTATTGGGTTTGAGTGTTCATTAATTTAAAGCTCAAGGTTGTGTCACTGTGTGAGATGCGCTGTTAAATTCCTGTTGGAGGAGAGAAAACTTCTTTCTATATATAACTATGGGTTCATAAGTTAAGCATGCCAATGCCAATGCCAATGTCATTCTCTCTATCCATTATCTACTCCTCTCAAACTGTTCCCCTCTCCCTCATTTATACCAGAAGAACCCCCCACCCCACCCTCCATCACTTCAATCACACAAATAGTTGCTATTCTTCTCATTTTATAAATAAATAAACCCAAGGACTACTACTATTGCTGCTGCTATATATCACTGGTTATAACAAAAATGACAGCAACACATTAGTGTTTTGAGGAAGTTTTTTAGTAAGTTTTATTAAAAACTTCCTCAAGTCCCACATTGATTGGAAAACCAATACTACTCCCTTATTGGATTTGTATATACTGAAGTATCTCTTCTTTTACTTTACTTGATTCCCAAAGCCTAGTTTCTTTTTTATTTAATAAAATAAAATTAATTACTGCACACACGCATGCCTGGTACTTGTCTGCATTCATGTGTAGTCCCAGAAATTTTTATTATTTTCAGATCTTTAACTTTTATAACAATTCTGACTCTGTTATATGACATTCTCATTTTTCTTGCACCATAAGTTTTCAAAAACATTTGTGTGTTTAAAGGTCTGTATTTATACTTCTATTTTTACAGAGATATATTATTTTCATCTGTTACTACTATAAAATATGTCAAAGGTTTACAATTTCAAGTCTTTATTTTTTATTCAATCAAGTCTCTAATACATGATAGATTCACATTTGCAAAGAAACTAATAATATACATCTGTATACTATACACGCATTCTAAGGTTTTTCTTCATTTTCTGGACAATTCGGTTGTGAAGGTCATAATCCTCTTGGTGGATGTGAATTCCAAATGTGGGAGTGGCTGTGAGAGAGAGCATCTGGCAGCTGGTTAGATCTTGGAGCTGCCTTCATAAACGCTAGGACCTTCACCTAAGGAGGCAGGAGCACACCATGGTTTTAGTTTTAGAATAGTGATGATCACACCACACGCATCTCACAAAAGATTCATCTTATCTGTTTAAATTTCTGTTTTACTGTCATATGGAATTTTGTTACTCAATTAGAAATACAGACTGTCATCGAAATTACATGACACAATTCCTAGCCCCCCATGAGTTGGTTAAGAGATCTCTAAACCAAAAGATTGAAGAAATTAAAGCATTAATTCCATTGCCCTCTTTTTGTTCAATGACACTTTTTATCCTTTTGAGATAATTGCAGCATCAAAATGGTAATCCTAAAGTTACATACCTTCCTTCCATGAATGAATGTACATTTTCTCTTTTGTGAAAAAAGCTTTTGGCAGTAGAGCTTTTGCAAGAGATGGCGGCAACAAATGGCTCGTGTATGTAAGTAGTTGTTCTTGGAAAGGAGATTTACTCAAACGGCCTCTTTCGTCAATTCCCTGCATTGAATATTCACATTCCCCTTCCTTCTAGAACAAACAAATAAATAAATAATCCAAACCAAGCCAACTCTGATTTTCAGTGCTAGAAACGATTCTCCAATAGATCAGGCAGAGTTATTTTTCCTGAGTTGTTGGAATCAAGCTTACTAAACTGATTACATATCTGCAGTACATCTTTCTCCCCAATCTTTCCCATTTCTTTGAGCTTGTAGATGATGTATTCCGACTTACTGTACAACATGTTATTCAAAAAGAATGAAAGAAAGAAAGAAAAGGGAATTGAGGGTTAATTCCAAATGATTTAACTGTGATAACTGATGATAGCAGCAATAATAAAATCCGACAATTGGGTTCTGCTTTAAAAAATGCATAAAATTATCCAAGGCAGACCGTAGAAATTTTCATGGTCAGCATAGAAAATGGACAAAGAGCAGCTCAGTAGTGATGTGGATAAAGTTATAAGTTTTTTTTTTTTTTTTTGATCGAAAAAAAAAGATGTTCTGAGGTGTCATCACAGCATCTGTGGGCCCAGGCCCCGGGGTCTACCGGTTGCTAGCCTGATTTGGCACCAGTGGAGCTCATCAACTGTCCCAGCCAAGGTTAGGTTTCGATCGGAGTACAGCACGAGCTCTCCAAAAGAGATCGGGAGAAAGAAAAAGAAAAGGGGTTTAATGAATTATATTATATAAAAATAGACAAAGGGGTAAACTAATATAATATGATGTATATGTATATACCTGATGAAACCGTTGTTGTTGATATCGGCAGCAAGTAAGTCGTGAACGGTGATATCGCGATGCAACACCCACTTGGTAATCCTTCTGTGCCTCTTATCAATCCTGGCCTCTGCCAAATACAGGAAGGCCCTCGCCACTGCCAATGTGGAGAAAAGAAGCCAAATTGCAGCGAACAAACGGCCAGTCAGGGTCTTGAAGGCCGCGTCTCCATACCCAACCGTGGTAACGGACATCACCGACAAGTAAAACGAATCAATCCAATCCAATTCCTCCACAAAATACAACATCACCGTCCCCATCCCTATGCACAACACAACCACCCCCAGTGCCAGACCAACCTTCAATCTGATTCTCATCCTCCCCTTCTCCACATCAACAACAACCATGTAATTATTATTATTATTATTATTCTTCTCCTTCTCTTGGTTCTGAAGAAGAATGCTCCTCAAGATCATCTTCTCTTGCAAATCAAGAACGTAATTGACCACCCCACTCAGCAATATGTCGATGAACCCAAAACCCACCAATACATAGAAGCAGGCGAACACCTTGGTGTGAGGGGATGATGGGGCGATGTCCCCATAGCCGATGGTGCACATGGTTACGACGCAGAAGTAGAGTGCGTCCACGAGCTTGTGGGTCTTGTCTTCTCCTCCTGAGAAATGGTTGCTGTTGAAGGAATAGATGAGCACCCCTAGGAAGAGGTAGATTACGACTAACAAGGCTGCCTGCCTCAATAGGGAAGTTGGGTCGGGTGGGTCCGACTGGATTGTCTTCTGTTGTTGGGTCCTCAGGTCCCGGACCACTGCCATGGCTGGTGCTGTCTTGCACCGGTGAATCTTTTTGGGGGGTCCCACGTGGGAGAACGACGAGGAGGATGTTGATCCAAGTGACGGAGCAGAGACCAACAATTCATCAGCAGCAGCAGCAGCAGCAGGAGAAGGGTCTTCGATGTCTTCTTCGAAGATAACAGGGGGATGATTGTTATTGCTCAAGGATTCAGGACAACTACTACTATTAGTAGTAGTAGAAGAAGAAGAAGATGAGTTTGATGGGAATTGGAAATCGTGGTCGAGAAGGCTTTCAAGTTCGGGCCTTTTTTGGGGCACCATAAATTGTTCTCTTTCCATTTTTAAAAGGCCGATCGATTACCAAAGTAAGAAAGAAAAGAAACCCCAGGTCCCAGATAAAAAAATTGTTTCAGAAACAGCAGAGAGAGAGAAAGAGATAATAGATTTATGGTGGGGGTGGGGGTACAACCATAAAAGTTTCTAACGATAATGATGATGATGATGAATGTGATTGCATTATTATTATTATTTTATCTTATAAATTCATCGAACAGGGAATAACAGCAGCTGGTTGGAGATCATCGGAGAGAGCCCTTTGACCTTTTTGTCCTTGTGATTAGGCCGGTCCAGCTCAGACGGAGACATTTTTTGTATTTTACTTTTTAAAATATGGACTTGTTTAATTGGCTCTCACTCAGGCAAACTATCAGTATGCGACTTCTTTCGGGAATAATTACATATTAACAATCTTTCGACCAAATCTGATTGGTTGTAAAAAAAGTAAACATATTTAAGCGTCTAATGATGTTTAGATATTTATATTTTTAATAAGATTGTGAGTAAGAGTTTAAATAGATGTAATATTCGGTTCTTGAAAACGTTTAGACGTGAAGAACTCATTATGGATTATTTCAAAAATCTAAATAATTTATTTTGTTGATATATATTATTTATTAAAAAAATTAGATCATACTAACATATTTGATTTATCACAAAAGAAAAAAAAAAATTATTTTATTTTCACTTTTTTTCATAATAAATTCAATAAATTGAATAATTTTTTAAAAATCATTAGCAGTGACAGGTACTAATAGCAATGTTTGTTTTTTTTAATTTATTAAATAATAATAACAATAGAGATTAAGATTTCATTTGGGAACATGTTATTTTAATAATTTTATAATTTGTTTACGAGAAGATATGTAAAAAATAAAGATAATGATATAATAACTTATAATAATTTTTAATTTTTTAATTAAAATATATAGTTTAGAAATGAGACGGAATTTAGGGATTAAGACAATCCCCTCCATCACTATGCCGTGTCTAAAGCCATCAGATGCCTTGTAATTTGCCTAATTGAAAAAGAAGACTTTTCGTGATACTTGAATGCAGTTGTGATGTCACCATGTTAAACTCAGCCACTTGTTATGTTATCGTGCTAGTGTACACCACCAAGCAACTCTTCAATAATTCTAAATTACATATTATTTTCTTTTTTCTACTTTTTTTTTTGATTGACCATCAAATCAAAATAGTAAGCAGGTTTCTTGGGGTTTTCCTTCTTTATTTGTTAAAATTTAAAAAGATAAACTATACTGCCCTGCTTTGTTATTAAAAAAATTTATAATATTCTTCTGAAAAAATCATAATAACCTCTTCAAAAATATTATCAGACAAATTATATCCAGGCATTCTAATGTAAACTGAATCAAGCTTGTCTCGTGTTCATTGTTTCAATTCAACTGGTTAGTGTTATTGGGCTATCGTAGATTCATCATACGACTTACTTTGATAATTTCAAAAAAATTCATCTTGTAGGGTCTTTCAACAAAGTTTATCAATACAAAATTTTTACCTATTGTTAGGCGATGGTACATGATGTTAAAAAAGTAGAGAAAGTGATATATTGAAGTATTTTGTTTTATTGACTATTAAGAGTTGGTTTAGGGTGAACTACAATAACATATTTTTTATCTTTTTTATGTCACATCATCTCTCTATATTTCTACGTATCTTTTCATAAAAAGTTAAAAAAACATATTTATTTAGATCATCACAAACGACCTTTAAACACTCCATATATACAACTTTTGTCATGTTCTTTTTAAAAAATTTAGATATTTTCCATTTTCATTAGATAGATCGAGGGGGATTTGGTCAAAATCCACTCGTAATAAAACTTTAATGCATTAAGGGTAAGTACAAAAAAATTTCCTTGAAAAGTCCAACTATCACAACCCTAACTCGCCTCTACAGGTTTCGCATCGTAACTAGCCAGTAATTCTCGGATTACCGAAGGCCTTCGACTTGATTAGCAAATTATAAGGGGCTAGCGGAAGCAAATATAGAACATACATAGTCCATTGAGCTGTGTAAACATATATGGAACAGAAATTTCAAAACTTTATATACATATACGTGACGTTATAAGTACAGTAGTCTTATGTCACAATCATTACAAATATAACCAAAAGGGGACTTAGCCCGATATACAGATAAACAGAAAACTTGTTCATAATCCAAAAAGAAAACAAAGTCTTAAACGTTCCCAAAACATGACCACATGACTTTCGGAACCTCCTCGAGAGGCACAAGAGTTGGCCGACAAAACAGAGCTCTAGACGTTTATCATTAAGCCTGGCCACGCGCCTGATCACCTACATACATAAGTAATAGAATGAACGAAAGCCCAATAAATAATAACAAAGTAAAGGGTTTTAATTGAATGATGTCTCATATTAGATTCGGAAAACAGAGTTCATATCAGAAACAAATACATATTCTTATACAGAAACCAGAGTTCATGCTTAATCATACGTGGTATATCCATTATCGTTAACAAAACAGATACAAACAGATACAAAACAGTTGCAGATAAGATAGTGGTTATGTAACCAGTTCCATAAAGGAACCTCTGGATCCGGGTAACAGAGAATAGATATGCTGAGCTCCATGATAGGGCCTCCAGTACGGGTAACAGATTGCAGACACATTAAGTTCCATGATGGAACCTCCGATACCAGGTAACAGCTAACAGATAGCACATGATGCTAAGGATGCCACGAATACATTGTCAAGAATTGGATAATCATTCATTATACAGAACATATCATTTCAGAAAACAGATCTTGTTTCATCATACAGAAAATAAATAAAGTTGACCATAGCTTTACTAAGTTATTACTTACAGATGACTCCAAAGCAGACAGACAAAGCAGACAAATCAGATAACTTGCGGCGCGTGACCTACACAAACATAACAGATACACAGATTGAAACTCACACTCGGATAGTACTTAACTTATTGCATTTTCGTTCTTATTGTGTTTCTAAGTCTTATCCTCATTATTATGTCTTAATTAGGGCTTAAGAATATCTAAGATACAATGAGGATGTCAAAATGTAGGTCAAAACACTTAGTCAAATTTGCTGAAAACAAGGTCTTCGCTTGAGCGCAACTTCCTTCGCTCGAGCAGAGGTTCAAAAATAAGAGTGGTTGTTCGAGCGCAACTTCGGTCGCTTGAGCGGTCTGTAACCTCTGCAAAAGTACTGATTGTGTGAATTCTCTACTCGACGGCCGCTTGAGTATGAGACTAAGGTCTTCATTCGAGCGCAACTTTAGTCGCTCAAGCAGCTTGCAAAATGTGTAAACTTCTGGGAGCATGCATTTTGTGCTCGAGCCAACTTTTGGTCGCTCGAGAGGAAGTGCAAAATAAAGGGTGGTCGGTCGAGCGGAGATGCAGAATTCTGAAATTTCCAGATTGATGTTCAAGTTGCAAAATCCATTTTCAAAGCATCAAAACACATCTTTTTAGGCCGAAACTTAGTAAAACATTGAGACACTCTTTGTATATGAGGAATTGTAAACCATTTCGCAAAATCAAGCCCCAAAGCTTTGCCAATTGAACAAAACTAAACTAGAATTGTATGTATGTATAACATGCATGTATTGACTTGGCTTTCAAAGCTTCCAAAACATGATCAAATGAGGTCCAAGGGTGAGAAATGTCATGAATTCTTAAAACCATGCTAGAATTACCACATGCATGAGAGGAAATCTTTGAAAACAACCTCAAAACTCCACAAAATGTACATGCATGCATGGGATGCTCTTCTTTACTACTTCCTTAGTTCAGTTCATGCATTTCATGCACTAATTTCTTTGAATGCATACACTAACCAATTAAATTACAAGACTAGAGGCTTGAATGCTCACCTTAGATACTTAATTGAACTCTAGTTGGCTAATTGTTCGAGTTTCCAAGTCAGATCCTCCAAGTCTTTACAATGCTCAAGCTTTGAACTCAACTTTTCCTAAGTCTCTCTCTCTTTCTCTCTCTCTCCCCCACATATAGGTGAGTACAAAGATGATCAAAATGGCTTCTATAGGCTATTTTGGCCTTATATATGCCCACTTAGTTTAGTTTAAGTAAACTTAGCTTAAGATTAGTCAATCACAATTATTTAATTCTAATTATTTGGTTCTGAATCGAATTTCAATCAAATCTACCATAAAATTCTAAAAATTTAAACTAATATATAAATCAAGTCAATTTCGGGATCAGATGTTGATAAGGCTGTTAATTCGCAGAACAAAACAGAAACACCAACAGATATTCCTACAGTAGGTAGATATAAACACAAATAATGCAATTCACATGCAATTAATTCAGAATTTCATCTTAATTACTCATTAAGCATTCTTAATCATGGTTTAGTGGCTAATCATAGTTCGGGATTGTTACACCAACACACACTACTATTACCAAAATATTAAATTTTAAAATAATATAACTTTTGATGTAGATTTTAGTTTTTAATAAAATTAGTATTTTTAGAATTCTCTCATAAAGATCTATCAAATAAGATTCATATTGACTATGAAATTCTTAAAATATATATATTGATGTAAACAGTAACAGTAACATGTTACTCTGGTTCACAGTAACATGTTATTCTGACAATATTGTCCAAAAAAAAAAAAATATTTTTTACTTTTTAATTACTCAATTATGTGTTTCCTCCTTAGGGGATTTATGAAGCAAAATAAATTAAACTGCATTTTTCACCAAATTGTGAGATCCCAATTTTTTGAGGTATTAATATTTTAGTCAGAGATATTGATTGTAGTTTGGTGGTGATATTTTTAGAAGAAAACCTAACTTATTTCCTTATATTTTCTCTTTTTATCTCTATCTCATTAGTATTAATCTTCTTGTGAAATAGATTTACTTTTCTTCCTTAGTAAGTAAAATCATTTTTATTTTCCTTTCTCTCCAAGGAAAGTTCATTTTCTTTTTCCCCAAGTACACCCGTTTTTGCCCACCAAGTAAACTTTATTTTATTATTTTCTTTTTTCTTTCTATTGCCCCAAGTATCCTTGCCCTATAAATTGTGCTTTTCATATCCCTTAATTCCATCTCTTCAAAGCTCTCTCTTTTTTCTCTACTTTTGGCCCTCTCTCTTTATTTGTGATTGTAGGTCACGAGTCGAGGACCGACCGATCGTCTTTTGAAGCCCACTATGAGTAACATTCTTGTAAATATATGTTTGTAAAAATTATGTTCAAACCGTTATATGATAAGATATGATATGCTGAACTGTTATTTTATTATGTGAACGAATGTCCTATTTACGAATCTACTATGACATCCACAGATAGGCCCAAGTCATGGGGATGGCATGCAAATGTGGGTCCATGACATATATGTGATTACGAGATCTCGTTAGCCACTTCATTGTGGTGATACATGTTTAATCGGTATTCGGAACCGATTACTCTAGTAGAAATACGATACGATATGTTCTCTGGGATGCACCATTATTATGTTATGATATGCACCATTATTATGTTATGATATGAGACTGATATGACCGATATGTATGATCTATTTTCTGTATATGATATGGCTTGGAATTCGTTTACTAGTGTCACAACCCTAAACCCGCCTCTATAGGTTTAGTGTCGTAAACCGACCAGTAATCCTCAGATTACCAAAAGCCTTTGACTTGAATATCATAAAATGTATGAAGCTGCGGAAGCAAATATAGGAAATATATAGTCCGCTAAGCTGTGTTGACATACATGAGACAGTAGTTTCAAAAACTATATAAACATAGGCGTGACGCCATACATACAGTAGTCCATGCCACATTTATTAGAGATATACACATAAACATAAACTTGTTTAGCTTTCAAAAGAAAACAAAGTCTCAAACACGTGTGAGCTACAAAGAGAACCTCCTCGGGAGGCATAACAGTTGGCTGACACGACTGAGACTCCAGGTCCTCACTCAGAGCCTGGTCACGCGCCTGGTCACCTATGTACATATATAATACAGTGAACTGGAACCAGTGAATAATAACAGAGTAAAGGGGTTTAATGAATGATGTCCATCACAGATATAACTTTCAAATCTCTTATTGAATAGAAGCATAAGCATATTCCGTATCAGAAACAGAGTCATAAGCATATTCATATCATGCGTGGTGTATCTGTTAGCATTAAACATATCTCTTTGGTCAAGCATAGTAAGTTCCATATTAGAACCTCTGGTACCGGGTAACATATCTCATACGTGAGCCACGGTAATGTTTCCTTTGGGCAAGAGCCTGTGCCTAGATATTGTTTTCCTTGGGCGAGGGCCTGGGCCACTATATTGTTTCCTCCGACACAAGGGCCTCATGACCATAAACCACAGTATTATTTCTCCTGGATGAGGGCCTTTGCTATGGATACCACATAAACATTTCAAAGAAGTGGATCATCATTCATGTAATCACAACACATTCTTTTCTATCATTCAAAAACAGTTCA
Organism: Camellia granthamiana; assembly: GCA_036172215.1. NCBI lineage: Eukaryota > Viridiplantae > Streptophyta > Magnoliopsida > Ericales > Theaceae > Camellia > Camellia granthamiana. The sequence goes on along the minus strand of JAXFYN010000020.1, from coordinate 908,600 downwards.
TATCATATCATCATGTTCCGAAAGTATTTCATATCGAACATAACTTTACTAAGTTATTACTCATAGATAGCTTCACAGATAGCTTGATAGCAAACTAATGGATCAACAACTCACAGCGCATGACATTCACAAACATAACAGATACATATATTGAAACACACACTTGGATCGTACAACTCATTTTACTTCGTTCTTAGTGTGTTTCTAGCCTTTATCCTCATTATTATGTCTTAATCTTGGCCTAAGAATGCCTAGGATGCAATGAGAATGACAAAACATGCTGTTCAACACTTAGTTAAATTGTTGAAAACAGGAGCCTGGCTCGATCACAACTTCCTTCGCTCGAGCAGAGGCCTCAAAATATGAGTGGTCGCTCGAGCGCAACTTCGGTCGCTCGAGCAGTCTGCAAGCTTTTCGAAAGTACTGGTTGCTTGATTTTTCCGCTCGACGCAAGCTAGACAGTCGCTCGCGTGTGAGACTGAGGTCTTCACTCGAGCACAACTCTTGTTGCTCGAGCGGTCTACAAAAATTGTAAACTTCTAGGAGCATGCAATTTACGCTTGAGCTAACTTTTGTGTCGCTCGAGTGAGAGTGAAAAAATGCAGAATGGCTCGCTCGAGTGCAGGTTCAGTTGCTCAAGCGGGAGAGACAGAATTTGGAATTTCCAGATTGTTTTTTCAAGTTCAAAACTCAAATTAAAAGCTGAAATTCATGATCCTTTGGGCCAAAATTAAAGGAAACTTGTACAAACTTGATGAACTACATGAATTCAAAATCATTTCGCAAAATCAAGCCCAAAAGTGTTAACAATTGTGCAAATTAAACTCAATCTTTGAAAGTATAACATATATGCAATGGATGAATTTAAGCTTCCAAACCATAATCAAATGAGGTCAATTGATGGAAAACATGGTAAACTCTCCAAATTGAGGTAGAATTAGGACATGCATGTAAGAATTCTTAACAATTAAGCTCAAAATGGAAGAAAATGTGCATGCATGCATGGTGTGTTCTTTCTTCTACCTCATTAACTTAATTCTCTTGAATTCATGAGCTAGACATCATTATTGTACCATCTAAGGGTTGAACTCTTACCTAGGCTTCCCAAGATGTGAGCTAGAGGCTTAATTCTTGAGTCTCTAAGTCCAATGCCTTCAATTCCTAGCAATTCCCTTAGCTTGAACTTAATTCCTTTCCAAAATGGCTCTAAGCTCACTCTTCCTCACGTTTTGGAGCTCAAGGAGGATGAAATGAAGGTGCAAAAATGATCTCAAGGAGTTAAATTAGCCTTATATAGGCTTGATTAGAGAGTTTAATCAATTAAGCTAACCACGAATCAAATGAACACTATTTTATTCTAATTCATTCGTTCCAAATCGAACTTCAATTGAACTTACCATAAATTCTTAAAATTTCCAAATAACTCATATATTAAGTCAATTTCGTGATCGGGTGCCGATAAGGCCTTTAATTCGCAGAATAAGACAGAAACACAAACAGATCTTCCTACGATAGACAGATAAAAACACAAATAATGCAATACATATGTAATTAATTCAGAATTTCATCTTAATTACTTATTAAGCATACTTAATCATGGTTTAACGGTTAATCATAGGTCGAGGTTGTTACAGTCTTCCCCCCTTAAAGAGTTTGGTCCTCCAAACTCAAATTACCTTCATTCTAGAAGAATATCGGGTCTAGAGGGAACAAATCTAGGTATCTCTTCATCATATCTTCCTTGGTCTCCCAAATCACATAAGTCTCTCCATGGTTCTGCCAATCAACCTTCACCAATGGAATTTCTTTATTCCCTAGTCTTTTGATTCGGCGGTTAACAATCTGTATTGGCCTCTCTTCGTACGTATAGTCATCTTTTACAAGGACATGGGTCGACTCAATCACATGGAAGGAATCTCGTAAATATTCCCGAAGCATCGAAACATGAAAAATATTATGCATATGTTCCATAACTGGAGGTAAAGCTACCGGATATGTCACTGGATTGATTTTCTCAAGAATTTCGTATGGCCCAACATATCTCGATGCTAGTTTTCCTTTCACACCAAAACGAGTTTTCCCTTTCATTGGAGTCACTTTTATCAACACATGATCCCCAACTTCGTATTCTCTATCTCGCTTTCGGACATCTGTATAACTCTTTTGGCAGCTTTGTGCAGTTTTCAATCTCTGTTGAATCAATTTTATATTTTCAGTTGTTTCTTGCACAAGTTCTAGTCCCAATAATGGTCTATCACCTACCTCGGCCCAACAAATCGGAGAATGACACTTTTTATCATGCAAAGCTTCATAAGAAGCCACGCCAATACTCGAATGGTAGCTATTATTATACACAAACTCGACAAATGGTAAGTAGGTCTCCTAACTGCCTTGGAAATCTGGGGTACACATCCGCAACAAGTCTTTCAGTGTTTGTATGGTCAATTCAGATTGGCCATCTATTTGTGGGTGATAAGCACTGCTTAGTCTTAATTCAATTCCCAAAGCTTGTTGTAAACTCTGCCAGAATCTTGAAGTAAATTAGGGTCTTTATTAGATACAATAAACACTGGCACACCGTGCAATCTCACAATCTCATTTATATGTAGGTTAGCTAGCTTATCCGTATTATAAAAAGCTTTCACAGGTAAGAAATAAGCAGATTTAGTCAAACGATCAATGATAACCCAAATAGAATCCATATCTCGAGAAGTGCGAGGCAATCCCACAACGAAGTCCATAGTAATGCGCTCTTATTTCCATTCCGGTATTGGAAGCGGCTGTAGCAATCCAGCGGGTCGTTGATGTTCGGCTTTAACTTGTTGACAATGCAAGCATTTAGCCACAAAATCAACAATGCTCTTCTTCATTCCCGGCCACCAAAAATTTTATTTCAAGTCATGGTACATCTTCGTATTCCCTAGATGCATAGCAAATTTAGAATTGTGAGCTTCGGTCATAACACGTTTCCTCAAATTTGAGCAATCCAGTACACAATGTCTATTCTGGAACTTTAACACGTTGTCCTCAAATACAAACCCAGGCCTTGGTCTTGAATCTATTTCATTGGCAATCTTCTGCAAAAACTCATCTTCTAGTTGTTTCTCTTTCACCTCTTCAATTATTGCAGGCTGGGCAGAAATAGCAGCTATAATCCCAACTTGTTCACGCAGAACTATCTTAATTTCATTCCTTTCCAGGTCACAAAACAATTCTTTCCGGCTAGTGAGCAAACATGACAAATTTCCAATAGACTTTTGGCTCAAGGCATTTGCAACAGTATTGGCTTTCCCTAGATGGTACAAGATCTGCAAATCATAATCTTTGATCAATTCAAACCATCTCCTTTGTCTCATGTTAAATTCTTTTTGGGTGAAGAAATACTTTAGGCTTTTATGATCCGTATACACCTCACAAATTACACCATACAGATAGTGTCGCCAAATTTCCTTCCTTCAGGGCAAACACCACAGCTGCTAATTCAAGGTCATGTGTTGGATAGTTCTTTTCATGCGATCGGAGTTGCCGAGAAGCATACACAATTACCTTTTTTATTCTGTACACACCCTAAGCCTTTATAAGAAGCATCACTGTAAATCTAAAACCCATCAGTTCCGTTAGGCAATGTCAGGATAGGTGCAGTTACCAATCTAGTCTTCAATTCCTAGAAGGCTGACTCTCGCTAATCAATCCAATCAAATGGCATGTTTTTCTGTGTCAACTGTGTTAATGGCATGGCGAGTTTTGAAAAGTCATTCACAAATCTGCGATAGTAACCTGCAAGCCCCAGGAAGCTTCTGATTTTTAACACATTGCTTGGTCTTGGCCAATCTACAATGGCCTTAATTTTCTGTGGGTCCACTGATATCCCGTCTTTGTTGATTACATGTCCCAGAAATGCCACACTATCAAGCCAAAACTCATATTTGGAAAGTTTTGCATACAACTTCTTTTCTCTCAAAATCTGTAAGACAGTTCTCAGATGACTTTCATGTTCTTTCCTACTTTTGGAGTAAATTAGTATATCATCAATAAATACAACGATAAATTCATCAAGAAATTGTTTGAAAACCTGATTCATAGATCCATAAATGCTGCTAGTGCATTTGTTACCCCAAATGGCATTACCAAAAACTTGTAGTGCCCATATCTCATTCTGAATGCGGTTTTCTCTATGTCTTCTGCCTTAACTTTTAACTGGTGATATCCGGATCTAAGGTCTATCTTTGAGAACACTTGTGCTCCATGAAGTTGGTCAAAGAGATCATCTATTTGGGTAGTGGGTATTTGTTCTTGATGGTCACTTTGTTCAATTCCCCCCGATAGTCTATACACAGCCTTGAAGAACCATCTTTCTTTTTGACAAACAAAACTGGAGCACCCCATAGTGACATGCTCAGACGAATAAACTTCTTTTGTAACAGTTCCTGAAGTTGAGTTTTTAACTCTTTCAATTCAGAAGTCGACATTCTATTTGGAGTTTTGGAAATCGGTTGTGTTCCGGGTACAACATCAATAGTAAACTCAATTTCCTTATCAATTAAATCTATGGGTAATTTATTTTGAAATACATCAGGAAATTCATTTACTACAGAGATGTTCTCTACAATAGGACTATCAGAAGTCACAGTCAAAACACAACACATGTACCCGCTACATCCCTTCCTAAGCAATTTAACAGTTTTCATAGCAGAAATCAAGTATGAGGGAGAAACTACCCCATTCCCAGTAAACATAAACTCAGGTAAACCAGGTGGACAAAACATAACAGATTTATTCACACAGTCAATAGTCTCATAGTACTTTGTTAACCAGTCCATATCCAATATGCAGTCAAAATGATCAATTCCCAAAGACAATAAGTCAACATACAATGTCACATCACTAATCACAATATCACATGATGGATACACATATGCACATACCATAGAACCCCCAGATGGTGTAGATACAGATAATAAATAATTCATGGATTCTAAGGGTCTAGTTAATTTTCGAGAAAATGCATGGACACAAATGAGTGTGTAGAACCAAAATCTATCAAGACATATGCATTTTGGGCACAAATGGAAATTATACTTGACACTAGGGGTGTGCGCGGTGCAGTTCGGACAGTTTGAGAGTAAAATTACAAACCAAATGGCGGGTTAGCGGATTGGCGGATTGACAAATTGCGGTTTGGGCGGTTTTTGGCGGATTGGCGGATTGAAGAATATTCTAACTAATTATCATACATTTGCATAATATATAATACTAATTGGTATAATAATTTTTAGATATATAACACAAAGTAATTTTACAAAATATGTTTCATATATATAACCACTAATTTGTAATAAATTTCATATTTTAAATCCTTTTCACACTTATTTGTACATTGATATTTCATTGAAAGTTAAAAAATATGTGTATTAACTTTAGCGGAGCGGAGCGGAGCAGTTCGGTTGGCGGATTATAAATTTTGAAGTTTAAACCGCGATTAGCGGTTAGAGCGGTGCAGATTAATGCTGATCGGTGTGGTTTTAGCGGATTGGGCGGTATTTTGCACAGCCCTACTTGACACCATAGACTCGGTGTTTTGTACATCTCCGGGCACTAGTGCGAACACTCTCCATTGCCTTAACGTTTCATTCCTAGTGTTACCCCTGGCATTAGTTCTTGCATTTGATCTTGCCACCGAAGCAGACTCGGCTGAACTTGCTGTGGGGCGATTGGCATTTACAGACCCAAGTGGACAATCTTTCATCATATGGCCAACTTTGCCACACCGGTAACAGGCACCAGATGCACGGTAACACACTCCTCTATGCTTTCTTTCATAATCAAGACAGTTTGGAATAGATCCACTACTCTGACTAGAGCTACTGGAGCATCCCGTGTTTTGCTTCTTTGAAAATGACCGACCCTTCTTAAAATTGAACCTGGATCTTTTACCTCTCTATTCAATTGTTGGAGTTGTAGTTTGTTTCTTTGCCGCCATAATGGCCTCCACCATCAATGCTCTATCAAGTACTTCCACATATGTAGGTAATTTTAGTACACCTACTCGATCAAACACATCCAAGTCTAATCCCCCTTCAAATTTTTGAGCCTTCTTGTAATCTGTGTCGACTATATGAGGAGCAAATCTAGCCAACTCCGTGAACTTCTCCTCATACTCAGCTGCGAACATCTTTCCTTGCTTAAGTTCTTGGAATTCAAAAACTTTTCGGTCCCAAAAGCACTGAGGAAAGTATTTATTGTAGAAAATTTTGTTGAATTGTGCCCATGTAGTAACCACCATTGTCATGATCCAAACCCGCCCCTATGGATTAAGGTCATAACCGGCCAGTAATCATGAGATTACTTGCAGCCTCAAACCTGATTAAACATATTTCAATAGAAAAAAGGGGCCAAAACGGAAGTAAATTTAAGAATTTTGTCCAATGTGCTATGCTTACATGGCAAAACAAAACATTCCAAAAGTAGTCCATAATAACTCACACATATACATAGAGTTAACATCTTATATTTATCCAGGAACTTTCAGATATGCAATCAGCCAAACAAAAAAGCTCATGTACATAGGTGATCCAACGTGTTCGCCAAAATAGCAAAAGAGTAAACGAAAGAACAAAAATAAAGTCTTGTGCGTGAGATGTTCGGGCTGACTCCTCAAACTGACTTCCTCTCACATTCTTCATTAGGGCTGGGTTTGGACCTCTCTTTGCCCACCTACATACACATAAATAAGAGTGAGCGAAAGCCCAGTGAATAATTTCAAAATAAAGAAGTTACATGAATGAAATTTCATAACATACATTTCAAACGGCCTTAGGCCTATTCATGTTTATATCTGATACATCAAACGGCCTCGGGCCTAATTAACTCTTATCAAATGGTTTAGGGCCCAATTCATTTATGTCAAACGGCCTTTGGCCCATTCATTCATGTCAAACGGCTTTTGGCCCAATCATCCATATCAAACAGCCTTTGGCCCAATCATTCATATCAAACGGCATTTGGCCCAATCATTCATGTCAAACGACCTTTGGCCCAATCATTCATGTCAAACGGCCTTTGGCCCAATCATTCATATCAAACGGCCTTTGGCCCAGTCATTCATGTCAAATAGCTTTTAGCCCAATCATTCGTATCAAACGGCCTTTGGCCCAATCATTCATATCAAACGGCCTTTGGCCCAGTCATTCATGTCAAATAGTTTTTAGCCCAATCATTCGTATCAAACGGCCTTTGGCCCAATCATTCATATCAAACGGCCTTTGGCCCAGTCATTCATGTTTATGTGCATTTCATACTTGAGATCATAAGCATGTTGTAATCATAATTATATTCCATCGACCTTATTTAATCATTGGCATAACGAATATGCAATTCAATTTAACAAATTCGTAGAACTCATACATAAGAAGCATTTGGAAAGTAGTATACTTCAATACCAAGGTTTTGAAGCCCGGACCGGACCGGCCGGTTCAACCGATTGAACCGGTGACGGGTGAGGTTCTGGTCCGGTTGGCCCTCTAAAACCGGTCATATATGAAAACCGGGGTATTTACATAGAACCGGTGAAACTGGTGGTTCAACCGGTGAACTGTTCGAACCGGTACCGGGTTAATTGAACCGGGCGGTTTGCTTATATATATATATAAAATTAGATATGTTTCTTTTTTTCGTTGCTTATCTTCAGCCATCTAGGGCTTCTTCACACAGGTCTCTTCCCTTCCCTCTGTTAGAGCATCCGATCTATCTCTCTGTTTTTTTTTCCGCCATTAACGAATCAATCAAGCAAGGTTCTCAACTTTATACACTGATTCACCACCACTGCTGCCAAGAATCTTAGCTGCCAGCAGCCTCCAGGTATTATTTTGATGAATCTTTGAATCTCCTTCTTTGTTTTTCAAAAAAATTGGGTCTACTTACATTGCTCTGTTTTCGATTTTCCTTTTCCTCTATTTTTTTCTACAGAATGAAAAATATATAGAGATTCTCACAAAAAAATTTTAGATTGAAAAATATATAGAGATTTTTTATTCTTCTATTTTCTATTTTTTTCTTCAGAATTTTTTTCCCCCCTTTATAGATAGATCATAGATATATAGAAAACATATTTTGAATTGAAATGGTGCACTAATTTCCCAATGTCAAAACGACTACTTCTCAGTTGAGAGTGAAGACCAAAGTGAGAGAAAGGGGTATAGAGAACCAGACAGAGAGTGCATTTGTGAAGAAACCCATCTCATTATCTTCACCCAAAAGGTACTTCTCATCCCTTTTATCTCTCTATCTCAAACATTTTACACTATTTTACTTTCTTCTTTTTTTTTTTTTTTTTTTTTTTGTGTGTGGCAACTCATTGTTTTAAAGGTTGATATTATTGTGATATTTTCTATCAATTTATTATTTTTCCTGCCTAAATATCTGAAGATCTCTCTCATGCTTTCACTTTGATTGATTTTTTGATTTTACTTTAATGTCTGCATCAGATTGTGAAACAGGTCAATACCAGGTCTTCTGTTTCATATTACTAGTCAATTTAATATTGAAAGACCTTAATTTTCAAATATTTATGAAGTTAAATTGTGATTTGGCGGGTATGTTATTCTGGGTTGCTTCTTGATTTGTGAATTTAGTGATGATAATTTGGATATCCATGAATAATTATCATTATTTTCCTTTTCTTATGACCTATTTTATTGCATGCATCTAATAGTTAGAAGAAAATTAACTTTCAAATTTTGAACTACACTTAATTTAATTATTGTATGGAATTTATCTTCTTCTTCTTTTTTTTTTTTTTTTTTAATTGAGTCTTTGGCCAGAATAGGAGTACTTTTTTATTATGATTATTGTGTTGTATTATATTGTAATGAATCCTACTTTCTAGAATATTAATTTGAATAGGAGTACTTTTTTTCTTTTTTCTTTTTTTCATTTGTTCTTATTCTACCTTGTAGTTGTGAGAGATGTCATTTGGGTAGAATTCAACAGCTAATTCCACTCAAGCCACAAGGGGAAAATCTGATATTGCATAGGCACATGTTATCGAGAGACGAGATGCCAATGGGAAGAAGACTTATTCATGCATGTATTGTGGGAAAACTATTAAAGGTGGAGGGATTAATAGAATGAAGCAACATCTTGCAAAGAAGTCAGGTGAGGTTGGGCCATGTAAAAAAGTTCCCCCAGATATTCAATATCAAATGCATGAATCTTTGAAAGCATTTGATAAAAAGAAGAAGCAAAGTGAAGAAAATTATGATCAATTAAATCCTTATGGTCCAGGTGGCTTTCAATTTGAGGGTGATGATGTTTATGTTTATGTTAATGTTGATGATGAGGATGATGAGGTTGTGAGAACAATTCCTCAGAACAATAAGGGCAATTCAATCAATGAAGGAGTTGGAAGTGGGAATAAGAGTAGAGCACCAATGACATAGAAAGGGAAGGGGAAGAGACATGAACCAACAAAAATCGGTGATTATTTTGCACCAAGGACCACTCCGGGTTCTCAACCAATTATCAAAAGTGCCCTCCAAACTAAAGAAGCCATACATAGAGTACATATGATTGTTGGCAAATTCTTTTATGATACTTGTATTCCAATCAATGCTGTGAACTCTATTTATTTTCAGCCCATGTTTGATGCCGCAATTGCCATTGGTCTAGGATATAAGGTCCCTATGTACCATCAACTTCGAGTTCCTTTATTGAGAGACTCAAAAAAAGAGTTTCAATTGTATATTGACACTTTGAAAAGTTCGTGGGCTGCTTGTGGATGTACTATTATGGGTGATGGTTGGACCGATGCTAGACAAAGAAATCTAATAAATTTTCTTGTCTATAGCCCTATGGGAATTGCTTTTGTGAAATCAATTGATGCCTCTGATGTTGTCAAAGATGCTACTCTTCTTTCTAAATTGTTTCTAGAGGTTATTGAGTGGGTAGGAGTGTCGAATGTTGTTCATATGGTGACAGATAATGGAGCAAATTATAAAGCTGTGGAGGACTTGTAAATGCTACTTACAAATCTATAAATTGGTCTCCATATGCAGCTCATTGCTTGAACTTAATCTTAAGTGAAATTTCCAAGATGAATCATGTGCATGAGCTTGCTATTAAGGCATCAACGGTGACAAGGTACATATACTACCGTTCATAGTTGTTAGCTCAGTTGAGAAAGAAGAAGAGTTGGACTGAAATTGTGCGCCTAGGAGCAATGCGCTTTGCCACTACTTTCCTTGCATTGCATAGTATTCATGAGCATATGCATGATTTGCAAGCTTTGGTGACAAGTAAGGAGTTTGTAAGTTCAAGATTTGCCAAGGAGAAGAAAGGAAAGGATGCCATTGATATCATTTTAGATAAACAATTTTGGAAGGATTGCTTCATCATTGTTAAGATTGTTGAGCCACTTATGCGTCTCTTGCGTATTGTTGATGGAGATGAGAAACCGTCCATGGGATATGTTTATGAAGGCATGTATAGGGCAATCAAAGGTATTAAAGATATTTTCAAGAGAAATAAGAGGTTGTATAGGCCTTACACAACAATCATTAAAACTCGTTGGGATAATCAATTGCGAAAGAATATACATGCGGCTGCTTATTGGTTGAACCCAGCTTTTCAATATGATCAAGCTTCATTTTGCAAAAAGCTAGAGGTTATGAATAGTGTACTTGATGTGATTGAAACTAAAGCCACATCAAGTAAAACGAAGATCATGAATGAATTTAGATTGTTTCGAGATCGACAAGACAGTTTTGGAAGAGAGCTTGCCATTAGTACATCAAAGAAAACACAATCTGGTAATCTCTCTCTTTTTTTTAATAGTAATTATCATTATTATATGCTTTTGATTAGAATATTTTATCTCATTTATCTATTTCTTGTTTCTTTTTATTTTTTATTTTTTATAATATATTTCTTTCTTTCTTGATAATAAGATGAATGGTGGAAGATGTTTGGACACAGTGCTCCAAATTTGCAAAAGTTAGCCATTCGAATTCTTAGTCAAACTAGCAGCTCTTCTGGGTGTGAAAGGAATTGGAGTGTCTTTGAACGCATACATACAAAGAAGAGGAATAGACTAGAACATCATAGGCTTAATGATCTTGTGTATGTTCATTACAACTTGAGATTGAAGAATAGGTAAATTAATTTTTCTCACATAGTAACTAATGGATTCTTTATTTTATTCGTTTATTTAGTCTTACAATTGAATCAATATAGGAAGTACTACAAAACAAGGAATTATGATCCCATTGACATTGAAAGCATTGACAAAATCGAGTTTTGGATTATTGAAGAAGAAAGACTAGAACAAGAGGAGCCTCCATTGCTTGATTATGATGAGCTCGAAAAAATGCTTTATGAAGAAAATGAGCCTCCATGATATAAGAAGCAATGTCATGGTCTACGAGATGGTTAGAAAATATTGTTTCATCATTATGCAATAAATTTTTGTTTTTTTTTTTTTATCTATCATTATCAAAATGATAGCTTAATGATTTTATTTTAACTATTGTAGATGATGTTGAGGATGATATGGAGGTAGAAGTTCTTGGAGATGATATTGACTTGGGATCTTTTGGTGACGTGAACATTGATAATAGATCAAACAATCCGAGCTCTAGTGCAAATGCGAATGAGAATGATGATGATGATTGGCTAAATTATCGTCCCTAGGAGATTTAGGCAAAAATCAAAGATTGTTTGTGATGTTATGTTGTGTTGTCTATAAACTTTGGACTTAGTTTTGTCTTTTTTATAACTTATGTTTTATGGATTGCTTTAGTTGGATGCTTTCATAATTTTTATTACTATGATTGTTGTTTTTAATGGCTAAATTTTCATCTTTAATTTTATTTGTTGTTAGTATGTGAAGTGTTATGGCTTATATTCAGGATTTTTTTTTTTTAATTATAGAAAAACATCACTAAAAATATTTAAGAATTTTTTTTAAAAAAATTGAAAATTTAACGTTTAAATTATTAATTTATATTTTTAAAAAATTATTTATGACATAATTATGACGTCACGGTTCGATCCGGTTTAACCCACTGGTTGAACCGGTGACCTGTCCACCCGATCATTTTTCCGGTTCACTCACCGGTCCGGTTTTTAAAACCTTGTTCAATACATTCTTATTAAGATATTACTTACAGTGTTCTGCCGCAGGATTTGCCTTTGCGCTTGACCCTACACAATTTTCAACATATCAAGTCACAAGCGATTCAATTCGTTCTCAAATTGTTTATTTGTCTTAGGCCTCTTTCTTATCCCTTTAACTCATTTACAATGTTCAATACATGCCTAAGAGTACTTAGGAATGGAAGAGAACGGAAAAAGGAGCATAAAACAACTTTTCAAAATTTCTGAAACAGGGCTCTCCGCTCAAGCGTAACTTTGGTCGCTCAAGCGGACCATTTTGGTTTGCAAAAGTACTGGTTGCATGTGATTTATGCTCGATTGAGATTATCTATGCTCAAGCGAGGAGTCTTGTAAAACAGGGTTCGCTCGAGCGTAAAGTCTACCACTCGAGCCACTGTGCAATTTCTGCAAAACTTCCGGGAGCCAAATTTTCACGCTCGAGTGAGATTATCCTTGCTCGAGTGGACTGGTCTAATTTTGGGTTTTCCAGAATTCTGTTTAAAGCTCAAAATGCACTCCCAAAGGTCCAAAGCTTGCATATCAATGCCAAATCATAGAAAAACATTGTGTAACACAAAACCTTAGATGATTTGAAACCAAATGTCCAAAATCATGGTTTATTTCCAAAATCATTCCAAATTCTCCTCATAAATTTCAAAACTCATGCATACAACTTCATACAAACTTTATATCTTCATCAATCATGCATGCATGTTAATTTTTGACTCCAATTCTATTTCAAATGGTACAAATGATACTTATAATCATGAAGCTCATGAAAATTATGCATGCATGTACAATTTGATGCCATATTCTTCATGTTTCAACAATCATCTTCTAAATTCAAACATGAATCTTTAGAATTAAGCTTTACACCGTGATAGTTCTTAGATGCATGTGTATATTGACCTCAAATTCATCATATATAGCTTAAATCTTGTTCTTTATTACCAATTCTCTTTGAATTCATATAATCACAAACTTAAACTCATGAATTAAGAGTTCGGTACTCACCTAGAAACTCCTATTCTCCCAATTTCAGTCAATTCCTTGAGTTTAGCTTCCAAATTCCCAAGCTTTGAACTGGAATTCACAATTTGAGCCCTCTTCTCTCTCTAGAACCGTCTCTCAATCTTTCTCTAGAGTATAATTCAGATTTTTGAGCTCAAATGAGGAGCTTAAGCATAAATAGGCCTATATATATATACTTGCCTAATCAACCTTAATTAAGGTTAATCAATTGTGCCTAATTCAATCAGTTCAATCTAATTATTTTGACCTGAATCCATTTTTAATTAAACTTCACCGTAGGCTCTAAAAATTAGGTTAAGCACAAAAATATAGTCAATTTCACTTTTTGACGCCTCTACGGTCTTTAATTAAAATTTATAGCAGAGAATCAAACAGATTTTCCTACGGTGAACAGATAGAAATTCAAAAACACATACAATCATATAAATGGCACTCAAAATCATATTAAGCACATAATCACAATCATGATTAAGATTAATTAACATAACACGGGACATGGTTATCACAATCTTCCCTCCTTTAGGAAGTTTGGTCCTCCAAACTTATTTTACCTCTGTCCGGAAACAAATGAGGATAACGTAGGTGCATCTCATCTTCCTTTTCCCATGTGGCGTTCGTCCCATAGTGCTCTTTCCATTATACTTTCACCATCGGGATGGACTTGTTTCGCAACTATTTCACTTGCCAGTCAATGATTCGTTCTGGCTATTCCTCGTATTTCATATTTTCATCAAGAGCTATCCGGTGGTAATCAATCACATGAAACGAATTTCGAAGATAACCCCTCAACATCGATACATGGAACACATTGTGCATTTGTTTGAATCCCGGTGGCAAGGCAACTCTATAAGCAACCAGACCAAGCCTTTCTAGAATTTGAAACGGCCCAATGTAACGAGGTGACAATTTACTTTTCTTACCAAATCTCGACTGACCCTTCATCGGGATCACACGAATAAATACATGGTCGCTAACTTCATACTTAAGAGACCTTCTTCGTACATCCGCATAATTCTTCTGCTGACTCTATGCCGTCTTGAGCCTTTGTTGGATGATTTTAATCTTCTTGGAAGTGTCTTGCAAAATTTCAGGCCTAAGTAAGGCCCTATCTCCGACTTCTGTCCAACAAATTGGCGATCTACACTTCTTGCCATACAATGCTTCATATGGTGCCATACCGATGTTGGAGTGGAAACTGTTATTCTATGCAAATTCCACCAGTGGCAAATAATCTTCCCAACTTCCTTGAAAATCCAAGGCACAAATTCTGCCAGTGGCGATCTACACTTCCTGCCATACAATACTTCATTTAGTTTTCACATTTACAGAAATTAACACACACTCACATGTGCAAATGAAATGTCCCTAATTCTTTTCTAGGACATCCTATAGCTCATATGGACTTGTGTGTGCAGTATGACACATGCTTTGATACTACTCTGTCACGACCTAAACCACCCCCTATAGGTTTAACATCGTAACCGGCCAGTAATTCTCGGATTACCAAAGACCTCTGACTTGAATATCATAAAATGTAAGGGGCTACGGAAGCAAATATAGAAAATATATAGTCCACTGAGTTGTGTTGACATACATGAGACAGTAGTTCCAAAAATTGTATAAACATAGGCGTGACGCCATACATACAGTAGTCCATGCCATATTCATTACAGATATACACATAAACATAAAACTTGTTTAACTTCCAAAAGAAAACAAAGTCTTAAACACGTGCGAGCTACAAAAGGGAACCTCCTCGAGAGGCACAACAGCTGGCTAACACGACTGAGACTTCAGGTCCTCAACTCAGAGCCTGGTCACCTACATACATATATAATATAGTGAGCTAGAGCCTAGAAAATAATAACAGAGTAAAGGGGTTTAATGAATGATGTCCGTCGCAGATATAACTTTCAAATCTCTTATTGAACAAAAGCATAAGCATGATCGTATCAAAAATAGAGTCATAAGCATATTCATATCATGTATGGTATATCCGTTAGTATTAAACAAATCTTTTTGGCCAAGCATAGTAAGTTCCATATTGGAACCTCCGGTACTGGGTAGCATATCTCATACGTGGGCCACGGTATTGTCTTCCTGGGGCGAGGGCCCGTGCCTCGATATTGTTTCCCCCGGGCAAGGGCCTCATGACCATAAACCACAATATTATTTCCCCTAGGCGAGGGCCTCTGCTATGGATACCACATAAACATTTCAAAGAAGTGGATCATCATTCATATAATCACAACTCATTCAAAAACAGTTCATATCATAATGTTCCGAAAGTATTTTATATCGAACATAACTTCACTAAGTTATTACTCATAGATAGCTTCACAGATAACCTAATAGCAAACCAATGGATCAATAGCTCACGGTGCGTGACTTACACAAACATAACAGATACATATACTGAAACACACGCTTGGATCGTACAACTCATTTCATTTCGTTCTTAGTGTGTTTCTAGCCTTTATCCTCATTATTATGTCTTAATCTTGGCCTAGAATGCCTAGGATGTGTAGACGTCCCCGAACGTCCCGGGAGGGAATCTCGTTTTGTTCATTGGGCTTACTACAGTTCGGACTCAATGTCACGGTCCTGTATCTAATCTCGCAGAGTGCAATGCAAGACCGATGAATCATCAAAGAGTCCAAATCCGACAAATCGTTTTTTAAAAAACTGATTTTTAGAAAGAAGTGCCAAACATGGACTGCTTTGCCAGATACAGAGTCGCCACCTAAATATTTATTTTGGGGGAATTGAGGAAACCCTGACTCGTTGCCTAAGGCCACGTGTCCGTCATCACCAAAGTTGCCTCGGCTCGGGAACTTGGGTACGATTGGGGAAGGTCACTTCGTGAGCACCCCCGCTCGCCCGATCAAAGATCGGCCTCTACTAACCATGATATCGAGTTTTGAAAACATTATATGCTCTTATTTTGGTTTATTAGCCTAGAATTACTATGTGATGCGCGCAGTATACAAATATAGACTAGCTCGCCTGAGTTGAAACAAAACATTTCATGTTTGTTTTTGAAAGCAGTTTGCTACTCGCAGGTAGGCTTAGAAAACATAGTGATTTGCTACTATCTAGTGGGCTAAAACTCGCAATCAATGAATTGTTCCAATTCAGATAATCCAACCTTCACTCACAGGCATTCAGGCAGCTATATCACATAAGCAAATAACCTCATGGTAAGCATGCTATCATGGCAGTCACTCACACACATGCAAGGATGCTAAAGTATAAACACTTACCAAGTACTCCAAGCCAAAGAAAGAAGCTAATTAGAAAAACATGCATGAATCCTAGCTATGCTGAGATGCCTAATGTAACACATGCAAAAATGCAACTACAATAGGCACGACTATTCTAAGATGGCATATGAGATGCAACAATCGATATACGTATTCAACTTGGAATTGAAATACGATGCAGTTAGTATGATGCGCCGAGCCCGGTGCGTGCAATATGAATGAATGTATGCAAACATGCTAACATGAGGTATGCTAATCGAAACATGACCTAAAACTAACCATAAAAAGCAGGTAAGTAAAAGGGAGAAAGACGTGGGGTTGGAAGACATTCACACATACACGCACGCACCCTTATTACAAATTCGCCCTCTCGATGGAGGGTCCGAAAGAATAATACAAACCAAATAAATAATTAACTACTCTAGCTAATTAATTATTACAGACCCTTAATTAATTACAAAAATAAACTAAGTATGAAATTCGAAAGGCCGCCGCAGCTCCGCCTCGAAATGATTGGATGATGCATGCTCGATTTACCGCACTCGGAAACCCGTTGCCATGCCACTGTTGCCTCTATTTGCATTGTTCTACACCTCTAAGAATTGTGAAAATCCTCGGGATGCTCCTGAATCACCTCATAGTCATGCTGAAAAGTCACCGGCCAAAATAAAAGGTCACCGGCCATAGGGAAATGGTCATCGACCAGGAATGGGGATATCGGCCAATAATTAATGGCCGGTCGGCATTAAAGATGGTCGAGCGACCATCTATTCTTGCAGAACCCTATTTTTGCTGCAGCAGAGGACAGACAGTGCATGGCAAGACATTTACAAGACAATGTGTGCATTGCCACTCTCCCTATCATGCAATGAACTCAAGGGAGCATGACTCTCGACCCTCGGGCCACCAATCACGTATTTCGATGCATGATGACCAAAGGTGCCAAGTTTGCAAATCAATGTAAAATGAATGCAACAAAACAAATGAATGCTACACACTCTATCATGTTGAGATCAAGAGTGTCGGCGACCGAGGATCGAGGCGCGTTTCGTCACTTTGAGTACGAATGTCCCTCATTTCTCATGTTTGGTTTGACACCCCAAGCCAAACATAATGTCATGTATGCATGCCATATACAATGCAAAGCATGTAACCAATGCAATGCAACATGAGCATGTTAACTCAATGAAATCTAATGCTACCTAAGCATGCAAGTTAATGCCAATGTAACATGAACATGCCAAGTATACAACAAGGTTATGTAATGCAACTAGCTAAGCATCATGCAATATACTAAACATGCAAACATGATATAATGCAAGTATGCAAATAATGTAATGCAACATGAGTGTGCCTACTTAATGCAACTTGCACAAGCATGTAACAAGATGCAACGTGTCAAACATGCAACTATATACAAGGATGGGCTTAAACCGGAATGGGAGACCTCAGGCGTGCCCCGAAACAGTGGCCAAAAACACCCAAACCAGGGTACCAAAAAAAAAAGATATGCATGCACATTCATGAATCTATAAGCCAGGCAATGATGCACAATCCTCAACCACGAGCAAAATGGGATAAACATGAGAACATGACAATGTAATGAACTCTGAAATTAAGTGAAGAAGGATGCCAAATCACATGCACAAGTGAAGTATAGCATGCTAATGGACCCAATGCTCAAAGCTAGTCAAGGGGCTAACACCATAGCCATATCAACCAAACCCCAAAGGGCCAAGGGGACCAAAAAATAGTCCCAAGGCCGACCAAAATAAAGCTAGAACATGCGTGGAATGGAGCCAAAACATATTATAAAGGCGAGCGCAAAACAAGACGCATACAAGACCCAAAAGGGCAAATGCACTACACCTCTTACAACCAAACATGGCATGACTTAGGCCAATAAAATCAGCGTTATAATATGCCAAAATAAGCCCCAAAGCCTAATGAGAAGGCATGTCAAAGACCTAATCATAGAGGCATATGCAATGGTCCAAACATGGAGCACAAAACAACAACTCTTCAAAGCATCAAGAGGATGGCAAATGTAAGTGTACAAGCATGGAACATGGACTAAAATGGCATGATAAATGATTCCAAATCACTGAAATATCCCAAATAAAGCATACTCATGACTCACACACCCAAGACTAGCAAGCCAAAATGCATGGTGGCTATACCAAAAACGGAAAACACGACCAAATCAATACCAAACAGAGCTTAAACATGTTACAACATGGATAAAAGCTTCATGAAGTCAAGCTAAAACATGCAAAGATGATGGTCTAAATGCGAGGTGCATGTTATGACAATAGAGGGGATTACAAAGCAAGTGCATGATGCATGCAATGGACTAACAATCTGACCCAAAAAAAAGGTATAATATGACCAAATAACACCAAAAAGCCTCTGAAATGGAGCCAAATAAAGGTAAGCAAACATGCTACCTTTATGAGCCCTAAATGCAAGTAAATGAGACACAAAGGGAGAGGGGTGTCCCTCCCCTATACATGACCTCAAAACCACTTCTCCACCACTGAAAATCCTTTGGATTTCAGTGGTGAGAAGGTCGAAATAAAGGGGTTCCAAAGCCCAAAGAGAAAGGCACAAAAAAGAGGCCAAACAAGGCCTAAGAGGGGGTAGACAACCCCCAACACCAAAATGACCTTAAGAAACTATGACAAGCATGAAAATACAGAACTTTTATCAGTTATACACTAAGCTCAAAACAATATGTAAATAGGTCTAAAACCTTAAGCAAAAATGGGGAATAAAAGGATAAGTTCTTACTCTTGAAGAACACTTCAAGAACAACAAGTCCAGCACCTCCTTTTGACCAAAACCAACTCAAAAACTCTGAGATCAACCCCTTAAAATCTCAGCAATCAAAGTATAGTGTAACACTAGGTGTCTTAGTGCAAAACTAAGAACAAAAACCCCTTTAGAACACTATTACACACACAAATATAGGGAGAGAGAGAGGGATATATAAGTTATATATCAGATTGTTCAACCTCTTCAAAGGGAGGGGAGAAAATCAATTTGCAAAGCCTCCAAAGGAAGCTAGACAAGGATGAAATCCCTCTATACACGTGTATGGAGGGGGTGTATTGTGAATGCCAGCTATTACAGCTGGCATAAAAAATCTGCCAAAAGCAGATGGAAAGGGGTCGACCAGCATAAATGGCCGATTGACCAACAAAAGAGGCCGATCGACCAAATACATTGCCAACCAATCAACACCTTTGGCCGGTAGTAAGAAAACAGGGCCGATGGCCTCAAGCCAAGGCCGGTGAGGTGTGGGGATGGCCAACAAGCCATTCCCTGCCCTCAGAAGCAAAAACAAAAGTGTTTGGTGCACAACCAAGCACAAAGCAAACAAGTCAAGAGGTCTTGAGGCAAGGCGCGCGACCAAAACCTCCGAGAACTCAAGACGAATACGAACATGGATGATCACCGGGTGTTTAAACGGTGACGTCCAAGTCTTGAGGACGGTCAAAAATGGGGTGTCTACAGGATGCAATGAGGATGCCAAAACATGTTGTTCAACACTTAGTCAAATTACTAAAAATAGGAGCCTAGTTCGAGCAGAGGCTCAAAAATATGAGTGGTCGCTCGAGTGCAACTTCGGTCGCTTAAGTGATCTGCAAACTTTACAAAGTATTGGTTACTTGATCTTTCTACTCAATGCATGCTCGACGGTCGCTCGAGCGTAAGACTGGGGTCTTCGCTCGAGCGCAACTCTTGTTACTCGAGCAGTCTACAAAAACTATAAACTTCTAGGAGCATGCAATTTACGCTTGAGCCAACTATTAGTCGCTCGAGCAAGAGTGCAAAATACAAAATCGTCACTCGAGCGCAGGTTCAGTCACTCGAGCGGAGAGACAGAATTTGGAATTTCCAGATTGCTTTTCCAAGCTCAAAACTCAAATTCAAAGCTGAAATTCATGATCATTTGGGCCAAAAACTGAAGGAAACTTGTACAAACTTAATAAACTTCATGAATTAAAAATCATTTCCCAAAATCAAGCCCAAAAGTGTTAACAATTGTGCAAAATTAAACTCAATCTTTGAAAGTATAACATATATGCAATGGATTGAATTTAAAGCTTCCAAACCATAATCAAATGAGGTCAATTGATGGAAAACATGGTAAACTCTCCAAACTAAGGTAGAATTAGGACATGCATGTAAGAATTCTTAACAATTAAGCTCAAAATGGAAGAAAATGTGCATGCATGCATGGTATGTTCTTTCTTCCTACCTCATTAACTTAATTTTCTTGAATTCATGAGCTAGACATCATAATTGTACCATCTAAGGGTTAAACTCTTACCTAGGCTTCCCAAGGTGTGAGCTAGAGGCTTAATTCTTGAGTCTCTAAGTGCAATGCCTTCAATTCCTAGCAATTCCCTTAGCTTGAACTTAATTCCTCTCCAAAATGGCTCTAAGCTCATTCTTCTTGCTCTTCCTCACATTTGGAGCTCAAGGAGGATGAAATAAAGGTGCAAAAATGATCTCAAGGAGTTAAATTAGCCTTATATAGGCTTGATTAGGGAGTTTAATCAATTAAGCTTACCACTAATCAAATGGACATTATTTTATTCTAATTAATTCGCTCCGAATCGAACTTTAATTGAACTTACCATAAATTCCTAAAAATTTTAAATAACTCATATATCAAGTCAATTTCGTGATCGGATGCCGATAAGGCCTTTAATTCGCAGAATAAGACAGAAACACAAACAAATCTTCCTACGATAGATAGATAAAAACACAATCTTAATTACTTATTAGGCATACTTAATCATGGTTTAACAGTTAATCATAGGTCGGGGTTGTTACAGTTAATGTTATTCACTGGGTTTTAACTCACTGTTTTATATATATATAGAGGTGAGTGTCGTGGAGAACCAGTTTAAGGAAGGAGTCGAGCCACCCTTTAAAGCCCTACAAGTTTTGGTGCCTCTGAGTTGAGGCTAGGTTGAAAAGACCGTTGTATAGTCTGTGATCTTATTGTCGGGCTTTTGTTTATATATATATATGTCCATGAATGATGTTTTTGTATGTATGTATCGTACAGTGGGTAAATTAACATTTATATATATCTGAATTTGTGCATATAGATACATAGCTCAATAGACTATTTGTTGTCTTTATATTATAAGCGTCCGCTAGTCCCGATTATGTTAATTTGTATAGAAAGGCCTTTGGTAATCGTAGATTACGGGCCGGTCACTTCACCGACCCTTACGGGACGGGTTTTAGGTCGTGACACAAATAAAGGTTCAATGGAGGGATTTTGGCTAAATTTCTCATAGATGAATCTAAAAAAAAATGATGATCTTAAACAATCCTCTCCCTCAATGCAATTCTTGCAACTCTTTCATTTGAGGGGTTGGGATTTTAGCTAAAAAGTCATTATAAATTGTCACATTATTTATTTTTTTATTTTTTTACATTACGTTTTATAAAATAAAATTAAAAAATTAACTAAAATAGTTAATTTCAAAATTGGACTTTAGTATTGGACCAAATTAACTATATGGGTCCCTCATGTTAGTTTTTTCCGGTGTTGTTTTGTTAGTTTTTCTTTCAATAAACTTGATTTCCCCTTTTTCCCCTCATTGGTGTTTTGCATTGCTGCGGTAGTCTATGTTCTTTGGTGATTCGGGGCCCGGTTTAGCTGTTTGAGGATCTTCATTCGAGCGCTCTTCTGCGAGTAGGAGCTTGAGGGATGAACTCTGGGTCAGATTTGGTGGAGAAGTATCGTTGCTTTACTTCGTAGGCGATCCAGATCCGTTTGGTTTTCATTCGTGCACTCCTCTCTGAGTGAGAGTTTGAGGGGTGAAGAAGAACTGCAGTGGGTCTTATTTTTGGGTGTTGTTCTGTGAGTAAGATAGCGGTGGCAGTGAAAAAGAACTGTTGGGAGATGATCTGGGGGGAGTTAGTGGTGTTAATGGGTGTGGATCTGTAGTGGGTGGAAATGCAGGGGAGTTGGAGCTGCAGTGGGTGTCTTCGGCAGTTATTGTTCAGCAAGGGAGTTTTCCGGTGGTGGGAGTTGGTAGTTGCAGCAGAATAGGTGTGGTGTGGGCAGCTATGGTTGGTGTAGTAGAATGGGTGTGGTGTGGGCAGCAATTGTTCGGCAGATATTGGCTGTGGAGTATTCTTCAGCAGGGGAGTTGTTTCTGGTGGTGGGAGTTGGTAGTTGCAGCAGAAAAGGTGTGGTGTGGGCAGTAATGGGTGGAGTAGGCTTTTGGTGTAGGGAGTTGCAACAGCTTAGGGGAGGCGTGGGCAGCAGCTTAGGCTTGGGTGGTGAGGACTTTAGGAGTTGTAGCTGCAGAGGCGTGTGAGCTGTAGTTGCAGAGGCGTGTAGGGGCTGCGTGGGTTGTTTGATTTGATTTTAGTTTGGGCGGTAGGGGCTGTTTGGGTGTTGGAAAAATCAATATTTGGTGGGTTTTGGTGGGTTAAATTTGTGGGATTTCTTGTATTTTTCTAAAATTTTTTTCCTAGTTAAGTCCTTCTTAACTTTTATGTTTCAAAAAAAAAAAAAAAAAATCGAGAGGCCAAGGGGTTGGTTGTATGGATGCGAGTAGCAGTAGTAGGGGTACTTTTGTACTGTCCGAATCTCTCTCGATGCATGTCGTCTTCCTGTACCTTTAATTTTTTACTGTTAAATGAAATTTTTCTTTGCCGATCAAAAAAAAAAAAGTCTTAACTAATATTTTTTAGACTTTCAAGTCCCATTAAATTTTCAATAATTGGAATTACCCTTTAAACAATGATTGTTCATCATTTATGATTATTTATAAAAGAATATAATGATTTGACATTTATTTTGATTTTCAAAACTTTAAAACATCAACTTTCAATTTGAAAAAACTAAAAAAAAAAAAATTATGTGCAAAAAAAAAAAAAAAAAAACTAATCAGTATGTTTGGTTTCAATTTTCTGGATTCAATTTTTTAGAAATTGAGTTTTTTGTTTTTCATTTTTTTTTGTTTTTAGTGAATATTTTTAAAATTTTAAGCAATTTTTTACTTTTAGATGCACCTTACTTAGATGTATCTAAAAAGTAAAATATTTTTAAAAAATTAATAAATATAAATATACAAGAATACAAAAAATATACTGAATTCTCTTTTCTTTTTTTTTTTTGTATTTTTAATATTTAGTGAATTTTCTAAAGACTTTTTTTTTTTTTACAACTATTATACTTTTTAAGGGTATTTATGTTAGTGTAACATGCTCAGGAGGTACCCATGCGCGTTAAACAGTTCGGACCCTTGATTTCTTTGATATAGACTCACAAGTGCAATATGAAACGTCGACAAGAGTCTACATTTGGTAACTTTTAGAAAATCTATTTTATTACAAAATTATTGCCACAAATAGATTGCGTCATCAGATCTCAGAGTCGCTACCTAATATTTTGGGAAATTATGAAGCTCATGACTCGTGCCAAGGCCACTGTTCGTCATAATCAAAGTTGTTTCGGTTCGGAACCTTAGGTATGGAAGGGGGAAGGTCATTAATTGAGCACCCCCGCTCACTCGATCAAAAGATTGGCCTTTACTAAACCATGATATGAATTTTATTTTCTTTATATGTTTATGTTCTGATTATTTAATAAACCCAAAAATTTACTATGTGAAGCATACAAGGATAGACTATGCCATTCATTTTGGAACAATTTGATTTTATGTATTTTGAAAGAGTTTCTAAGATGTACAATCCAAATAAATTGAGTTTACAAATATGAAAAATCAACATCATTACAAATTAAGCGACACAATCTCCATCCACTGACATTCATACAATTATATCACATAAGTAAATAGCCACATGGTAAGATGCTAAACATAATAAGCAAATTATGTACAAGCGAGATGCTAAAGCATAACAACTTACATATTTACCGACGTCCCATGAACAGTTACAAAACAAAGTTAGTAAAATATGCATGATTCTATATACAAAATCCTAATGCAATACATACACAAGAATGCTTCTAAAGATCCGGCTTCTAAAACATGACATGTGAAACATTACAAAACATGCGATAGTGCACAAAATCATGTAATAATCAATTAAAGCATAAAGATGCAAATTTAGCCGGATCTAGGTATGAATCATGTATATAAAAGCATAGATAGCATGTAAGATATATACATATGCACAGTTATGGAAAGCGATTAAAGAATCGAATAGACAAGAAGTGGGGATGATGAATTATTACAACACTTTAAATATTAGAAATCCGAGGGAGATGAATAAATATTACAACACAGTATAAAAATCCTCACAAACACTCAAAATAAAATAAACATAAAAAAACAATAGCTTCATGCGCCTCAAAGACCATCGGAGGTTGATCTTCTCAACGTCGGAAGGCTGCCCGGTTTTGCCTAGAGTTTGTGGGCATGGTTATGAAGGTTGCGGGCGTGATGGTGTACTTTTAGGTGGCTACCCAACCAACTAACAGGCCGGGTAGCCCGATAGGCTTGACCAAACTCTGTTTGCCTAGATTTCCACAACAAAAACAGAACTAACAACAACATATATGGGAGTCTCAACTCACCACTTTCAATTAGATTACAACAATATATAATATAATAAGAAATCAAAGCAAAAGAGTAAAGAAATCAAAACAAAAGAGCAAAATAAGTAAGAAATGCAAGAAAATGAAAAGTTTGTGAAATTCACATTCCAAGAAAATGATGAACTCCTTAGTTCACAAAACTCCCTCTTGATCACCTTCAAGTGTAGGAAGTGTGTTATCAAATCCTCAATTCGAAATTATGGAGTTTATGGTATGGAAAGTGGCTAACTCTCTAGTTTTTCTCACTTTCAATCACTAATCACTCTTCTTTATGATCAAGGCAATTGATCGTTGGCTATATCAGAATTTTTGGAGTGGTTTTGGTGTATGGAAATGAGGAATTTCAGTAGCTATAGAAGCTTGGAAGTGTTTTGGCTCAAGGTTGCAATGTAGACAATTTTTCCTCTTTTGCTCTCTTTTCTCTCTAACTCTCTCGAATGATTTTTTCTTCTCTCTCATTCCATCCTCTTCCTCATCAATATATGATCTGAATGTATAAGCCATGTAGGAATAAACAAGTCAAGGAATGTGAGACAAAGTGGAAGACAATAATGTGATAAGAGGGCAAATTTTCAAGGTGGTTGCATGAAACACTCCTTTATAGATGCAAACAAAACTGCTTTTTAACGATGGAGGGTGAGTGGAGATAATGGAGGGTGAGTGGGTGCACTTGAATGGATCAGAAAGTGGCTCAATGAAGTGTCCCAACCAAGTCAAAACCAAGAAAAACAGGGCTGCTGCTTTTTTGGACCGAGTCAACAAAATCTGCTATGAAGTCCAATTTCAAAGGGGCATATCTCCCTTATCCGGACTTTGTTTTAGGTGATTCTTGGGTCTAAATTGAAGCCCCAGAAGTCTAATTTTCAATGGTGGTAGACTCACATTTAAATTCTAAGTGTACAAAGAGATATGCCTAATTTAGTGAAGGCTGTTCATTTTCCTCGAGCCAGGTCAACTAAATCTGCTCTTAAACCCAGTTTTAAATGGGCATATCTCCCTTATCCGAACTTGGTTTTAGGTGGTTCTTGGATCTAAATTGAAGTCCTAGAAGTCTACTTTTCAATGGTGATAGCCTCATATTTAAATTCCAAGTGTACAAAGAGATATTCCTAATTTAGTAAAAGTTATTCATTTCCCTCGGGCCAGGTCAACAAAATCTGCTCTTAAGCCCAACTTCAAATGGGCATATCTTCCTTATCCGGGCTTGGTTTTAGGTGGTTATTGGGTCTAAATTGAAGCCCCAGAAGTGTACTTTCCAATGGTGATGGCCACCCATCTAAATTCTAAGTGTACAAAGAGATATATTAGTAAAGGCTGTTCATTTCCTTCTTAATGATTTGATACTCTTTCTTTTCCTAAACTAGTTTTCTTTTATCCCCTCCTGTTTTCTTCAAATCCAAACCTTTCCAAAGAAGATGTTTTTTAAATATTTTTTCAAAAATTTCACCTCCCTTCTATTTATTTCCACTTTGTCCTTACTTGGTTTACTGAAAAGTGCAATATTTTAATCGAAATGGGAGCCTTAGAACATCGTAGAAACTTTTTTTGAAAAAAAAATTTGAAAAGAGAGTTTTAAGATCTAAAATAGTTTGGCCAAAATAGGGTGTAAGGTTGGGATTAAAGCTCAAATTTTATCTCTCTTTTGAGAATTCTATGAGAAACACATTCTGATTGTCATCATCGGATAATCAACAGAAAGCGCCCAAGTCTTAGGGCCAGTCAAAATGGGGTGTCTACAGTTAGGTGTATCTAAAAAAAAAATACGAAAAACAAAAAATTTTGGAAGAGTTTTAGAATTATGGTTTGAGAATAGAGTTGTATTTTGAGTTTGTAAGTTTTAGAATTATAATTTGAGTGTGAAAAATTTGTTTGGTTATGAGTTTTGAATTGAGTTTGGAATTTTTGATGTGAAATATGATATTTGGTTAAAAAACTTACAATTCATAACCAAATACACAACCCAAATCTCTATTCAAAGCTCATAAAAAATTTTAAAAAATTTCGAAAATATTTTTTTTTAAAATATAAAAAATAACAGATGCCAATTGCCAAAAAAAAAAAAGTACTGTTCTGGTTGGACGTCCGGAAAGGACGACTGGTTATGCCAAATTTCAAAATTCAAAACCCTACCTGGAACAAGTTTTCAAAAGTGGGTATAGAATTAATTTTTGAAAGTTGTATCTAAACACCACACTCAAATATGGATATGGAGTCATGATTAAAACTCCACACCAAACACAACCTTTAACTTTCTAAAAAATGAATCTTGAAAACTCAAACAAAACAAGCTGAATTTTTTTTTTTTTGTTGAAAAAATTGAATTATTTTTTGTACAAAACTGAAAATTTTGTGTTTATAAAGGAACATGATGATGGAACATTGATGTGCAAAATTGAAAAAAAAAATTAAATAAAAAAACTGTTAATGTTCTCAGTTTTATTGGATAGTTGAATCAAACTAATAAGTAGAAGGGTAAAAACGTCTAATCTCAAGTTCTGTTTTTTTATCAGTTAGTGAAATAATTATCTGGAACATTACTATGTAAAATTGATAATGTTCTTAGTTTTAAAAATTAGGAAAAACTAATAATATTCTAAGTTTTACTATATAGGACTTATTGATTAAAAAAATCTTAAATAGGACCTGACTTACCATAACATTTGTAAATAGAACTTTTAAATAATTAGCTTATAAAATTTTGAAAAATAATTCATTCACACATTTTATTTCTCCTGCAATCCTCTTATTGAGATGGCAAGACAAAATGCAGCAAAGAAAATTTGAAAAGTTGACTCATATTCAAATATTTTCTCAAAAACCTCTTTATATACATTTTATCTTGCCACTTTATTAAAAGAATTTTGTGTGAATGAATCCTTATTTATTTAATTTGCATCAGAAGTTTCTTTGCCTTACGGATAAATTCAAGATGTGGTTAGTTATCTAGATGTAAAGCGAGCAACAAGACTCCCGGAAAGTGAACCATTATTCTAATATTATAGGTTTTTTTCACGGGGTTGCTGCTGGTAGTAACCGTGAAGGCAACGTCACCGCTCAATCGCACCATCTATGAATCGACCTGATTAAGATGCCTACGAAGATGAGTATTTATTAATTAATTAATATGTCAATATGCCCATTCTCATTTAGAAAGAAATTCGAAAAAAGAAAAGGAAAAATCAGCTTCCTACCTAGGACGAGGCAAATAATACTCCTATCTAGTTAGTTAATTACATATGTCATACATAACATATATATAAGAATATAATATATGTTGATACCAGATAACAATATTATAGAGTAATGTGTGAGCCGAGTAATTTTTCTGCACCATCGACAAACAAGACATCTAAGCCTATCCATTCTAAAGCTCAAATCCAATTAGGACCATTGGATTTGCCGAGAGCTTAACACCAAACAACACATTCATCGATCAAGCAGCATGCCGAATAAGATATGTCGATATAATCAGCTTACATCGATGTCGAGAGCTATGGTGGGCCCAGGCTATCCTTTTTCGAAAGTGTAATAGGAAATTGGGATCTGACATTCAAATAATGATGACAAACAGGTCAAGTTACATAACAAAATATCTATACTAAATGACTATAAAAGGAAGGAGAGTTAAAGAAAAAATGTATGCATTATGAACCTACAAAAACTTTCATTTTCACTTATTACACACCCCTTTTCATACACAAGCTAATTTATCCATCGGAGTACTAATTCCAACACCCCGACCGAAGTATTTATTGTTTTAGGCATCAAAGCGAAGATCAAGTGGAGGACTGTTTGGATAGAAAAAAATATTTTAGAACCACTCCTCACAAGTAAGAATCATAACATTGTTGAGTAAAGAGATAAGACATGATCACTTAATATTCTATTTATAATTTTTTATTGACTAATAACACCACGTAAGATGATTTCATTGTATTCATTCTATTTGATTGGAATTTTCAAAAATAATTTTTGAGTTTTTACTTCGTATTTTTGTATATTTAGTACTTTTTTTAATTTTAATCATTTTTTAAAACTGTTTAGATCCACTTAATCTTAATATACTTAAAAAGTATCAAATTTGTACAAAAATCTTTAAAAAAATACATTGAATATAACAAAATATGAAAATTTATTGAATTTTGGTATTTTTTATATTTAGTGAATTTTTTTAAGAAAAATTTTAAAAATATTTTATTTTTTAAATGTATGTAGGTTGGATGTATTTAAAAATAAAAAAAAAATTAAGTAAAATACTAAAAAAAAAATAGTATTAAAAAAAACTCAATTTTTTTTAAACAAATAGAGGTAACCAATGTGAATATTTTTTGGAATTGTACATTGAGAGTGAGGAGTCTCTCATCAGTCATCATCACAGTACCAACCTCAATTTAGACTTGTAAGCCAAGCAGTTGAAGATTTTAAAATTTATAGAGGTCCACGACCTTGTACTCCTTATATATAAATGTCATTTATGGGGGAGTATGGTATAGTGCAGTACAGCAATAGCCATTGCCATGCTTTGCCTGTAATTTTCTGTGGTAATTAATTAGCCAATCTTATTACTAAAATCTGACCTAGCTAGGCAACTAGAATGGATGATTTATCGGTGATAAGGTCAAGTAGAAGCCTAGTTAGGCCAGCAACGAGGGATACACCAACAGGAATGCTTGAGCTGTCGGTGATCGATAGATTGCCGGTACTAAGATGCTATGCTCGAACGCTGCATGTGTATAGAGATGGGCCAAGAGCAAGAGCTGCACAAGTCATAAAAGAAGCCCTGGCAAAGGCATTGATTCCCTACTACCCTCTTGCTGGACGACTCCATCAAGGCCAAGGCCAAGGTCATCATCATCAGCATCAGCTTCAGATTGCATGCCGTGGAGAAGGCGTTTGGTTCGTGGAAGCATCTGCTAATTGTACCCTTCATGCTCTCAATTACTTTGACAGCGTTTCGTCCCACCACCATATCCCATATGATAAGCTGCTTCCTGATCCTCCTCCTCGTCAAACTCATACTCAAACTGCTCAAGGTGACAGTGTAGTTGAACCCCTCGTACTCATGCAGGTAAACTTACTCCTTCCAACTAAGGTTGCGTTTAGCAATTTCTTTTTCTTTTACCTTTTTTAATAGGAAAAAAAAGTAGTAAATGTTTAAAAAGTTGATGTATTTGAAAATTGTTAAAAAGAATAGTAGTGTTTGGTAGAATTTTCTACGTATGATTTGAGAATAAAGTTGTATTTTGAATTTGTGAGTTTTGAAATTATGATTTGAGTGTGGAAATTTTGTTTGGTTATGAATTTTGAAGAGTTTTTGAGTTTTTAAAATTAGAAAAGTTATTTGATTCAAAAACTTATAACTCATAACTAAACACACAACCCAAAATTCTATTCAATGCTCATATAAAAATTTAAAAAAAAATTGAAAATATTTTTTATTTACAATATAAAAATAACATGTGCCAAAAAAAAATAAATAAATAAAGTTGAATATTGTTCCAGTCAACCGGCCGGATGTTCGGGGGACGTCAGGGAGAACAACCGGGTTAGCTAAATTTTCCTACCTGGAAAGGAATTTTCAAAAGTGGGTGTGAAATTATAATTTAAAAGCTCAAAACAAACATCACATTCAAATCAGCGGATAGAAATGTGTTTGAAACACATAACCAAACACAGAATGTTTTCCTAGGAGTATTAGTGTGTCTATAGAATTATTCTTTTTGAACAGATTTTAAATGGTTGATTCTCTAGATTTAAAAATTAAATTTAAAAAAAAGATGAATTACACTAATTTTTCTTGAGATTTCTGACAATTATAGACTTTCCTTGAAATTTTAAAAATTACACTCCTCTTATTTTACTTGACAATATACAAATACCCCCTTCTTTTAACTTTTTCTTTGACGCCATTAATTTTTGCAATGAAATGTCCAAAATACCCTATATTTGCTCTTTTTCTTATCTCTTTTCTTCCACCAACTATTAATTATTCCCCCTCCTAATTGGCAGCTACCTTAGCCACTGCTTCCTGCTTATAGCTCAATTTCTAAAGTAAAATTAATGTGTTAAATTTTTTATGTATTTTTATGATAATGTTATGTCTTTTTTTTTTTTTTATCGAATTGTTACTCAATAATTTGAAATATGATATAATCTATTATGATTGACTAACATTTTCATAAAAAATAATAATAATACCATAAAAATGCACAATTGTATCACAATTGTTATAACACACAATATCTAATAATAAATTATCATCATACTATTAGAAAATTAGTTAATATTTGCTACAAAAAATTATAATATTTATATAAAAAAATACATAACAAAATGGGTGATGTTTATGCAAATTATGATACTTATGGTGCTAATTATCACAAATTTCATAACAAAAAAAAAAAAATTAGTCATAACCAAACACAACATAATATATAATTAAAGACATTTTCGATCATAACCAAAAATAATAATCACAATAAATAACTAATATTAGAATAAGTCATAATTATATCATCACTAATACCAAAATAGGTCATAACCAAAAACTACAAACGTCATAATTGGGGCATATGATACGCACTCCAAAATGGTGCATATAATACACACCCCAAAATGGTGTGCGTATTATAGAATTTTCCTAATAAAATATATACGATATACACATTTTTTGTATTTTTTTTACCGTCTTCGTATTTTTGTTTTTTTTTGGGGGGGGGGGGCAAAATTTCCCTAATAAAATATATACAGTATACACATTTTTTGTATTTTTTTTACCGTCTTCATATATTTTTTTGGGCGGTGGGGGGGAAATTCTAACAGTCTACAAAAGATGAGCATACAACTTCTTTCACCCAAAATCACTAGACCCACCTTAAAAATTTGATCAATTCAATTTCTATTTTTTGATTTATCATTCATTTAATTCAGATTCATCGTTCTAAATTTTTTATTTCTTTCTTCAATCAAACATTCATGCTCTATCAAGAACACTAAACCCAAATGGGTTTGATTTCAAAATCACTATTCAATCTATCATAAAATTAAATCATATTAATTCTTTATTTTTGGTACCAGTTAGTTTGGAGGCAGAAATCGATTGGTACAATTACCACCACCACCACACCATTTTTGGTATAACAATACAATTACTACCATCACCACCACACCATTTTATTATGTATTTTTTTTTATAAATATTATAAATTTTTGTAGCTAATTTGATCTAATTTTCTGATGGTAAAATGATAATTTATTATTAGATATTGTTTGCTATAACAATTGTGATACAATTATGTACTTTTATGGTATTATTATTATTATTATGATTATCAAAATGCTACTCAATCATAATAGATTATATCATATTCCAAATTATTGAGTAATATTTTAATTAAAAAAATGCATAATATTATCATTAAAAAAATAATCATATGATTAATTTTTTTAAAACACAATAATTTCACTTTAGAAATTGAGCTATAAGCAAGGAGCAGTGGCCAAGATAGCTACAAAGTAGGAGGGAAAATAGGTGATAGTTGGTGAAGGAAAAGAGATAAGAAAAGAGCAATGGTATTTTTGGCATTTCATTACAAAGGTTAACAATGTCTAGGAAAAAGTTAACAGAATGAAGGTATTTGTATTTGTATATTGTTAGTTGAAGTAAGGAAAATCAGTGTAATTTTCAAAATTTTAGAGGAGATTTCTATAATTATCAAAAACTTTAAAAAAGATAAGTGTAATTTATCGAATAAAAAAATTAAACGTCTACTTCTATAATTAAAACTTTAGAATAAATTTGGAGAGATGTTACAAAATTTTCACTACATCCAGTTCTTTACGAACATCCGCAGCAAACTCGCCAATTACACTGTTTAACTCTTTTATTGAGCCAAAAATGCTGCTCTAGCAGCCTTGGGCAAAGCTCGTTAGTTTCGAAAAATGTATCTCCCTACTTCCAGTGAGTCGTACACGCAATAGGTAATATTAAATCATTCTCATTACATACTTGCAACAATTTTTTTTAAATAAATAAATATTTAATAAAGTACAATAAATAAAATTAAAAATATAAATATCTCTCACTAATTCAGCTATGTAGTTTCACTATGTAATATTTGAGCTCTCATTAGTTAGTGACATCACCACCTAATATTACTCTTATATGAATATAATTGTATATGAAAATGAAAAAAAAATATTTTAAGCTAGGGAAGTTTTGTTGGAATGAAACACAGGGTGATTGGTCTAGTAGGTGATGACTGGGGCATAGAGATTTGTTCCCTTCTAAGTCTCAAGTTCGAATCCCCCAGCCAGCAAACGCATACCTTAGGACCACGGACCGTAAGGCGTAAGCCCTGTTTCGAAAAGCTTGTTCGGGTAGTAAGGACGTAGTCTGGTGCGCGCATAAACTAGTCCAAGATGCCTTACATAAAAAAATAAAAATAAAAAATAATTTTTTTTAAAAAAAGACTTTGTTGGAATGTATATTGAAAAAATGATTAGGTAAAATAGAAATGTGAGAATTTGGATAGTCGTTTTGTCTACTATTACTGGAGATGGATAGTCATTTGGATAGTCATTATAAAAATAAAAAATAATTTTTTTCTTTCTTCCTCATGTGAAGATTGACCTTGAGAATATTAAATTGTATCAAAACAATGAAAATAAGGAAATTGAAGTTATGAGAGACATGGAAAAGGATAAAAAGTTTAAGAGTTATTTTTCAGTGTATCAAAACTTGGACTTGGGGTGGGTGTTGCTGTCACACCCCGTGAGGCCTACAAAAGTCCTACGCCTAAGCATAATTTGTATTCATATGTGACTGTGTTTTTACAGGTGACTCAATTTGAATGTGATGGATTCGTTATTGGCCTCACATTCTGCCACAGCATCTGTGATGGACTGGGAGCTGCACAATTCTTGCAAGCGGTAGGTGAGCTTGCTAGAGGATTAGAACATCTCAGTGTTGCACCTGTGTGGCAGAGGGATTTTCTTCCGCCACGGCCACGGCCATCATCACCGTCACCATCACCTCCACAAGAAAAACAAGAACAAGTGCAGCGTGAATTGTTGCCGCCAATCAAATACCAGCTCGAGCATGCCAACATTGACATTTCTTTGGATCAGATCAATGAGTTGAAGCAGAAATTTCATGAGTCAACGGGCCAAACTTGCTCTGCCTTTGAAATTGTAGCTGCTATCATGTGGAAGAATCGGACAATGGTGGCAATAAACTTGGAGAAGGGGGAGGAGAATGACAAAGAAGAAGATGATGATGATGAAAAAAACACAAAAGAAGAACAAGTGGTGAAGCTCGTGTTCTTTGCAAATTGCCGTCAGCTCCTGCAGCCTCCATTGCCGGAAGGATTCTACGGCAATTGTTTCTTTCCAGTGGCAGTCACTGCCTCAAGGGTTACGCTCTCGCGGGCATCAAATGCCCATGTGGTGAAGATGATCCAAGAAGCCAAGGCTAATCTGCCTAATGCATTTCGGAATTGGACAAACAAAAACAAGGATGGTGGTAGTGGTGATGAAAATGATGGTGAGGGCGACCCATTCACACCGCCCCTGGCCTACAACACGTTGTTCATATCAGAGTGGGGCCGCCTGGGTTTTAACCAGGTGGACTATGGGTGGGGCCCTCCAGTCCATGTTGTTCCAGTACAAGGGTCCACCATCATACCCGTTGGGATCATGGGCTCACTTCCTTCCCCGAACAAAGGCATCCGTCTCATGACATGGTGCGTTCAGAACCCCCATCTCCACCCCTTTCTTCATCAAATGTCTCTCTCTCTCTCTCTCTCCCTCAAATAAATTAATATATTAAATTGAAGCGCACTGCTATATACATATACATACACATATACATATATATATCACCAAAATATTTCACAATATTTTACTCTCTTTTTTATGTAAAATAAATCCAGTAATAAACAGCATTTCCCTAAATTGAATTGTAAGAATCTGCCAGTACACTTGTGTAAAGGAATAAGCAGCAGAGGTTGTGCTGCTCCAAACCAAACCTGTTCTAGTATACAGCAACGTTAGGTATCATGAAAATTTTTTCATGAAAATAATCATGAAAGTTTCTTGACCCTTGGATTACACTTAGAATAAAGCACCACACACTAATCAAGGTAATCCAAAGATCATAAATTTTTCATGATTATTTTCATGATAAAATTTTCATGATCCCTAACTTTTCCCTTCTAGTATAATATATAGGGAAAATGACTTGGACCCCCACAAGGGCACCCCCATGACCCGCTCTGGTTGTGATTGGCCAATTTTTTTTTCTTCTTATTAACTTTGTTCTTCTGTAATTATCATTCTTCTATAATTATTTTCAATTACACTGAATTGCAATTACATATTTATAAATTATAATTACAGACCCCTTCTGATATTTATATAGCAAGTGTGAATGATGATGATACCAAGGAATAAATATGAAACTACATGCGATTGGATCCAACCCAACATCTGAAGTCTTGAAGAGTAAGGCACCCTGTAACAAGCCCGCGAGGGACCTCGCTACAGTTCGGACTCGATTTGTTGCGGTTCTCAATCTTGAACCAAAGAGTCCAAATCCGGCAAATCGTTTTTGAGAAAAACAGATTTTTTGAAAGAAGCGCCAAACATGGACTGCTTTGCCAGATAACAGAGTCGCCACCTAAATATTTTAAAATGGGAAATTTAGGAAACCCTGACTCGGTGCCAAAAGGTCACGTGTCCGTCATCACCAAAGTTGGCTCGGGAATTTGGGTACGATTGGGGAAGGTCACATCGTGAGCACCCCCTCTCGCCCGGTCAAAGACCGGCCTCTACTAACCATGATATCTGTTTTTGAAAACATTGTGAGTTCTTATTCCGGTTTATTAGCCTAGGTTACTATGTGATGCTCGCAGCAAATAAGTATAGACCGAATCACCCGAATTGGAACAAAACATTTCATGTTTGTTTATTTGAAAATGGTTTGATGGTGCTACCCGCAGGTAGGCTTAAAATGCGGATTTGCCACCCTCAGGTGGGCTTAGAAAGCAGTGATTTTGCCACTATCTAGTGGGCTTAAAACAAACAGTCGATGAATTGTCCCAATTCAGATAACTCAACCTCCATCCACAGGCATTCAAGGCAGTTATATCACATAAGCACATAGCCTCATGGTAAGCATGCTATTATGGCAGTCACTCACACGCATGCAAGGATGCTAAAGCATAAAACTCACCTAGTACTCCAAGCCAAAACAGAAAACTGATTAGAAATCATGCATGATCCTAGATGCACAGAATTGCCTAATGCAACACATGCAAAATGCAACTAAGATGGCAGGCTCGGCTATTCTAAACATGGCATATGAAATGCTACAGCTAACATGTATTCAATTTGGAATTGAAATACAAATGCAGTTTGTATGATGCGCTGAGCCCGGTGCATGCAATACAGATGAATGATGCAAGCATGCTGTCATACTGTATGCTAATTGAAATATGCCCTATATCTAACCATTATAAGCGGGTAAATAAAAGGGAGAAAGAAGTGGGGTTGGAAGACATACATCACACTCACCCACACTTATTACAATTATGCCCTCGCGCAGAGGGTCCGAATAAATAATACAGTCCGAAATAAAACAGATTCTAATAAATACAGATTTCTAATTAATTAACAAATTAATTACAAAAAAGCTGTAAATTGGCGTGCAAGCCAGGGACTGCCTTGCTCTGATGAGTAATGTATGCTGGGCTGCCTTGGCGCTGAAATCCACTGGGATGCCCCAATTAGCCTCTGTTTGCAGTGTTTCTCGAAATGCGCGCCGGACTTCGAAAAGTTGCCAACTCTTTATTTTGCTGTAACAGAGAGCAGGAAAAGGGCATAGCAATGTATTTCACAAATATATGCATGCCTCGATCCTCGTGCCACCAATCACGCATATCGATGCATGATGGCCGAGGAGCCGAATTGTACAACTCAATATAAGATGAATGCAGATGAATGCTACAATGAAAACCTAACTCCATCATAGGGGATCCGGAGTGTCGGTGACCTGGGAATTGAGACCCGTTCCGTCACTCGGAGTACGAAACGTATCTCGTTTCCCGTGCCCGGGCTAACGCCTATCCCGAACACAATGCAATATGCATGATATGCATGAAATGCAGCTAACATGTGATACAGCATGCACAATGCTGTGAAAATGAGATGCCTCGAAATGCGTGCACGCGGGCACGCAAACCGAGGCGATGATGTGAAATGTAAATCGGATAAAACCGAAACGCCTCGAAATGCGTGCACACGGGCACGCAAACCGAGGCGGTGGCATACGCAATGCAAATGACATGGAAAATGCAGATTGGGCTTACACTAACATGAGAGGACCTCAGTCGCACTCACATAAGAGGCCGTCAGATAAAACAGAGGTGCCTCAAAGTGCGTGCCCACGGGCACGCAAACCGAGGCATGGCCCGAAGGCATGAAATGGCATACAGAATGCAAATTGGGCTTATGCCGACATGAGAGAGCCTCAGCTCACTCACATAAGCTGCCGTCGGATAAAAATGAAGTGCCTCGAAATGCGTGCCCACAGGCACGCAAACCGAGGCGATGATATAAAGGCATGAAAATGCAAAATTGGGCTTACGCCGACATGAGAGAGCCTCAGCCACACTCACATAGGCTGCCGCGAGACAAAAAGAGGAGTGCCTCGAAGTGCGTGCACACGGGCACGCAAACCGAGGCGATGATAAACAAGCATGAAAATGGTACAGAAATGCAAAGATGGGCTTATACCCACATGAGAGAGCCTCAGCCTACTCACATAGGAAGCCAATGAATGAAAACGGAGTGCCTCGAAGTGCGTGCCCACGGGCACGCAAACCGAGGCAATGCACTAAGGCATGAAATGACATGGAAAATGATATGCAAGCACGCAAACCAAATTTCAGCAGCTAAATAAAGGGGAAAACAGCCCCGAAATGATACGAAATGACAATCAATGCATGAAATCATCCCGAAATGCGATTTTAAGTACCCGAAATGGCCTACGGCTATGCTAAACATGCAAAATTGGCACATGAAAGCAAAAACAGTAGCAAGGCAGCCCCAAAATAGCATCTTTTCAGTACAAAACATGGCCAAATTGTGAGCATAGATATGGCAACAATGGCATGCAAAAATGGGGGAAAAGAGGGGATTTATTAAGCAAGTAGTATATAGAAAATTCAAATCACAAAATTTCCTTCTACAACATTGAAGAAGAGCCCAAAATATGCATATTTACAGTGAATGACAAATCCAAAATCAGTATGTAGATAGGCTCAAAATCGCATGCAATATATGGACCAACAAGGGCTATAAAGAGAGGTACCATAAGCAATGACCAAACAACTTAAGACCCTTAATAAAACTTGAAGCACAGACCAAAACAAGACACTTTCTAAGCCTGATGAAGGCCGGAAATAGAAGCTAGCATGGCCTAAAAAATCATGCAAGTTTACGGAAATATGAAGGATTACAAAACAAGTACCAAAAGCATTCACCAAATGGCTTAAGGCCCTTAACAAAGCATGATGAGGAGGCCAAAATAAGGCACTTTATAGGCCTGATGAAGGCCAAAAACAGAAGCATGATGGGCTTAAAAAGGCATGCAAAATGGGAGTGGAACAAGAATTCAAAGCAAGTGATATGTAGAGCAAGAAAACCAGGTTGAGCCCTTCTTCAATGTTGAAGAGGGGCTCAAAATAAGCACAATATCAGTATGTTTCATGCTCCAAATCAGATCACAAATAGGCTAAAAATAGCATGCAATTTTACGGTAAAATGGAAGAATTTCAAAGGAAGTGCATGCTAGAGCCACCAAACATGGTTGAGCCCTTCTTCAATGTTGAAGAGGGGCTCAAAATAAGCCTACCCACAGTATATAGTATGCTCGAAATCAGACCACTCAAAAGCCAAACAAAGCATGCAATTTTATGGCATAAAGAGTGATATTGAAGGAAGTATATGAAAGAGACACCAAACAGGGTTGAGCCCTTCTACAATGTTGTAGAGGGGCTCAAAATAAGCACAAAACCAGTAGGGGTCTGAGCCCAAAACAGTAGGCAAGTAAGGCAAAGAATTGAGGCAAAATTGTGCTCAAAAAAGGGAAATGGAGCTTTACCTTAGAAGACTACACTTTGGATGCTTGTTGGCTTGAATTTCTTGCTTCTTAACCTCTGAAAATCACTCCTTTGCTGCTGGAATGGAGATGGTGATGATGGTGCTTGGTGTTGATGAAGGAAGGAGCAAGGCTTGAAGCTTTGTTTTGGGGTTTTGGCTATGAAAATGGAGACAAATGCTTAAGGATTCTTAAGGTGAAATCTTCCAACCCTAGGGAAGGAGGAGGGCCACCCTTTAAATAGGCAAAAAAAGGTGTAAAAGGGGAGGGAAATGGAGGCAAGATTTCCCTCCCAAAATATCCCCCGGATGGGGGAGATATTTCAACAAAATATCCGGACAGCTGTGAAGAGCTGGAAAGCAGAAAGCTGGCCGGCCAGGTGATTTTCTGGAAGGTGGCCGGCCGGCCACCCCAACTGGTCGGCCAGCCACTCACCCTGGCCGGCCGGCCATGGCCCCAAAATGAAGTGTAAATTTTCTGGCCGACCACCACTCCTTGGTGTCCTCCCAGATGTGTAGAATAAGGCCCCAGGGTCGGAATCTGGCAACACTGAAGCAGGAGTCACAACATAGAACTTGAATGAGAGGTTCAAAAATGAAATTAACAATTGCTGGCCGACCACCACTTTTTGGTGTCCTCCCATGTGTGTAGAACAAGGTTCCAAGGTTGAAAATTGGCAACTCTGAAGCAGGAGTCACAACATTGCATTTGAAGGAGAGGCTCAAAAATGAAAATCAAAATTGCTGGCCGACCATACATTTTTAGGGTCCTCCCATGTCCCCTGATCACAAATATGTAACTTTGGTTTGAAGAAAATACCCCCAAGGTATTCAACATTGGCCCGGAAGTGAGCAAAACGGGCGCCGGAGGAGCGAAACTGGTTATCTGGGATAATTGCTGGCCTCCCACCCACCAGTGATCTTCCTGATATTGAAACAGAGGTTCCTGCCAAAATTGAACAAAAACTAATGCAAAATGAATGCTCGGGGCCAAAACCGGGCAGTTCGGGGGCCCGAAAATGGGCTGCAGGCACCGGAAGTGGCATACAGCCACGAAGTGGGCATCAGAGGCCCCAGTGTTCCTCGGAATGATAAAACAGAGGTCCCTGCCTAAAACCGGAGAAAACCGATGCGAAATGAATGCTCGGGGCCTAAACCGCGCGGTTCGGGGTCCCGAAAACCGGCTGTAAGCACCGAAAGTGGCATACGGCCACGAAGTGGGCATCAGGGGCCCCAGTGTTCCTCATAATGATAAAACAGAGGCACTTGCCAAAAACCGGAGAAATCGGAGATGGTTGGGCGGTCTCGAACCGAGGCACACGGCCTAACGGCTCCGAAAGCCGGGAACCGGGCTCCGAAATGGGCAAAATGGCCTACGGCCACAAAAAGTAGCTCACGGCCACTGAGAGATAGTCTACAGGACCACTCTCTTCCCTCAGGAAAGAAAACAGAGAAAACCGAGTCTGGTTCGCAAACCGAGACAAGACACAGAAAAGGATTCAGAAGTCCGGAGGCAGGGCGCACGGCCGCAACTCTGAGACTTCTGAACGAGCACATCATGCAACATCACCGAGCACTCAACCGGTGACGTCTGAGTTTTAAGGTCGGTCAAAAATGGGGTGTCTACACACCCATGTTGTGTGGTGAGGAAATATAATAAATAAATTATGAGTGTTTCCTCTGGTCTAAAATTTAGATTGAATGGTACCATTTCGATTCGTGAGACCTATTACAGGTGTTGTTTTGATAATTTAAACTATTCATTTTATCAGATATTTCGTATATTTCATTCACAAAAAAATTAGATCGATCTAATAATTGTAACTAGTTCAATTTATTGCATTTTTACACAAAAAAAATTAGAGAAAAAAAAAATCATACATTTTTTTATAACAAAGGTAATAAATTGAACTAAATGTAGTTATCAGATCAACTTAATTTTTTTGTGAATGAAATACACGAAATATCCGACAACAGGAATAGTTTAAATTATCAAACAAGACGCATAGTAAGCCTCACAGGTCGAAACAGTGCCCTCCATTAAATTAAGAGCCTAGTATAATTGGACATCTTAATTACACTGACTTTTATACAAGATGTATAACACTTCAAAATTTTAACATGTGTCCTGACAAAATTTATAAAATAACAATAGGTTTGCCTATGTTTTACTACGGTATCTAACAATAAAATTACACTGATGCTACGCACACAAAAGTGAAATACAAAAAGCAAACACAGAACATTTTTCACTGGTTGTCCGTCTGGACAACCAAAAAACATCATGTGACAGTCGCGGTCGACACATGACAGCCACGATCGACAAGCTTGACAGTCACGGTCGGCACCATGACAATTGCGGTCGATAAGCTCTGGCCAAACATTCGAGCGAAACAAACTACTGATGAACAATTTTTTTGTTTGATTTTTGTATTCCATCATTTGTGCTTCTAGACTTTTTGATAAAATTATATTCATTCCTATAGTTTATATTAAATATATATATATATATATTATAGATCGATATAAAATGAAGATCTTACCTGTTAGGTCTCTATTTGTTGCCAATTCCGCGAACAAATTTGGGTTAATTGCATTGTAATTTTCCTAGTGTTTTTGGTTTTCCCCGCTCGAGCGGGCAAAGATACGCTCGACCGGAATTTGCACCTCCTCAGTCGTTTTAGCTTATCTGTAAAAATACTAAGAGGTGTGTTTTAGCGCTCGAGCGTGAGTTTCAGCGCTAGAGTATAGACCTGTTTTATTGCATACGTTTTAGTGACTCTACTCGAGCGGCAAGTCCTACACTGGAGCGAGGTTCGCGGCTCCTGTTTTCTATATATATGTGTTTAAGTCCATTTTTAGGTCTAAGGCTTCCAGATCTATTTTGGGAGCTCTAAGTTTTTCTTTTGGGGCTATTTTGCTAGTTTTCCTTTGATGTTTGCTTGAGTATTAAACTCACTGGGTTTGATAATTTACATCAAAGGATTGTTTGAGTGATCATCTTCAAGAGTGTTCTTCTTCGGTGGAATCCGAAAATTCAAGCGTGGAGTGTTCAAAGGTGTTCAAAGCTGTGCTCAGTCGTTGAGCCGACAACATCAATCTAATCAATTCTGAGATAAAGGTTGCGGTGGAAGATGTACAAATCATTGAAGACAAATTGATAGAGTTTGGGTAATTTGTTTGGGTATTGTCACGCCCCAAACTCGCCCCTAAAAGTTTGGGCATGACCACCTCAAAAATGGACATAAAACCTGATGAATATAATTTATGGGGCCTAAACGGAAGCATTAAATATCATATAACAGTGTAAAATAATATCCATTGAGCTACCACTACTATGCCAGGATCGCAAACGGAACATAACACATAAAGATAGCTATGTACATATATATATATAAACATTACATACACATCAATCTTAACAGACATTTAGGGTACAAATTAATAATTTAGCAAAACTCCATAACTTGGATGGTCAACACCTAAGAGCTTAGATATTCCGGAATTGACAACTGGGTAACGGAAGCCACAGGTTAAGGTTGACCTCCAGGTTGAGTGCCTACAGAAACAGACATAAAATAAAGTGAGCCAAGCTCAGTGAATAATAGCACATAACAATTCAATGTACAACATGAATTATAATACATATCTGTGCATTTATCAATAAAGAGAACATATGGTTAATTTGTTTCTGTATGCATAGCAAGGTATCTTATTCAAAGAACTTGTCATATCTTGAACATTCGGAGTTTCGTAGCATATCTAGGCATTTTGGGAAAATTATCCAGAAAACGTATCATATCATAAACATGTCGGAAGTTCATAGCATTTTTATCATTTCAGAAAATACTTATCATACTAAACATTTCGTAACCCAAAATATGGATTTCATTAAACACACTTTCATATACCAATGTAGAGTTCACATAACGAGTCTGAATTTGTATTTAATCATAATGGTCTTAGACCTTATCTTGGAACATATCCATAATTTCACAAATTGGCTTTCGGCCTCATTGATTCATAACTTCATAGCTTCACAAATTGGCCCTCGGCCTCTTAAATTCATAACTTCATAGCTTCACAAATTGGCCATCGGCCTCTTAGATTCATAACTTCACAAATGGCTCCTGGCCACATAAGTTCATAGTTCACAAATGGCCCTTGGCCTCATAGGTTCATAGTTCACAAATGGCCCATGGCCACATAAGTTCATAGTTCACAAATGGCCCTTGGCCTCATAGGTTCATAGTTCACAAATGGCCCATGGCCACATAAGTTCATAGTTCACAAATGGCCCTTGGCCTCATAGGTTCATAGTTGACAAATGGCCCATGGCCACATAAGTTCATAGTTCACAAATAGCCCATGGCCACATAAGTTCATAATTCACAAGTTGTATCTTTCATAACTTCACAAATTATATCTTTCACAGAACGGCCGTAGGCCTCATAACGTTCACATATGTACGGACTCAAGAGGTGGCTCGTACGGATTCTAGAGGTGGCTCCCACTAACGTGTAGCACTTAGTTCCG
This sequence comes from Camellia granthamiana, assembly GCA_036172215.1. Taxonomy (NCBI): domain Eukaryota; kingdom Viridiplantae; phylum Streptophyta; class Magnoliopsida; order Ericales; family Theaceae; genus Camellia; species Camellia granthamiana. The sequence continues at coordinate 864,857 of JAXFYN010000020.1, read as the reverse complement.
TACAGCACTTTGTTCCATACCAGAAATCATCATAACATATTAACTTCATAATTATGCAGAAAGTACATACATTCTTCCCATTATTCACATGCATTACCATCGGTAATATAAGTTTAACAGAACGTTACTAATATCTGTTAGCAAAAGGGAACCACATTCCCGAGATACGTAGATATTATAGTTTCATAATACACATAATCACATCAATAGGTCAGAACAGTTCATATCATAGCATGAATCATGTAACAATGTCATTGATACTTAATTCCTTTCTGTTAACCAACTTCACAGTGTTAATAGTTTGTATGCAATTCTTATGCAGAAGCCTGAGTAATTCGTAGGATGGTACATTAATAATAAACATTAGCCATAACCAAAATACAGAGGAGGTTCAGAGTCATACCAATGTACACCAAAATCTTTCAATGTTTCCACTGATTCCCAACATAATATTCACATAACTATTTGTGAAGAATAGAACGTTAAACAAAAGAATCATTACTGGTAATTAAATGTGCGATTTTACTCACAATGTTTTGGTGGAGCATTTATTCCTCCCGAAGCGTGTCCTACACACATACGAAGTCACACATTAATTCTCTAAATCATTTTCCTAAATTCCTTTCTCATTTTAACATGATTTACAATGCTCATAACAACGTTCATTCGTAAATTTTTAACGTTATTTCAAAACATCTCAGAAATCCAATTAAACTTGTACACGTATAATTCAACCCATCAATTCCATGATTCTATTATCAATTTGGGCAAAATCATTATTTATCATTACAAATTAACCTAGGGTTTCCAAACAAAAAAATAAAGTTTTCATAAATATTCAACCTTCTCATACTATTACCTTACATCCCAATTTCTCAATGATTCTACATCTAGAATTCTCAATCCATCATTTAAACCCACCAATTTGACTCCCAACATCACAAACCCTAAAACCCCCAATTCTCATACTAGACATTACATACTCAAAAATAGAAATTTGTACATTTATACCATGAAAATACCACAAATCTATCTATTGATATAGGTATTGAAGAGAACTAGAACCCCTACCTCAAAAATCAAGCAAGGAGCAAAGCTTTGAGACGAATCCTCCAAAATCCCGAAATTCCAATCGGTTGAAAATATTCACCTTCTTGCCTTCTTCATTTCTTGGTGGAAGATCTTGCTCAAACCTAAGAGAAATGGAAGTATTGGAGATCAAGAACCAAGGGTTTTTCGGTCCTAAGACAAAGGAAAGAAGAGGGAAAAAGAAAATGTGAGAAACGATCTAAAAATCCCGATTTAAGGCTGTTGTACCCGCTATTCCCGCTCGAGCGTCCCTTTTCCCGCTCGAGCGGACCTGCACCCAGCACAGTTTTCGAAACTTCAAACAGGTATAACTTTCCCATCCGGACTCCGTTTTAGGTCGTTCTTGTGTCCAAATTGAAGCCCCGGAAATAAGCTTTCCAATGGTTCTAACCTCACATCCAAATTCAAAGTGTGGAGAAAGAAAAGGGCAAAAGAGTAGCGGCTCGTCGTAGACGAATCATTTAAATTAAAGCTTTTGATTCCATCCTACTTTACCTTCATTTTACCACCTCAATCCGTACTCCAAAATAACATAAGAAGGTTCTAAGTACATTAATAAAATGTCCAAAACGAACCCACGTGCCTCAGAAATACAACTCAACCTGGAGACCCGTTCAAGCGCCCAACCTTGCGCTCGAGTGCGAAGACCAACAAAGACGTCCGCTCGAGCGGAAAATCACAACTCCCAGAATCTCAAGCCGTCTGCGAAATTTGTTGGGAACCCCAAATGTCCGCTCGAGCGTCAACTCCTCCGCTCGAGCGGAGGGAAAGATTCTGGGTCGTCACAGGTATTTTGCATTCTTTCTTTTTTTCATAGTGGATTGATTTGTGGCGTTTCGCCTGTGATTTTTTAATCACAATTGGAGGTGCTCCAATAATAATTTTTTCCACGTAAAAATCGTTTGTGTCAATTTATTATTTTTTGAAATAACAATCTAAATCACTTTCGTACGTGCTTAATAATTTAGATTGTTAATTTTAATTGTTTGCAAATTAACCAATTAAATCTTGATCTAATCACGAATCACCTAGGTTTTTCATTACCTTAGGTAAGGAAGGATGTCATCCTTGCTAGACAAGCATAAAATATTGATCAAAAGAAACATAAAAAATATGGAGATACGAATCAATATCTCATAAAATATTGATATCCATACTAATAAATTGAATTAATCAATATGTCATTGGAGGATAATTATCGCCTATCAAAACCATTCAATTAAAATAGAAGCTATTTTATTAAATTTAATGACTTGTAATTATAATAGTGAAAATCAAATACAACATAATTAATACAAAAAAAAGTCTTTAAAGTTGGAAAGAGAAATACGAATAAATCCACAAAATATGATGTATAGATTCAAAGAAAAATGTTATAAGTTTTAAAATTTTTACCAAATAAATGACTAAATATTTTGTGGAGTCCACAAAATTGCGGACCCCATACTCATGTGAGACATTTGATCATTTATTTGATAAAAAATTTGGTATCCCTAACGCTACCTAGATTCAAATAACTAACTTCTTAATATACATGCATCCTGGGAAGGTAAACCAGCCATCTTAAGTATTTGATTTAAGGTAATATTAAGAATACCAAATTTTTCATCAAACAAATGACCAAATGTCTTACATAGGTGTGGGGTCCGTAATTTTGTGGACCCTGCACCAAGGTGAGACATTTGGTCATTTATTTAGTAGAAAATTTGGAACTTAAAACATTTTCCTATGATTTAGGGTAATGTTAGGAACACCAAATTTTCTACCAAACAAATGACCAAATGTCTCACATGGGTGTGGGGTCCGTAATTTTGTAGACTCCGCACCCATATGAGATATTTGGTCATTTATTTAGTAGAAAATTTGGGACTTACAACATTTTCTTATGATTTAGGGTAATGTTGAATGTCTTACATGGGTATGGGGTCCGTAATTTTGTGAACCACACCCATGTGAGATATTTAATCATTTATTTAGTAGAAAATTTGGGACTTATAATATTTTCCTATGATTTATGAGAGTCCATGAATGTATTTATTATTAGTTGTGAGACCTACAAGGAAATCAGCGGTAAATTAGAAACGAGTAATGCTACGTCGCTCGAAATCCCAACCCCCGAATCCCCCTAATTTCAAAAACGACATCGTTTTTCCATTTTTTTTTTTGTTCAATCAGAAACGAAGTAGAAGATGGGAGAAGAAGAAGAAGAGAAGGGAGAAGAAGAAGAAGAAGAAGGGAAGGGAGAAGGGAGAAGTGGACAGGAGGGGGCATCAACCAGGGACGGAGGAGCTATGGAGGCGCGGCGGAGGCTGAGCTGCTGCGACGAGCTGTGATCGGCCGACGATCGGCCGAGCTGCGACGAGCTGTGATCGGCCGACGATCTTCTCTCTCTCTGTTTCCCTCTCTCCTCTCCTCTCCTCTCTCTTTCTTTCCCTCTCTCTCTCGCCTTTATTTCCCTCTGTTCCTCTCTTCATTTCCCTCTGTTTGCCTCTGTTTACATTTTCGAGGGATTCGGGGGGAGCTCATTCGAGCTCCCAAGCTTTATCCATTAGAAACCAATAATGTACTTTAGAGCAACAATATTAGGTTTTTTTTTAACACATATAGGTTTTGTTTGGTAAATTTTATAGATTAACTTATTTACTTTATTTGATTAAAATTAGTTAACTAATGGTATTTGGTTGTAATTTTATATTATAACTTATTTAACCTTTTAATTTATCTAGTTCAAATTAGTGAGATTTTCTTAAATTATAATTCCTAACTTTTTTAGGTTATTTGAAACCCCGTAAGTAATTATGGACAAAAAAGTCCATATTTTTTTTTATCTTAATTATAACCTTTTAGAGTATTTTAGATATTTTCACAATAAAAAAATTATCTAACAATTAATCTTTTTTAACCCATTATGAAAAGTAATATCAAACAGATTTTTTACTCATTTTAAATCTTCTAAACTTAATCTAAAAAATTATAATCATAAAAAGTTAACTCAAAAGTAATATCAAAAGAGACTTTACTTACGTGATTCTGATGATTTCACCTTTGTGGGCTTCGATGTAAGTGTAGGGCTACAAATAAATTGAGCTATTTATGAACAAGCTCGGCGCGGCTCGGCTCGGCTCGACTCGTTAAGGGTTCTGCTCGATTCGGTTCGTCAGGTAAACGAGTCGAGCTCGAGCTTGACTATTAGGCTCGTTTATCTTTATTTAAATTATATAATAAACATATTATTTATATATTAAATAATATAAATAATATTTAAAAAATTTATCAAGCCGAGCCGAGTCGAACCGAACCGAGCCGAGCCGAGCCGAGCCGAGCCGAGCTTGAGCCCAATTTCTTATCGAGCCGAGCTTGAGCTCGAGCTCAATAAACGAGCTCGATAAGTAAACAAGTCGAGCTTGAACCCAGCAAAGCTCGATTCGGCTCGGTTCGTTTGCAGCCTTAAGTGAGTGTATAAATTAGTGCGTAAAAAAATACATGAAAAATGTGACGTGATGTGATACTTTTTTTTGTTAGTTAATGCAATATGATAAAAATTTAATAAACTACAATAATGATAAAAATTAAATCTAACATATAATTAGTACAAAAAAGTACATCAAATGTAGCATATAATTAATACAAATAAAAATAAAGATAGAATACTATATATTAAACATCGCTTTCTATAATTAAATGATCTTTAGCGAAAAACAAATCGCTTAAAAGAAATTGTACAATTAATAAAATAAAATAAAAGCATTACTTTTTAGATTTTTTATATATATAAACTAGTATATCACTCGTGCTATGCGCGGGTTGTGTTTACAATTATCTATATATGTGAATTGTGATTTTTAAATGTCTTTTTTTTTAAATATCTTTTTTTTTCTTTTTTATATTATATTAAAGTTTAATATTTTGATAATAATCATATATGTTGGACTTTTCAAGGAATTCATATATGTTGACTTTTTAAGGATTTTTTTTATACTTGTTCTTAACGCATTAAAGTGTTATTATGAGGGATAATAATTATATGTGTTGCACTTTTCAAGGAATTCATATATGTGTTGAACTTTTTAAGAAATTTTTTTTATATTTGTTCTTAATACATTAAAGTGTTATTATGGGGTAAGGGTTGGGGGTTGAGAAAAGTTAATAAATGTTAAGAATTTTTTTTTTAAATCATGTATGAAAGGGTTCAAGAACGTTGTTGGAAAATTCAAAAATCTTTGAAGAGGACTCGAATTCCTTTAGAAATGATGAGAGATTTAGATTCTTCAATAGTCTCAACTAAGAACACAAAAGAAAGGAAATGATGGAGATAAGAGATTGGGTAAAGAAGAAGACAAATTAGCTAGAGAGAGAATAATGGCAAGGCTCTCTCATAGATCTCCCACTTTCACTCTCAATGTTGATAATGGAGAAGGGAAATTAGTTTTTTCCCAAGAGTTTTCTCTTCAAAATCCATCCCTTGTAAAGCTATGGATGGATGCTATTTATAGGCACCTCATGATGTAGGATGGAGACCATGTGCAAGGCACATGGGGAATATTTTCTCTAACCACCTTGTCTGAGGATGTGACCTCTACGAGGATGAGGAAAATCCCGAAGAGGAGATCAACCTCTCGGCGAACCCTTTTTCTTAGTCACACCTAACCAATGATCCCCAATCATCCCAAAGGGTCAAGGTAGTCCTAAAGGACACCCCGCCGCTAAATATTCCTGAGTCTCATGGACCCCCCCAGGGTCATGCCATCTCGACCCGGGTATAGGCTAGTTTAACCGAAGAGTGAATTTATCTCCACTCACTGTCCTCGGGATCAGGTCCTTTGTTCAAACTCCATTATGGCCATGGTTCTGGTGCATAGATCCCGAAAAGCACCGAGCCCGCAAGTGTTCTGGGACTCACCAATGGAGCGGCTTCTAGATTGTGATTGAATCTATTCAAAGCCCGAGTGCCTCGGATCTCTAAGCTTGCTCAATACCCTTTCGAGTCCGGGCCCGAGAAAGTCATTAAGTTCGTGGATCCGAACCTTTTCGAGGCATAAAGCGATTCGGCCCGTTTAATGACGATAAAATCGGGCCCACCAATCTTGGACTTGCAATAAATTTGGACCCACCAACCTTGGAATATTGGGCCTTATTAATTTACTGGGCTCAAATTAACTCCTCTTACATTTGCCCCTTCCGTGTATAAGAAATTTTAAATTTCTAGGACATACATATTGTCACTCCTTCGGTCCTGTTTCGTATCACGTCCCCAGAAATATGTTGTCTTGACAGAGCCTATGAATAAAGTTGATGACTCACTGTAGTTTGCTGATAAAATTGACAAGTAATAATAATAAAAAAATAAAAATAAAAATAAAAAAAATAAAAAATACTTTTTTTTTTTTTTACATATATTTGTGTTTTCATTCCAAGCAAAGAACAATAAAGTACCTATTTTTTTTATTCTCGAACAAATTTGAAATGATAAGGCTCACATATATTTTTTTTCTTGTTTGGCAAGTCAGCGGACCAGGCCCATTATATGCATATATACACATTTAGAATATCTTGAAGGAATATTCAAAGGATAATGCCTCCTTTTTTTCTATTTAAGGAAAGGGCCAAAACCCTATTCCATAGCTCATCATTTTTTTTGTTGCATAGCTTTTCTCTCTCTCTAAACTGAGAGACAAGTTTCTTCTTCTCCAAGAAAGTTTCGTTTCTACACTGCCAGAGGCCACCACCGTGCTCTCCTTCTTCAACAAAACAAACGGCTTCGTTTGCACACTGACCTTCGTAGCAGCTCCAAGCCCCGTTGCCGCCGTCGTCACCAAAGACCCAGCTCCGACTGCCACAGACATCATGACCCAGCCACTGATTTGCTCCAATTCTTACTACTGCGGACGTCGCAACCCCGGATGCTGCTATTCCATGCCATCGCCAACTCTATCTCACCGTCGGTGCTTCATTTCAGCCTAGAGATCCAGACACTCCAGAGCTCGGTTGTGCCGACCAACGCTGACGCCGACCTCTCTACAACGTCACTACTCCTTTGCATCGTCACCTTCGACGCCGACCTTGACTGCCCAGCTACTCCAGAGCTCGGTGTTGGCTTCACTCTGCTACCACTTCACTGCCAATCCACTGTCAGCCGGTCTTGACTGTTGCTCCAGTGCCAGCCACACACGTCGCCCACTCAACGCACTGTGTGTGGTCGCCAACTCCGCTGCGGCACCACCGCTACTTCCGGCCTCGCTCGTCCAATGCTAACCACACACGTTTGCCCACTCAACACGACGTGTGTGGTCTTGTCTAGCATCATTCATCTTCTGTTTGCATTATTCTCCATCTCTTTCTTGATCGTTGTTGCCTTGAACTTGCTCTTGCTCTCTCAGATCTGTGGGTAAGTATATATATATATATTTATATTTTAATCTTGGTGTAAGCTTTTTTGTAAAATAAGCTTTTAAGAATTTCTAATTCCCATTTTTTTTTTAGCTCAAAGACTTTGATACACTAAGCCTTAATATTTGTGATTTGAAATTCCAATGTGGAGCCTATACTTGTTTGGGCTTTGCAATTTTTGAAATAGGTTGTGGGATTTATTTAAATGGTTTTTCTAACTTGAAATTTGCCAAAGAAATTCTGGGCTATTGCTTATATAAATTGAACCATGGCTGCTGAATTTTTGCACTTGTAATAGAATATTTGCCACTTGAATTGAGCAATTAATATTGACTTGGGAGGAACATTCTTGTAATTCGCATGACAATCCATTGAATCTTGCTACGGATGAGAAATGTAAAATACTTCGGATCTCGGGCCTGAAATTTGCTATTGAACTTCACTCTATCCAAAATTTGAGCCCCGTATAAATTGGATCTTTAATATGAAGCACAGTAATTTTGAGAAAATGACCCGCTTGAATTTCATCACAAAATGGCATATGACATTGCACTTCTTATTGATGATAGAAACTTGAAATCTATATGTTGATGATACACAAATTGGTACTGCAATTTGTTGAGCTTGAAGATGTTGAGTGAATCTTGAACCCATATTGTTGAATATAAATTTTGCTGTTGAGCAATTGATCATTGTAATTTCGAGGAAGATAATGCCACACTCAAACCATATATATGTGACGAATAATACTCCGATACTTTGAACCTTGTGAACACTTTCCTTGCGGGAATCAAAAGCTGTAGTATAGAATAGGGTTATATATTGTTGTTTGTTGATCTTGTGAGTACCCGAGAAGATGAATTGTTGATGGCGTTTGGGGTTGAATTTGTTGATAAACCCATCATGTTACATGTAAATCTTATTATCAAATGATTGATTGTTGCAACCCTTAGAATAGTAGACATCGTGCCTAAATTCTTGATGTAAAAATTCGTCGTAGAATTTGTTGAATTCATGGATTCTCTGAGAAATGAACAGTTGATGCCGAAATTTCGTTTAAATTCCTATTAATTTGCGTTGCTTTAATTCCAATATTCTGAATTTTAATACGATCGAATCCTTGCTATTTATACCTGTTATTTCAGCTATATGTCTTTTAGAAAGAAATTTATTGTCTCGGGGTCGTCAGAACCAGCTCTTATGAAAGAGAGGGATGTACCTCCGGCGTCCGAGTGGAGGAAATCTCTTTATTTTGGTCGGAAGGACCCGTTCTGGCGAGCAGCTACCTCCACCACTTCCCTTCTGTCTCTGAAAGGGGCTCCATTATGTCTCTCTGAGGACACTGACTCCAAACATGAGGCCATCATTTTCCCTTTTTTGGTGCTACGCTTTAGGGTTAAGCGAGGGGACTTTCCATACTGCTATCCCCAGTTCAAGGCTTTCTCAAACCCTCCTTTTGGTTGGTAGGAGTGGGTCGATGATGTCCTCTCGGACAGGGGCCTCTGTCAACAGCTTCAGGAGGCCCGGCTATTGATCCTAGTGAAAATATCTCGATCCTTATCCATCCGCCGCAACAATGCTAGCCTTGAAGCCATGGCTTTCCGGTGGAGCACCGAGACACACACTTTCATACTTGGCCAGCATGAGATGGGACCCACCCTCGAGGATGTATTCATGTTGCTGCGTCTAGAAGTGACTGGCCCTGATGCCTTCTACCCTAAGCGGACACCCTCCGATGATGATTCTCTGATCCAATCCCTAAAGCTAAATCTTCAAGCTTGTGGTCGGCGGAGTTCTGTATTTGACAGTTCAGCGAAGAGGACCAAACGAGTGAGGACAGGCTGTGCCTCCTACACTGCATGGATTCGCCACTTCTTTAGAGATCTTCAACCCTTGGCTAGAGATGCTGACCCTGATTCTCCAGAGTACGAGGTCGGCCCGATGTATGGCTCTAGGCTCTATTTTTTAGGATTTCTGGCCTGCTTTCTCTCCTTCTTCATTCTTCCGAGCACACCTCCAAATTCTCTCAATCCTTTTGTCTTCCCCTTGGCAGTTAGGCTCTTCGGAGGGGATCGAATCCCTTTGGCTCCACTATTTCTTGGGAATCTTTACTTCCAGCTGGATCTGCTACATCGAGACATGGTACGTTCTGTGGGTCGGTATGAGCCTATCTCCTTCATCCACAGTCAGTTCCTGGTTTGTTTTTTCTTCAAGAGGTTCCCAAAGTTTGCCCCTACTCCGATTGTATTCGAGGCAGAGGTTCTTCGGGAGATAGTGGACAAAGATGGTATCCCCGTGCTCGGTACTGACGGGTCTCGCACATTTGAGAAAGCGAAGACTTACCAGTCATTAATTACACATTGGTCACGTGTCATTTCCACCCTATCCTTGAATACTCTGATGGATGATCCTCGGCGCTTTGTGGCAAGCCCCTATGTATGCCCACTGGTGGGTGTGGCAACACCACTTATCTATCATGGTTCCTTCCACTCGGTGTCCTTTTCCTTGCTGAAGGGCATCTCTACACACTTTGTTGATATGCTGATAATGGTTTGTCCCAGTTCGCTACCGGTATGGCATGAGGAAGGCATTAATAGTGCCATCTATAGACCTGACAGAGTAGCATGGCAATTCGGGTTTGACCAGTGTACCCCGGGGCCAACACTACATTTATTATCATTTTCAGAAAGCTACGGGCACTTTACTCACGGACTTGTACACACCATGCTTCCTGTATCTGGCTCTTTGACAATACAAGGTTTGAGTTGGGTAGGGAGTTTCACCCCCTCTTTCAAGGGATATTGGCGGAAGAACATTGATGCATTTATCGAGTTTATCCAGAGTAGACCGACCATATGTCTTCCTCCACTGATTTATAAGAAGGACTCTTCTCTTCGGTTGCCTGAGAGTCGGAAATCTGATCATATGTATGCAAGCTTCTTCGCTTCATCTGCTCCGACTGACCCTCCAGCTCGGACATCTACTTCTAGCTTGACAATTGCTTCTCTAGAGCCAGTTCCTTTGAATAAGGCTTCTGGTCCTCAGACAACCTGCCTTAAGAAGATGGCCCACAAGAGGGCTTCTGATGCCAGTCCTTCCACTCCTCGCCTTTCTAAAAGGCTCCATCAAGTACCAGATAGATATCTTAGTTAGTTTTTTTTTTTTTTTTGGTTGATTTGAAGTTACTTTCCTTCTTGCGACTATACCTTCTTAAACAAACACTCTTTACTTTTCTTGTTGTGTAGGATCCTACTCCATTTTTTGACCCTGTGATTGCTGACGCTCTCGGTACCGTGGCTATTGGCCATGCTGCCTCTACCAGGCTAGACTCAGACTTGGATGATACTCTCCCTTTGTCTGCAAGACTCGTGAAGATGCGCACCCCTCGTATAGCAGTTATAGATGATGATGATGATGATGAGGCTGAGTCCTTCAATCATTTTTGTGACCTTGTCCCACGTATGCGTTGTCACCGTCCTATTGTGAATGAGGATGCCTCCCCATTGGTCAGATATTCCCCTCATCGTTCAGTTTCAGAGGAGAAGTCCTATCTTGGTGATGAGGTTATCGGGGTTCACTGTTCTTATGTTAAGATTGTTGAAGGGACTGGTGCCACAGAAATTGATGCCACAGGCCATGCTTCTAGAAGCAATATAGAGATAAGGTGTGCTTCCACAAGACATGTTTCTGGAGGCAATGTAGAGATGAGGTGCGCCTCTAGGAATAGTGTGGAGGTGGATGTGCCAAAAGTCTCTGAGACTCGCTCTGGCATTTATAGTGATTCTTATCCTCTGGCCTTCCTTTCTTCTTCAGGGATGACTGCTACTGTTCAGGCTTCATTAGACATTGAGATTGATCAGGTGCCCCCTATACGGCCCAGTGACTTTGTTGATGTTAGGAGCCCTTCAGTTGCCTTGGCTTTGCATAATGATTCTCCCTCAGGTAATCTTTCTTTCGGAAGTTTATCATGTACTTGTATCTGTGAGAAATCTTTACTCAAATGGCTTTACTGTTCCCTGCCCCTAATAAGACTTCCTTATCTTTTATTCAGAGTTAGCTGCTATCGGGGTCCTGCCTTCACGTGCCTCAGACTTTGCTCCGACTCTCTTTGTGAGTCCTCATGGTTCTCCTTCTCAAGGGGAGACACCTGCCTTTGAGACAACTGCTAGAAGCTCTTCATCGCAAGTGCCTTTGAATGTTTTGGATTTGAATCTCTGTGACTTCCACTTTGATAGTGATGCTTTTGGTCTTTTCCCTTATCAATCCGCATTTTCAGGCTCGGGACCTCTCCCGGAAGTTACCCCTCCTGGTGGTTCATCTAACCCGATAGACATTGGGGAGATTCCTGAGATTAATACCTTTTCGGCCCCAGTTCCTCCTTTGGCTTCTGGCAAAGTATCATTTCTCCATTATTGGGTAGCTCCTGAGTTTGCTTCAGTTCTATAGCTTGCGCATTCGAGTTACCCTGAGACTTTTGCTTCCTTTGCTTGCCAATGTCCACTCATTCAGACTGCTCTTCTCGAGTCTTTTGCCACTATCCTATATAGCTTGGACAGGCAACGACTGTGTGACCTTAATGGAAAAGCAGTCGAGACAGCGTATCAAGGGATCTCTGACATGGAGCGTCACCAAGTAGATTTATCATGGCTTTGGAAGCGCCTGGATATAGCTTCGAACGCCAGTTGCCGGGTGGAAGTTTTGTCTGTGCTTGCCTCTTATCGGACCTCTATAGATGAGACGAAGGCAACTCTTCGTGAACTTGAGTCGGGCCATGCTCAAGCCTTGGAGACTTTAGAGACACACTCTGCTGTTTGTCCTCAGGATGTAGATATGATGGGCAGCTTCTCCAAGGGTGTTTTTAGAAGAGATTAAGTTTTTTTTTTCATTATTATTATTTTCTTACCCCTTTTAATAAAAATGTTTTATCTAGGACGATGAAATGAAATGACAAAATCTTTGCTGCTTGGAGATTTTCGCACTGTTTTCTCATTCTACTTGATAAAATATTTATTTCGAATGATACGATAGAAAGAACAATCATATGCACATATTCATAAAAGCTGAAATATTCTCATTAATTCTTTAACTTTCTTGACAGAAGTATGATATATTCACTATAAGTGACGGAACAAACATACACCATAAAAGAAACCAGCTTCTTCACAGCATAAGGGAAATATAACTTTTAGACAAAGTGAGAAAAAAGAAAAAGAGTTTCAACATAGATGAGTCTATCTATAGGTAGTAACGCTTGATAAACTTTGCATTGAGCGGGCCAGTTCGGAAGCCATCTTCAACCCTTACAAGCCTGTAGTACCCGCTTGAGCTTGCTTGAACCACCCTGTAGGGCCCTTCCCATTTTGGAGAAAACTTGGGCAAGGGTTGTCCTCGCATGATTGGGTCTACGATCTTCCATACTAGATCACCTTCTTCAAACTTTCTTGGCACCACAGTCTGATTATAGGCTTGGGCGATGGACTCATGATACATTTCCATGACTTTTGCGGCTCTGTCGTGCTTTTCCTCTAATGCCTCCAATTTGGTGGTTCGAGGCTCCAGCACCATCCCTGAGGCAAGAGCCATCCGAGCAGATGGTGTTTCCAACTCTATAGATAACACTGCCTCAGACCCATACACAAGGGAGTAAGGAGTTGCTTGAGTTGGCTTTCTCTTTGAGGTGCGATACGCCCATAGGGCTACTATCTACTGTTCAGACCAAGTCCCACCAAATTCATCCATCATCTTGCTCAAAATCCTTATCAGTGTCTTGTTTGTGGCCTCTACTTGCCTGTTCCCTTTTGGATAGTAGGGTGTGGATTTGTGATGCTTCAATTGATAGGTCTCTAAAAGGCTCTTCACATATTTGTTTACGAAGGGTGTGCCGTTGTCCAAGAGGATAGTGTTTGGCATTCCAAACTGGTGTAGACGTCCCCGAACGCCCTGGGAGGGATGAGTCCCGTTCCGTTCATTTTGGGCTCACTACAGTTCAGGACTCAAATTGTCACGGTTCTCAATCTGAACCAAAGAGTCCTAATCCGGCAAATCGTTTTGAGAAAATAGATTTTTGAAAGAAGTGCCAAACATGGACTGCTTTGCCAGATACAGAGTCGTCACCTAAATATTTTATTTTTGGGAAATTTAGGAAACCCTGACTCGTGCCTAAGGCCATGTGTCCGTCATCACCAAAGTTGCCTCGGCTCGGGAACTTGGGTACGATTGGGGAAGGTCACTTTGTGAGCACCCCCGATTGGGTACGATTGGGGAAGGTCACACGCACGCATGCTTATTACAGCATTGCCCTCGCTCGGAGGGTCCGAATAAATAATAATAATCCAAATAAATAGTACAGTCCGAATAAATACAAAATCCTAATTAATTAACAAATTTAACTAGGAAAGCAGTAATTCAGCGCGCAAGCTCATGGACCGCCTCAGTTCTGTTCCGAATGATGAATGATGCATGCTTGAGTTTCCTTGCGCGGAAATCCATTGCGATGCCCCAATTAGCCTCTGTTTATAATTAAACCCGGGATATTGCACGAAGCCCCAAAAGATTGCCGGTTTCTAATTTGCTGCAACAGAGAGCAAGAAAGGGGCATGGCAATGTATTTTCACATATGTATGCTCGACTACTCTTCAGGGAATGTAGTCCTCGATCCTCGTGCCACCAATCACGCATCTCGATGCATGATGGCCGAGGGGTCGAATTGCACGACTTAATATGAAATGAATGCACAGATAAACACAACAAGACCGAGACTTCATCATGGATAATCCGGAGTGTCGGTGACCGGGAATTGAGACACGTTCCATCACTCGGAGTACAAAACGTCCCTCACTTCCCGTGCTCGGGCTAACTCCTATCCCAAACACAATGCAATATACATGACATGCATGAATGCAACTAATATACATCCTAGCATACACAATGCTCTAGACTAAGATGGCATACACAACGCTCGATGTAACACGGCATACACAATGCTCTAACATACAACCTAGCATACACAATGCTATGAAATGGAATGGCATACATAATGCACAATGGACTTACACCAACATGAATGGACCTCAGCCACACCCACATCAGTGGCGATGAGATGAAAATGAGACACTCGAGGTGCGCGCGCACACGCACGCAAACCGAGGACCGATCTTAAGGCACAAAGGTCACTCTAACAAGGCATGACAAGGCATGAAATATGGCATACAAACATACAAGTTCTAGCACTGAAATGTGATGCAAAATGATCCCAAAACATGAAAACATGGCACCCGATGCATGGAATGGTCCCGAAACACAAAACTAGGCGCATACATTGACCTATAGCTATACAAAGCATGCATTATTTGATCATGAAGCATGAAGACAGAACCAAGGCAGTCCCAAAACATGAACATTTCTAGTTCAGAGCATGGCCAAAAGATGCTAGCAAGATGGACTAAAATAGCATGCAACTCTGACTAGCAAACATGGTTTACATGGCATGTATATGAAGCAGGTGAGAACTCATCAAACTAGCAAAAATCAATGAATAAAACATGCCAAAACATGCCAAAATAACCTCTGAAATGCAGCCAACACATGCTAAAATGATGGGTTCTTTTAGAGGGCATACAAAGGGGTTATTAGACACATGCATCAAGGACACTTAGCATAGCCAAATCAACTCTGAAAATCAAATATGATAGCCCTAAAACTCATCAAATTGGTCTTGAAATCAGTCAACAAAGCATGCAAGATAGGACCTCTTTGGAAGGCCAAAAAGACCATTAAGCAAAACAAGGAGAGAGGGGGTCACCCCCCTCTAATTTTGGCCTTCAAGAACACACCTAAACCACTGAAAATCCACTGGATTTCAGTGGCTAAAAGGCCAAACAAAGCATGCAACAAGGGCTTAGTTGTAAGGCTCAAAATGAGAGGCAATCAAGCATATAAGGAAACATATGACCTCAAACAAAAGAATTCCCTTCATCAAACATCAAGAGGGCCTTAAAACAAGACTTTTTCCAGTTTAGGTCGAGGTCCAAAAAGGCTCACAAATAAGGCTAATGTATCATGCAAAAATGGCCTTGAAAGAGAGAATGAACAAACAGGGCAGTAAATGACCTCAAACAGAGAAGAGCCCTTCAACAAAGTTGAATAAGGGCTCAAAATGAGACTATTTTAAGTTTATGACAAGTCTTGAATATGCTCACAAGTAAGGCCAAAATATAATGTAAAAATAGCCCCAAAAGAGAGATAAAAGGAAAGGGGCAGTGGCTGGCCTCAAACAGCAAAGAGCCCTTCAACAAAGTTGAAGAGAGGCTCAAAATAAGGCACTTTATAGTTTGGGTGGGAGCCCAAAAATGTAAGCAAAATGGGCTAAGATATAGAACAAAATAAGGCGAGAAAGAGGGAGAAGAGGACTCACCCTTGTAGCACAACTTTCCAGCAGCTTCTGGTCCAAGAAGAGGAGCTCTTAGCCTCTGAAAATCAGCCTCAAGATGTTGGAATGGAGTGTGGAGGTGATAGGCTATGAGGTGTAGGGTAAATGGTGCAAGACAAGGATGTTTTGAGGCTTGGAAGAGAGGGAGAGGGAGAGTTGTATACAAAGGCTCCAATCAATTTTTGTAACCCTTTGAAATGGAGCTGGGGGGCTGGCTTTATATAGGAGAGGCCAAGGGAAAAAGGGGGGGAAAACCAAATTCAAATTTCCCCTCCCAAAAGGGCAGATCCCCGGGCAGGGGTCTGGGTCAAAACAGCTGGCACAGCTGTAAAGAACCAGGAGAGAGGAATTTGGCCGGCCAGGTTCAGGAGGTTCAGGTGGCCGGCCGGCCACCTCCCTTGGCCGGCCGGCCAGGGTCAAAAGGGTCAAGCTCAATTAGTGGCCGGCCACCCCCAAAAAGATGGCCTTCCATGTGTGTGCAACACAGCTATGTGGAGAAAAATTAGGAAATATAACCCTGGAGAGAGAAAAACCAACTTTCTAGAGGGGTTCAAAAGGGTCAGGAAGAGTTGATGGCCGGCCTATCCATATTGGTGGCCTCCCAGGTGTGTACAACACAATGGTGTGGAGGAAAGTCAGAAAAAGTGGCCCGGGAATGGGAAAAGTCAGCTTTCTAGTGGGAAAAACGGGCGATGAAGAGCGATGAAGGAATAAAGCTGGTAATCAGAACAATTGCTGGCCTCCCACCTTCCTACGACCTTTCTAACAATGAAAGTAAGGTCTCCACCAAAAATGAACCCAAACCGATGCAAAACGAAGGTTCGGGGGCCAAAACGCGCAGTCCGGGGCCCCGAAAACTAACTATTAAGCACCGGAGGTGGCGTTCGACCACGAAGTTGGTCTCTCGGACCCCAGTGTCCCTCAAAAGGGAGGAAATAAGATGTGTGCCAAAAACCAGAGCAAACGGAGGTGGTTAAGCGGTCCTGAACCGAGGCACACGGCCGACGGCTCCGAAAACCGGAAACCGGGCTCCAAACAGGAAAAATGGCCTACGACCACGAAACGTAGCCTACGGCCACTGAGAGATGATCTACGAGACCTCTCCCTCCCTTTGGGAAGAGAAAACAGAGAAAACAGGCCCTGGTTCGCAAACCAAGGCAAAGCACAAAAGAGTCCGGAAGTCCAGAGGCAAGGCTCGCAGTCGAGACTCCGTGACCTCAGAACGAGCACAATATGCATCATCACCGAGCGCTCAATCAGTGACGTCTGAGTCTTAAGGTCGGTCAAAAATGGGGTGTCTACAGTTGCCCCTCTTTGACAGAACTCGGAAGTCAAGGAGTGACGGGAGTGAATGTCAAAGCCCAAAGACGACCCATTTTTTACGAGGCCGAAGACTTAGACAAACAGGTAATATAATCAAAGAGATGTGCCCGCAGACAAGGGAAAAATGCAACTGACAATGCAAGAAGCCGAGCATAACTTATGATCATGCAAAGAAAGCTGTAATGAAGCATATCATGCAACAGTCTTAAGCAGGTGAATACAAATCTAACTACATTTCATGCAGAAAGGATGTAAGAAAATTATGCAATTCTCACTGCGTCTCACGTGGAGAAGGCTAAAAGTGACTCCCGAGAATACCCGGAGTCTCACACACAACATCTCTCCGCGTATCACACACAGGAGAGGAAGAAGGTAAACCTCTCAGAGTATCACACGCAAAAGAGGAAAGGTAAATTTCTCAGTGTATCACACGCAAGAGAAGAAAGGTGAACCTCTCAGCATATCACACGCAAGAGAGAAAAGGTAAACTTCTCAGCGTATCACACGCAAGAGAAGAAAGGTGAACCTCTCAGCATATCACACGCAAGAGAGGAGAGGTAAATTTCTCAGCGTATCACACGCAAGAGAAAACCTCTCAGTATATCACACGCAAGAGAGGAAAGGTAAATTTCTCAGCGTATCACACGCAAGAGAAAACCTCTCATCATATCACACGCAAGAGAGGAAAGGTAAACTTCTCAGTGTATCACACGCAAGAGAAGAAAGGTGAACCTCTCAGCATATCACACGCAAGAGAGGAAAGGTATATTTTTCAGCGTATCACACGCAAGAGAAGACCTCTCAGCATATCACACGCAAGAGAGGAAAGGTAAATTTCTCAGCGTATCACACGCAAGAGAAGAAAGGTGAACCTCTCAGCATATCACACGCAAGAGAGGAAAGGTATATTTCTTAGCGAATCACACGCAAGAGAAAACCTCTCAGCATATCACACGCAAGAGAGGAAAGGTAAACTTCTCAGTGTATCACACGCAAGAGAAAACCTCTCAGCATATCACACGCAAGAGAGGAAAGGTAAATTTCTCAGCGTATCACACGTAAGAGAAAACCTCTCCACATATCACACGCAAGAGAGGAAAGGTATGAATGAACACCGGAACTTGTCCGAATGTTCAAAACCGAAGATGTCCTAACGCACCACATGCGAGAGGAGAAAAGACGACAATTGCAAGTGAAAAGGTGCATAACAATGCAGGTGGAGTGTACATAACAATGCAAGTAATGAGCATAACAATGCTAGACAGATGTGCATAACCATGCAACAAATGAGCATAACAATGCTAGATAGATGTGCATAACAATGCAAGTAATGAGCATAACAATGCTAGATAGATGTGCATAACAATGCAAGTAATGAGCATAACAATGCTAGTGGAACGCGTGTGACAACGCCCGTTTGAAACAAAAATACCGAATAAGGGAATACAAGCCTTAAGAAGACCAAATTCCAAACGCAACCTCCGATTTACCTCTCGGAGGGGTCACGATACATTCCAAAAAGGATACACCTCGTGCATGCCGACTGACGATGAGCTACACATCGAAGACATGAGTTGAAAATTCCGCAGAAACATTTTGAGCTGTAAAGAGTGGGTTCTTTTTACACTTTCTTGATTGTACTTCCAAACCGCAGTTACTACCTTTCCTTCCTGGCCATGTTCACAACTTTCCCTATTCTCCAACGAGGTGACAGACTAGGTTGATTCAGTATCCAGGATCGAGGCGCATTCACATGCTATCTCAATCTATGGGGCTGCCCTACAGATTTCAAGCCGAGGATAAACCCCTGGGTATTTAAACCAGACTTTAGTCTCGGAAATCCCGAACCTTTGCGTTCTAGGCAATAGCCGTCCGAACTCTAGTTTCCACCGTCGCAGTTGGTCTCCTAGGAACTCATTGCAAATACAGCCAAGATGCATCTAGCAGGGGCTGGTTTTCTGAGGGAGCACTTCGATTGCCATTCTGTCATTGAAACAAGCTTGAGTTTGGGAGTAAAGGCACACTCATACTTCGAAGCACTGACAAGGCCTGAAGAGGTACATCCGGAGTATAATCACGGAGAGTATAATCACGGAAACTGAAACAAACTCAAATGCTCCAATTTTGCCTCTTTTCTTTTGCTTCGTAACCTGGAACCCATATAGCTTCAAATAGGTCCTGTTCTATTGTTCTCACATGACCCGGGTTAAACCCTGCGGTTTTACGAAAGAACAAATCTTGTTTTGCGCAAATGTGGAGAATGGCACAGCACTCTGAGCACAAGATGATTTTTCTTTTGAAATTGAAATGAGAAAAGGATTCTCAACCGGGTATTGAGCCTACAACTGACCACAGCCAAAATGACTCAACACAGAAAAACAAAAGGTAAATGACCTAAACACAACGAGACATGCTCGGGACGACTCAAAGCAGGAATCGAGACAAACAAAACAAAAGACACGACACATAGATGTATTACAAAGACGACAGACCTCTCAGATCGCGAGGAGCCAGTTTCACCGGGTATTGTTTCCCACCCTTTCTCATTTATGTCTCTCACATCACTCGGTCCTCAGGCTCTGTTTTTCTGAAAAAGCCCTTTCCTCACTTTTTCTCTCAGCGCACACCTCTCTATTATTCAATCTCTCATTTTAAATCCTTCCCCTGGGTGGTTGATGGATAAACAGAAAGTTGTGGGCTCTTGCCCCTAGCATTCCGCTAGATTCTTATTCTTGTTCACAACAGTGAGTTTCTCCCACAGAGGGGCTGTGCTACAACTGGGTGTGTAGTAAATCTGCAACTGACACCGGTTGACGATGCTATGCTGAGGTGTCTGGACGTGATCAGATGTGTCCAGATGGGGGAGTGGAATATTTTGATCCATTCCAATTCATGCTTCGCACATGGCCTGATACCTCACTGCTTGGAGGGTGTGAGAGCTTTCTGCCCTTTGTTGTTAGCTTGAGTTGCACCCTGTTCTGGCAGGTAGAGTGCCCTTTCTGGCAAATGCATTGACAACGAGGGAAAGACAGGAAGCCTGACTCAACTGTGCCCTAGTTCATTATTTTGACCATTTTTGTTTTTGGTTTTCTACTAAAACAATTTTGACCAATACGAGAGTTAGATTAACATGCTTGTTCGATTTTCTGATTTAAAATCATGCAAGTTAGGCTGTGAGCACTAAAAATTTTCCCTTTTTGGGGTCCAAGAAATGGTCCAGTTTTGGAAAAATGGAATAATTTTGGGAGAAAATTAGTCAACCTCATTAAAAATTCTCAAAAACTATTTTTGCAAACGACCACTGCTCAACGACCACGGAACCTACTCCTGAGGTGCACAACCTTAGATCCGAAGGAAAATTGCCCCTTGCCTGAAGGACACTGCATGGCAACGGAAAGTTGCCCCTTGTTTGAATGACGCCGCAGCATACTGAATGGCAACAAAAAGTTGCCCCTTGTTTGGATGATGCCGCAGCGCATTGTAATCAGTCCTCAGAGTGACGATCATAACCGAACTCTCGGATACAGAGAAGGCAAAGATGATCAAAACCATTACATAGACACAGTCGATTTTGAAGTGTTTTACGGCTGGACTTCAGAATGAAGTTGCCTACGTATCCCAAAGATGGGAATCAAGCCTTATGTAGTTCGGGGTTAAGGTACACTCGTGTATTAAACCTCTCCTTTTATGCTCTAACTTTTGCCAAGGCCGCCCTTCCGGATTTTCAACCTTGCGAGCTCTGTTCTTCTTTTCTTTTCAATTCTTTTCATTTCATCTTCTTCTTCTTTTTTTTTTGTTCTTTTTCTTCTTTTTCTTGCTCTAACTTTTTCCTGGGTCGCCCTTCCGGGTTTTTGGCCCAGCGAGCCTCTCAAGGGTAAAAGTGTAGCTTTGTCCATGCCAAATGGTTTTGAGATCTTGAAGTCATCTGGATTCAAGAGAACGGCTGCAGTTTGCTGACGATGCAAGAGTCTATCCAATGGAGTCTATCCAATGGGGTCTGAATTGCCCCTAGTGTTATGGATAGGAACTCAGTTGTTTTTCAGCAATACTTCCTTCTTTCCTCCCTTCTGGGGTTTGGCATTCTTGCCGACCTTCTTTGATTTGTGGAATGATCCATCTTCGGCTTTTCGAGCACATTTGAAATTTTTTGCCCCTAGGTTGAGGGCTACTTCGAATCTGGCCACACAGGCCTCACATTGCGGTTGACCGTTGAACATTCTGAGTTAAGGCTCAAGGTCAGAAAGCAAAGGGGAGGTCAAGTCTCAAGGCTGAGAGCGATCCTAAGCTGCACAATCTCAAGAGCGATTCCACACAAGTCTTCGCAGGACCGCACAAAACATTTTTTTGAAATCTTTTAAGAAAGCGACCAGTCGCTCGCGCTGAAGACAGTATAGAACCAATCTGGATCAAGCCAGGATCCTTCCCAGTACTTACACTAACAAGCATGATTTCATTCATTAAGGGCTTAGCATGCCTCTCTTTCTCTCAATTGATCAAATTTTTGCAAAACCCGAGGAATTCCTTCCTCTTCATTTTCACCGCAGTGTTCAAAAAGTTTTGAAAAACTTAGGTCAATGCAATGAATTCAAGGCACAGAAAAGTAGGCGAAAAGTACTGCCGTTCGATTCAAATTTTCTGGCACAACTGGCGCACGGCCGAAGCAAATACAAGAGTGTGAAAATCACTGCTGCTTCATTGAGATCTGTTGGCACAACTGGCTCCTTGGTAGAAACAGACTCAAAGAAAGCAAAAAGACAAACACAAAACAAAACAGTGATGTCCGAGGTAACACCCCCGGGATCACTCGACTCCTATACAACAGGACTGACTCGATACGACAAGACAGACCTCAACTGACTCAGTATGAAAAGACTGACTCAAAACAAAAGGACAGACTCAAAACAAAACAACAAGACTGACTCAATACCCAAGTTAGAATGTAGCATTCGCCAAATGCTCAAAACGGTGCGTGCCATACGCCATATCTAGAGTAAATCGAGTGCCATCCGCAGGTGGTTCATCCCCCGATCACATAGTCACATTATTCCCCCCAAGTTCACTGATCAAGTGCCGATAGACTTTGCAGGACTTGGTGCGACGATGACCCCGTTGTCGATAAGATCTTGTATTTTGTGGCGGAGACGAAAGCACATGTCAGTGTCGTGGCCAGCTCGTTGATGGAAGGCACAATAGTCAGCTGGGTTGTGTAAGAGAGGGAGGTTCTTTGGTAATGGTTGCGGCTCCAGGGGCTTCAGATGCCCTTTCTTGATCAAAACCCCTAGAGCCTTTGACAAAGGCATATAAAGTGGGGTGAAAACCTTCTTGGCTTGGGGTGGATATTTGGTTTTTTGTGAGCTACCTCCAGATGCACCGGTGAATGGGGTAGCTTTTTTTGATGTGGTGGTGGTGACCATGCCCACTTCAGAAGATCTTGCAGCTGCATCACCACTGGTGGTCGCATTCGGACTGCGGGAAAACGCCCGCCTAGGTTGCTCTTTCTCCTGATCAATAAGGCCCTACTTCATGGCATCTTCGATCTGTACTCCCATCTCATGCAAATCTGAAAAGGTAGGGAAGGGGAGCACGATCATTTTCTGCATTAGTTTGGGCTGGAGGTTGCGCACAACCATCCGTATTTGATCCTTATCTGTTGGCCTAATGGTCATCATTGAGGCCTTGGCCCTCCAGCGGGCCACGAATTCTGAGAAGCTCTCTTTAGGCTCCTGCCTCGTCGTCTCAAGATCATGGGTCGTAATCTCGATTTGCGTGTTATACGAGTTTTGTGCAATGAAGGCCTCGGCCATCTGATCCCAATTCCTCTTGACATCATCTTCCAATTTTGCATACCAGATGGCCGCCATACCTGACAGGGTCCGTTCGAATAATGAAAGTTTCTGCAGTCTGGTGAGGCCCATTGGCCTTAGTATGTCTGAGAACAACCGTAGATGCACCATGGGATCCCCGGATCTGTCAAAACGGTCGATTTGTGGCATCTTGAACCGGTCTGGCAGCGTCACAGCTGAGTCAGTGTATCCGTCCTCGATATCCGAGATGGACTTTACCCCCAGGGATTTCTTGAACAACTTTTCAAGCTTGCTCAATTTCAACGCTGTATGGTCTACCTCGAACTCAAAGGGAGAGTCCGGTAGGTTCATTGGTGCTTTAAACAGCTGGGGTAAAATTGGGGGCGGAGCCGGCCCTACCGGAATGTCCGTATCTGCTTGGACATTTGGTGTCTCCTCGGGTATTAGAACCCTTGGTAGGGGAGGAGTTTGATGTGAGGCTGATGCTCCGGCTTGCTGCTGTAGCCGGGTAATTAGCTCCGCTTGCTGGGTCATGATTATAGCCTGCTGTTTGGAGAATTCCGCTTGGCGGGCAGCGTCCTCTTGCATGAGCTTCATACTCTCTTGAAGCTGATGCATCATTTCTTCCATCCCTGCCATACTGCCCTGATCTAGCTGAATAACAGGTGTAACTCGCTGAGGTATCTCAACCCAACTGCACACAGGTGAGGTGGATAATGACTGCTGATCTGAAGATTGTTGGACTGATGATCTGTGCTTGACTGGTCCTTTTACCCTGCCTCTGGCGAAGGAACACTGATTTGCCTTTGAACTGAATTTCTGACCTGACAAAGTCTATCAACACGGATTCAATGTAGCCGGGGGATATTGGAGCCTTCTGAAGCTATGGTTCCCAGACTACCCCTAGCAAAAGAGAAAACATGCAGCGTCTCAGCCTAATTTCGCCAAAACAGATACGAGCAAAACTGAACGACTGTGCCTTCTACTGAATTCTGCCCAAATCTCTGCCCTGCAAACTGATACCCTCAGGTAAACTGAATCCCAAAATACTGAACTGGTGCCCGCAGGCCCGATGCCCAAACTTGTAAACTGATACATGCATTCCTGTAGAGACGCACTCTAAAGCACATAACAAGCAAGTGAGAGCCAAAACACCCCTATGTTGGGGTAGGGTTTCCCTGTCCTATTTTGTCAGGAGCTAGGGTTTCACTACGCACGCAGCGGTCTCAAACAACCTATATCGGGTAAGCAACCTATCCTAGCTTGGAATCGTCACTATGGATTTCGATATGCACTAGGTCGAATGGTCGAAAAGGGTGCCCCGGTAAGACAGGGGTTCGTGTTCCCATACTGGCAGAGCCCGTAACCGGTAATCTTTATGGCACGCAGCCTCTGGCAAACCGCTCAGGAATAGCAGATGGCAAACACGGTGTCCTAGGCGCACCAATGCAAATGCAATGCAAAGAAACACATAAGTGTAGTCAAAACAAGATATCATGAGTTCAAGTCAAGTTCTCTAACTCCTCAGCAGAGTCGCCAGAAACTGTAGACGTCCCCGAACGCCCCGGGAGGGATGAGTCCCGTTCCGTTCATTTTGGGCTCACTACAGTTCAGGACTCAAATGGTCACGGTTCTCAATCTGAACCAAAGAGTCCTAATCCGGCAAATCGTTTTGAGAAAATAGATTTTTGAAAGAAGTGCCAAACATGGACTGCTTTGCCAGATACAGAGTCGCCACCTAAATATTTTATTTTTGAAAAATTTAAGAAACCCTGACTCGTGCCTAAAGCCACGTGTCCGTCATCACCAAAGTTGCCTCGGCTCGAGAACTTGGGTACGATTGGGGAAGGTCACTTCGTGAGCACTCCCGCTCGCCCGATCAAAGATCGGCCTCTACTAACCATGATATCTAGTTTTGAAAATATTATGCGTTCTTATTCCGATTATTAGCCTAGGATTATTATGTGATGCGCACAGCATACAAGTATAGACTGGATCGCCTGAATTGGAACAACACATTTCATGTTTGTTTTGAAAATGGTTTGCTATTCTCAAGTAGGCTTAAAATGCAGATTTTTGCCACCCTCAGGTGGGCTTTAGAAAAGATGGTTTTGCCACTATCTAGTGGGCTTAAAACTCACAGTGAATGATTTGTTCCAATCCAAATAACCCAACTTTCACCCACAGGCATTCAAACAAATATATCACATAAGCATATAGCCTCATGGTAAGTATGCTATCATGGCAGTCACTCACACGCATGCAAGGATGCTAAAGCATAAAAACTTACCGAGTACTCCAAGCCAAAACAGAAGCTATGTTAGAAATCCATGCGTGATCCTAACTATACAGAAATGCCTAATGCAACACATGCAAAAATGCAACTATAGCAGGCTCGGCTATTCTAAACATGGCATATGGAATACTACAGCTAACAAGTATTTAACTCGGAATTGAAATACAATGCAGTGGGATATAATGGGCCGAGCTCGGTGCATGCAAAACAGATGAATGAATGCAAACATGCTATCATATTGTATGCTAATTGAAACATGCCCTAATCTAACCATCATAAGCTGGTAAATAAAAGGGAGAAAGACATGGGGTTGGAAGACATACATCACACGCACGCACGCACGCTTATTACAACATTGCCCTCGCTCGGAGGGTCCGAATAAATAATATACAGTCCGAATAAATACAAAATCCTAATTAATTAACAAATTTAACTAGGAAAGCAGTAAATCAGCGCGCAAGCTCATGGACCGCCTCAGTTCTGTTCCGAATGATGAATGATGCATACTTGAGTTGCCTTGCACGGAAATCCATTGCGACGCCCCAATTAGCCTCTGTTTATAATTAAACCCGAGATATTGCACGAAGCCCCAAAAGACTGCCGGTTTCTGATTTGCTGTAACAGAGAGCAAGAAAGGGGCATGGCAATGTATTTTCACATATGTATACTCGACTACTCTTCAGGGAGTGTAGTCCTCGATCCTCGTGCCACCAATCACGCATCTCGATGCATGATGGCCGAGGGGTCGAATTGCACGACTTAATATGAAATGAATGCACAGATAAACACAACAAGACCGAGAATTCATCATGGATAATCCGGAGTGTCGGTGACCGGAAATTGAGACACGTTCCGTCACTCGGAGTACAAAACGTCCCTCGCTTCCCGTGCTCGGGCTAACTCCTATCCCAAACACAATGCAATATACATGACATGCATGAATGCGACTAATATACATCCTAGCATACACAATGCTCTAGACTAAGATGGCATACACAACGCTCGATGTAACACGGCATACACAATGCTCTAACATACAACCTAGCATACACAATGCTATGAAATGGAATGGCATACATAATGCACAATGGACTTACACCAACATGAATGGACCTCAGCCACACCCACATCTGTGACGACCCATAACTTTTCCCTCCGCTCGAGCGGAAGAGTTAACGCTCGAGCGGACTTTTGGGGTTTCTAGCAATTTTGCAGACGGCCTGAGATTCTGGGAGTTGTGATTCTCCGCTCGAGCGGGGGAGTTTACGCTCGAGCGGACGGCCTTGTTGGTCTGCACGCTCGAGCGCAAGGATGGGCGCTCGAGCGGGCCTCCAGGTTGAGTTGTACTTCTGAGGCACGTGGGCTCATTTTTGACATTTTATTAATGTATTTGGAATGTTCTTACCTTATTTTGGGGTATTGGTTGAGGTGGTAATATGATGGTAAAGTAAGATTGGACCAAAGAATTTAATTCGGATAGTTACCTTACGATCAGCCGTCACTCTTTTGCCCTTTTCTTTTTCCACACTTTGAATTTGGATGTGAGGTTAGAACCATTGGAAAGCTTATATTCGGGGCTTCAATTTGGACACAAGAACGACCTAAAACGGAGTCCGGATGGGAGAGTTATACCTGTTCAAAGTTTCGACATCTGTGCTGAAAACAGGTACGCTCGAGCGGGAATTCCTCCGCTCGAGCGGAAATTACGGGACAGCAGCTGTAAAAACGGGATTTTTGGATCATTTCTTATATTTTCTTCTTTCCTCTTCCTTCTCCTTTGCCTAAGTCCGAAACCCTAGCCCCAAATCCTTGAATTCCTTTACTTTGCTCACGATCCACCATGGTTTTTGGCATCAAGGATGGAGATCAAGGGAGGATCAATGTTTTTACCCGATTAGAACTTGGATTTGTGAAGGCTTCTTCTCAAGCTCATCCCTTTGCTTGATTGTTGAGGTAAGGGTTGAATATTCTTCAATACTTACATCCATAGATAGATTTGTGATATTTTATTATCTAAATGCAAAAATTTCCATATTTGGAGCATGTAGTGTATAGTATGAGATTTGGGGTTTTATGGTTTCAAGATGTTGGAAGTTAAATTGATGGGTTTAAATGATGGATTATGAGTCCTAGGTGTATAATTAATGGAAAAGTTAGAATAAAAAGTGTTGGGTTAATAAGTTTGATTATTTCTTGAAATCTCAATATTTTCTTGAAACCCTAGGTTGATTAAAGATGATAACCAAAGATTTGGCCCAAATTGAGAGTAGAATAATGAAATTAAGGTATTGAATTATGTGTATACAAGTTTAATTGGAATTTGGTGATACTTGAAAATTATGTTTAAAATTTGCGAATGAACTTTGTTACGAGCATTGTGTATCATGTTTAATGAGAAAAGAATTAGCGGGAAAGAGTTGTTGATGATGTGGATGATGTAAACTTAGCCATGGAATGTTGAATTGAGCCTTAGCAATTTAATTTGAATTATGTGGAATTATATTTGGTGGCATTGAGTTGTATAATGTTAAATAGTGTGGATGATACTGGATGGTGATGATTATGTGGGGTTATGTTGATTATGTTGAGTTGTATTAAATGTTGTGAATTGAATTGTGTAGGGTTAGCTGCAGGGGCGGACCTAGCATTTAAACACTGTGAGTAATAGTACTGAAATGTACATTTTATTTCTCATTGATGATTATTGTCACTAACACTCTGCTCCTCGTAAGTGATACACGAACATTTACGATGATTGGAAATCAATATGAACGTTGAAAGATTCGCGTACGTCGGTATGATTTTATCCGCATATTAGCCTTATGTTCTGTTAATGACGAATATTAGCCCTTTTGTTACTATCCGCATACCATGTCATTTCTGAAAGAAATAAGTAGAACTTATGTACATCCTTGAAGAATGGCATTTGTATGAATTTAAGCATTTGTATGAATTTAAGATTATTCGATTATGTTACGAATGAACCCAAGATCGTTTAGAATCTATGATATGAATGTAAAGGTTTATCATCAGTATGCAACCCACACAAGAATATGAAGTATTCTATTTTGTTAAGCGCATGATAATGACAGGATATAACAAGAAATGTTCCATTTTCTGATAAGTTATGTTATGACTCAAGGAATGATTGTCCATATATGTTGTAAGTTTAAGTCTGTTACAAGTTTACATATGTTATAAGTCAAGTATGTTACAAGCTCAAGAATGTTACAAGTTTATATATGTGGCAAGTTCAAGTATGCATAAATTTTCTTAGTTCTGTTATTATTGGGCCCGAGGCCGTTCTGTTATTATTGGGCCCGAGGCCGTTCTGTTATCATTGGGCCCGAGGCCGTTCTGTTATTATTGGGCCCGAGGCCGTTCTGTTATTATTGGGCCTGAGGCTGTTCTGTTATTATTGGGCCTGAGGCTGTTCTGTTATTATTGGGCCCGAGGCCGTTCTGTTATTATTGGGCCTGAGTCCGTTCTGTTATGATTGGGCCTGAGGCCGTTCTGTTATTTCTGTTAGTTCTGTTATTTCTGTTATTTCTGTTAGTTCTGTTATTTCTGATATTTCTGGACCTATGGTCGTTCTGCATCTGTAAGTTTATGGCAGTTCTGTATATACTGGGCTTAAAGCCATTCTGTTACGGGATATAGTTTATCACATGCATCTGCAGATATGTGTTTGATTATTCAGGTTAAATATTACATTATTTATGTACTGTTATTCACTGAGTTCGCTCATTCTGTATTTTGTCTGTCCATTCTTGTAGGTAACCAACCGGGAGTTCAGTCCAAACCTTTAAGGCTTGTGTTTCTCTTGTCAACTTTGATGCGTCCAGGCACCACCTGAAGCTGTGCATTATGTAAAGTTTTGTTGAGTGTTGATTTACGCTTTAGATGTCTATTTATGGTTGATTGTATATATAATTCCTTCTTCATTAATATTTTTATTATACGCCTATTTATGGGGTTGAGTCGAGGCATATGTATATGAACCACCTGTATAATATTTACTTAGTGTGATGTTGAGATCCTGGCATGTTAGGAACAGCTCAATGGATGTTATTCTATGTATTTTTTTATTATTGAATGCTTCCGTTCAGGCCCCGTATGATATGTATAACAGGATTAGTGTCTGTTTTCGAATGGGTCATGCCCAAACTTTTAGGGGCGGGTTTGGGGCGTGACAGGTGGTATCAGAGCACGAGTTGCCATCTCACACACGAATCCATTGAGCTTTAGGATGCTAGCAAGACTTGGGCGTCATGCATAACATTCTGAGAGTATATGAAAAGATTGATGGCAACGTTAAATGTATATGTTTTATCTGCTATTTCTGATGATTATAATCTATGTTTGTTGCATATTCTTTTATTGCCTCTGTTTATCTTATATAGATTGGTGACTAAAGCAAGACATGCAGATGGGATCAAGTTAACAATGTTGCACTGCAGAGGTGTGGTAAGAATTTGAACTGATCGGTAAGTCAGTTTATATATAAATGGTTTGTTATCGGTTAATCATTATCTGTGGAAAATGATGGCGATATAATTGTGCTGTTTTACACTTATTTGAGTAAATTGATTAAATTTTAAGTATTGGAATATTTTGATAAGATGTGTTTTATGTAATAATTGAAGTTGTGTTAAGTATGACCGACCATAAGAAGGAATTCTGCATTTTAAAATTGTGAATTTGCTTCTGGTTGACGATTTCAATAGGCCGAAAGGCTGCTCTGGGCCGAAAGGCTGTTCTGGACCGAAAGGTCGTTCTGATTATTCTGGGCCAATAGGCCATTCTGCAAGTAAACCAAGATCAGACTCACTATTGGATCTCATGTTTCTGTGAACGCACTGTTGTGCATTGTGAACTATGTTTGAGAAATGGGTTATTGACCTTGAGACAGTATGCAAGTAATATGATTTTGTGAACTAAGGAAATTACTGATAACTTCTGCTAGGGAATTATTGACGGTGTCTAATGGGTATTGTTTACGTGTACTTGGGATGTGATTGCGAGAATCTGTATTTTATACTTTGTACTCTGTACTCTCACTTCTGTAATCTGCAATCTACAATCTGAAATCTGTAAAGTGTAATCTGTTCTGTTTATGTGTAACTTGTAATCTATAATTGAGACTTCTTATAAGAAACAGTCAAATGACATGCGGAATCCCGCTTATGATATGTGTCTGTCTATGTAGTACTCGCAAAACAATAGAGAATCATAAATTCGTTATCACATCTAAATGATTGATATTTTGATAAGTTACTGCAAGAATTAGAATCTTGCTTCTGTGAAGTAATAATTTATGATTGATGAATCATTTCTGTGATATAATTCTGTGTAGATATGACAAATTGTCAAACTAATCCCTATTTCGTATTTAAAGGCCCTAATGTAAACTGTTCTACATGACAATGTGAAATATCTGTATGAAAATTAATTCAAGGCTTGTTCCCTTAATGTGATCTGTAAACGAGTGATTGTCGGCATGAAACCTATGCGATCCGTGCTATTGATAGATGTCATACCATTAATTAACTTGGGTACTTCCGACATAGATGAATAAAGTATGACCTTGTGTGAGTTGACCATGGGCCTAAATGAGTAATGATTTTGGAAATAGCTATGCTATACGCTATTTAAGGAAATCCATATCGTGGGTTACGAAATGCTTTACATGATTAGTATTTTTTGAAATGATAAAAATGCTATGAACTCCCGATATATTTATGATATGATAAGTTTCTGAGTACTGTCTCTGAACGACGTGTTAAGTGTAATTACGAAATACATATTCAAATGTTATGATAAATGTATTATGTGCTTGATGTCATGATATTGACGTTAAGCTCTTCCAAGCAAACATGGATTTCAAATGGGTATACCATATTGTAATTTACCTTGAACACGTAATTCCTTGATATGAGAGTTGAGTTGTTATTTGGAGTCTGTTAGAAATTTGATTTGGCCTGGTAAATCTAATTCTGATAGTGAGCAAAGAGCCATAAAGTCATTGATTTAGAACTTGTTTGTGAACCTAAGAGGTTGAACTAGGAATGACAGCTTATGAGTCACATGTGATCAAATATTTGTGTAAACCCATTTCTGAATGTCCTTAAGTTGTAACAGTATTTGGAAGGTATGACCTTTGGGTCAATAAATTGACATGAGAAGTTGTTATGGACTTTGGGATTATAAATGACTCCATGTCATTGAATTTCTGATACGTGTATGTTGGAACATTACAGAATATGTTTCCGTTTATGTTTGAACTATCTTCTATTTGGCTTTCTTCAATTTCGAGGACGAAATTTTTTTAAAGAGGGAAGGGTGTGATGACCCAGAACTTTTCCCTCCGCTCGAGCGGAAGAGTTAACGCTCGAGCGGACTTTTGGGGTTTCCAGCAATTTTGCAGACGGCCTGAGATTCTGGGAGTTGTGATTCTCCGCTCGAGCGGGGGAGTTTACGCTCGAGCGGACGGCCTTGTTGGTCTGCACGCTCGAGCGCAAGGATGGGCGCTCGAGCGGACCTCCAGGTTGAGTTGTACTTCTGAGGCACGTGGGCTCGTTTTTGACATTTTATTAATGTATTTGGAATGTTTTTACCTTATTTTGGGGTATTGGTTGAGGTGGTAATATGATGGTAAAGTAAGATTGGACCAAAGAATTTAATTCGGATAGTTACCTTACGATCATCCGTCACTCTTTTGCCCTTTTCTTTTTCCACACTTTGAATTTGGATGTAAGGTTAGAACCATTGGAAAGCTTATATCCGGGGCTTCAATTTGGACACAAGAACGACCTAAAACGGAGTCCGGATGGGAGAGTTATACCTGTTCAAAGTTTCGACATCTGTGCTGAAAACAGGTACGCTCGAGCGGGAATTCCTCCGCTCGAGCGGGAATTACGGGACAGCAGCTTTAAAAACAGGATTTTTGGATCATTTCTTATATTTTCTTCTTTCCTCTTCCTTCTCCTTTGCCTAAGTCCGAAACCCTAGCCCCAAATCCTTGAATTCCTTTACTTTGCTCACGATCCACCATGGTTTTTGGCATCAAGGATGGAGATCAAGGGAGGATCAATGTTTTTACCCGATTAGAACTTGGATTTGTAAAGGCTTCTTCTCAAGCTCATCCCTTTGCTTGATTGTTGAGGTAAGGGTTGAATATTCTTCAATACTTACATCCATAGATAGATTTGTGATATTTTATTATCTAAATGCAAAAATTTCCATATTTGGAGCATGTAGTGTATAGTATGAGATTTGGGGTTTTATGGTTTGAAGATGTTGGAAGTTAAATTGATGGGTTTAAATGATGGATTATGAGTCCTAGGTATATAATCAATGGAAAAGTTAGAATAAAAAGTGTTGGGTTAATAAGTTTGATTATTTCTTGAAATCTCAATATTTTCTTGAAACCCTAGGTTGATTAAAGATGATAACCAAAGATTTGGCCCAAATTGAGAGTAGAATAATGAAATTAAGGTATTGAATTATGTGTATACAAGTTTAATTGGAATTTGGTGATACTTGAAAATTATGTTTAAAATTTGCGAATGAACTTTGTTACGAGCATTGTGTATCATGTTTAATGAGAAAAGAATTAGCGGGAAAGAGTTGTTGATGATGTGGATGATGTAAACTTAGCCATGGAATGTTGAATTGAGCCTTAGCAATTTAATTTGAATTATGTGGAATTATATTTGGTGGCATTGAGTTGTATAATGTTAAATAGTGTGGATGATACTGGATGGTGATGATTATGTGGGGTTATGTTGATTATGTTGAGTTGTATTAAATGTTGTGAATTGAATTGTGTAGGGTTAGCTGCAGGGGCGGACCTAGCATTTAAACACTGTGAGTAATAGTACTGAAATGTACATTTTATTTCTCATTGATGATTATTGTCACTAACACTCTGCTCCTCGTAAGTGATACACGAACATTTATGATGATTGGAAATCAATATGAACGTTGAAAGATTCGCGTACATCGGTATGATTTTATCCGCATATTAGCCTTATGTTCTGTTAATGACGAATATTAGCCCTTTTGTTACTATCCGCATACCATGTCATTTCTGAAAGAAATAAGTAGAACTTATGTACATCCTTGAAGAATGGCATTTGTATGAATTTAAGCATTTGTATGAATTTAAGATTATTCGATTATGTTACGAATGAACCCAAGATCGTTTAGAATCTATGATATGAATGTAAAGGTTTATCATCAGTATGCAACCCACACAAGAATATGAAGTATTCTATTTTGTTAAGCGCATGATAATGACAGGATATAACAAGAAATGTTCCATTTTCTGATAAGTTATGTTATGACTCAAGGAATGATTGTCCATATATGTTGTAAGTTTAAGTCTGTTACAAGTTTACATATGTTATAAGTCAAGTATGTTACAAGTCAAGTATGTTACAAGCTCAAGAATGTTACAAGTTTATATATGTGGCAAGTTCAAGTATGCATAAATTTTCTTAGTTCTGTTATTATTGGGCCCGAGGCCGTTCTGTTATTATTGGGCCCGAGGCCGTTCTGTTATTATTGGGCCTGAGGCCGTTCTGTTATTATTGGGCCCGAGGCCGTTCTGTTATCATTGGGCCCGAGGCCGTTTTGTTATCATTGGGCCCGAGGCCGTTCTGTTATCATTGGGCCCGAGGCCGTTCTGTTATCATTAGGCCCGAGGCCGTTCTGTTATTATTGGGCCCGAGGCCGTTCTGTTATTTCTGTTAGTTCTGTTATTTCTGATATTTCTGGACCTATGGTCGTTCTGCATCTGTAAGCTTATGGCAGTTCTGTATATACTGGGCTTAAAGCCATTCTGTTACGGGATATAGTTTATCACATGCATCTGCAGATATGTGTTTGATTATTCAGGTTAAATATTACATTATTTATGTACTGTTATTCACTGAGTTCGCTCATTCTGTATTTTGTCTGTCCATTCTTGTAGGTAACCAACCGGGAGTTCAGTCCAAACCTTTAAGGCTTGTGTTTCTTTTGTCAACTTTGATGCGTCCAGGCACCACCTGAAGCCGTGCATTATGTAAAGTTTTGTTGAGTGTTGATTTACGCTTTAGATGTCTATTTATGGTTGATTGTATATATAATTCCTTCTTCATTAATATTTTTATTATACGCCTATTTATGGGGTTGAGTCGAGGCATATGTATATGAACCACCTATATAATATTTACTTAGTGTGATGTTGAGATCCTGGCATGTTAGGAACAGCTCAATGGATGTTATTCTATGTATTTTTATATTATTGAATGCTTCCGTTCACGCCCCGTATGATATGTATAACAGGATTAGTGTCTGTTTTCGAATGGGTCATGCCCAAACTTTTAGGGGCGGGTTTGGGGCGTGACAACATCAGTGGCCATGAGATGAAAATGAGACACTCGAGGTGCGCGCGCACACGCACACAAACCGAGGACCGATCTTAAGGCACAAAGGTCACTCTAACAAGGCATGGCAAGGCATGAAATATGGCATACAAACATACAAGTTCCAGCACTGAAATGTGATGCAAAATGATCCCAAAACATGGAAACATGGCACCCGATGCATGGAATGGTCCCGAAACACAAAACTAGGCGCATACATTGACCTATAGCTATACAAAGCATGCATTATTTGATCATGAAGTATGAAGACAGAACCAAGGCAGTCCCAAAACATGAACATTTCTAGTTCAGAGCATGGCCAAAAGATGCTAGCAAGATGGACTAAAATAGCATGCAACTCTAACTAGCAAACATGGTTTACATGGCATGTATATGAAGTAGGTGAGAACTCATCAAACCAGAAAAAATCAGTGAATAAAATATGCCAAAACATGCCAAAATAACCTCTGAAATGCAGCCAACACATGCTAAAATGATGGGTTCTTTTACAGGGTATACAAATGGGTTATTAGACACATGCATCAAGGACACTTAGCATAGCCAAATCAACTCTGAAAATCAAATATGATAGCCCTAAAACTCATCAAATTGGTCTTGAAATCAGTCAACAAAGCATGCAAGATAGGGCCTCTTTGGAAGGCCAAAAAGACCATTAAGCAAAACAAGGAGAGAGGGGGTCACCCCCCTCTAATTTTGGCCTTCAAGAACACACCTAAGCCACTGAAAATCCACTGGATTTCAGTGGCTAAAAGGCCAAACAAAGCATGCAACAAGGGCTTAGTTGTAAGGCTCAAAATGAGAGGCAATCAAGCATATAAGGAAACATATGACCTCAAACAAAAGAATGCCCTTCATCAAACATCAAGAGGGCCTTAAAACAAGACTTTTTCCAGTTTAGGTCGAGGTCCAAAAAGGCTCACAAATAAGGCTAATGTATCATGCAAAAATGGCCTTGAAAGAGAGAATGAACAAACAGGGCAGTAAATGACCTCAAACAGAGAAGAGCCCTTCAACAAAGTTGAATAAGGGCTCAAAATGAGACTATTTTAAGTTTATGACAAGTCTTGAATATGCTCACAAGTAAGGCCAAAATATAATGCAAAAATAGCCCCAAAAGAGAGATAAAAGGAAAGGGGCAGTGGCTGGCCTCAAACAGCAAACAGCCCTTCAACAAAGTTGAAGAGGGGCTCAAAATAAAGCACTTTACAGTTTGGGTCAGAGCCCAAAAATGTAAGCAAAAGGAGCTAAGATATAGAACAAAATAAGGCGAGAAAGAGGGAGAAGAGGACTCACCCTTGTAGCACAACTTTCCAGCAGCTTCTGGTCCAAGAAGATGAGCTCCTAGCCTCTGAAAATCAGCCTCAAGATGTTGGAATGGAGTGTGGAAGTGATAGGCTATGAGGTGTAGGGTAAATGGTGCAAGACAAGGATGTTTTGAGGCTTGGAAGAGAGGGAGAGGGAGAGTTGTATACAAAGGCTCCAATCAATTTTTGTAACCCTTTGAAATGGAGCTAGGGGGCTGGCTTTATAGAGGAGAGGCCAAGGGAAAAGGAGGGGGAAAACCAAATTCAAATTTCCCCCGCCAAAAGGGCAGATCCCCGGGTAGGGGTCTGGGTCAAAACAGCTGGCACAGCTGTAAGGAACCAAGAGAGAGGAATTTGGCCGGCCAGGTTCAGGAGGTTCAGGTGGCCGGCCGGCCAGGGTCAAAAGGGTCAAGCTCAATTAGTGGTCGGCCACCCCCAAAAAGATGGCCTCCCATGTGTGTGCAACACAGCTATGTGGAGAAAAATTAGGAAATATAACCCTGGAGAGAGAAAAACCAACTTTCTAGAGGGGTTCAAAAGGGTCAGGAAGAGTTGATGGCCGGCCTATCCATATTGGTGGCCTCCCAGGTGTGTACAACACAATGGTGTGGAGGAAAGTCAGAAAAAGTGGTCCGGGAATGGGAAAAGTCAGCTTTCTAGTGGGAAAAACGGGCGATGAAGAGCGATGAAGGAATAAAGCTGGTAGTCAGAACAATTGTTGGCCTCCCACCTTCCTACGACCTTTCTAACAATGAAAGTAAGGTCTCCACCAAAAATGAACCCAAACCGATGCAAAACGAAGGTTCGGGGGCCAAAACGCGCAGTCTGGGGCCCCGAAAACTGACTATTAAGCACCGGAGGTGGCGTTCGACCACGAAGTTGGTCTCTCAGACCCTAGTGTCCCTCAAAAGGGAGGAAATAAGATGTGTGCCAAAAACCAGAGCAAACGGAGGTGGCGAAGTGGTCCCGAACCGAGGCACACAGCCGACGGCTCCGAAAATCGGAAACCGGGCTCCAAACGAGAAAAATGGCCTACGACCACGAAACGTAGCCTACGACTATTGAGAGATGATCTACAAGACCTCTCCCTCCCTTCAGGAAGAGAAAACAGAGAAAACAGGGCCTGGTTCGCAAACCGAGGCAAAGCACAAAAGAGTCCGGAAGTCTAGAGGCAAGGCTCGCAGCTGAGACTCCGTGACCTCAGAACGAGCACAATATGCATCATCACCGAGCGCTCAATCAATGACGTCTGAGTCTTAAGGTCGGTCAAAAATGGGGTGTCTACAACCGGCAAATGATATTTTCTTTGATGTAATTCGCGACTGTAGGCCCCATAGCGTTCTTTAGAGGGATTGCTTCGACCCACTTTGTGCTCAATTCTATAGCTGCGAGAATCCACTTGTACCCTTTGGAAGATGTGGAGATGGTCCCCATCAAGTCGAAAGCCCAAGTATGGAACGGCCATGGTGTTCGGATGCTATGCAGGTCTACGGCTGGAGCATGGATCAAATTTTCGTGTTTTTGACAAGTCTGGCACCTTTTCACATGATGGGACGTATCTGACTCCATGGTCAGCCAATAATACCCAAGGTGTATAAGTTGCTCAAACAGCTGAGCCCCTCCTTGATGCTCAATTTCGTGGGCTTTTCCAAGGACTAGATCTTACTCCTCTTTGGAGAGACACCTTAGGGGAGTGCCTTCAATTCTTCTTTTGTAAAGTTTGTTCAGATCAAGAAAGTACCACCTCGCTCTCCTTTTGAGGTGTGCAATGTCCCTCGAGCTCTCAGGTAGTGTCCCCTCCTTGAGATAGTCAATGTAGACTTGTCTCCAGTCAGGGGTATCAATTTCAAAGCAACCTTCATCCTCCCGGATGTATGACTGACATTTGAGGCATTCTTTCTGTAATTGATTCGAGGCATTTTCCATCTCAAGCCAATAATAACCTTGTCTTTGGATTTTTCTGTACAGACTAATATCCCTATCCCCACAGGACTTTTCATGAATCTGTTATAGTCAGAAGCTTGCTTCTTGTTGGCCAACACACAGGGCTAGGAATCCGGTACCTCCTCGGAAGTAAAGTTCACCTTGAATAATTATGAATCGGGCAAGCTTGGCCATAGTCAATTTTCCATCTTTGCTTTTGAGTTGTTCGAGGACTTCTCCTCTCCAGTCCTCCGGAAGGTCTTTGTCCTTGGGTATTATCGAAGGCTCCGTTCTCTTCTTAATAACGATTGTCGCCTCTTCCTCGGGAATGTCAACTCTTACCCTTAGTGTTGCGAGGGCATCTGAAAACTTATTGTCGGAGCGAGGCACATGCTCTATTTCAACCTTCTGAAATTTGTCAAGAAGCCTTTGGACTGTCGTGTGGTATGCGGCCAAGGCAGGCTCTTTTAAGACAAATTGTCCCAAAACTTGCTTCACTATCAGTTTCGAGTCCCCCCGAATTCGAATCTTCTTGATACTGTGCTTCTCAGCTGCTATCAAGTCCAAAATAAGAGCCTCATACTTGGCTTCATTATTCAAGCAATGAAAATCCAGTTTATAAGACAAATATAACTTTTTCCCACTTTTGCCTATAAGGACTATCCCAGTTCCACCTTTCCCTCCGGCTGCTGCTCCATCAAAACTCAATGTCCAAAAGCTTTCATCGGAAGCCATAGTTGCATGCACTTTTTCTATTAATTCTTCATTCACTGGTTCATAGTCTCCACTTGGAAATTAGGCAAGGAGATTGGCTAAGGCTCGGCTTTTGATCGCCTTAGGAGCTACACATGTGATCTTGAATTCACCCAGTGCTAACAACCATCTTGCCACCTTCCCGGTTAGAGCAGGCTTGCTGAGGAGGTATCAAATTGGATCACTTCTAGTAACAATCTAAATCTGATGTGGTAAGAAGTAATGTCTGAGCTTTTGGGGGGTGAATACCAAAGCTAAAAAATGTCTCTCTACCGAAGTATATTGGACTTTTGCTCCTTCAATTTTCAAGCTGATGTAATACACCGGGCATTCTGCTCCGTCTACATCTTGGACCAATAATGCCCCTATGGACTTGGGGGCTGAGGTTAGGTACAACATTAGAGGCACTCCGGGCTGCGGGGCTATCATGGTCTGAGGCGAGGTTAAGGCCGCCTTGATTCTCTCGAAGGCCTTTTGGTACTCTTGGTTTCACTCGAACTTGGCATCTCCTTTTAACAATGAGCCGAAAGGGGCAGAGATCTCTGCAAGTGCTGGGATAAACCTCTGAATATAAGACACCTTCCTGAGGAACTTCTTTAACTCCTTCTGAGAATATAGGGGAGGCATTGCTTTGATAGATTTGACCTTGTCTTCATCTGCCTTGATACAATGCCTATGTATAAGAAACCCGAGGAACTTCCCGACCGTCACTCCGAAAGCACATTTGAGAGGATTCATCCTTATTTTGAATTTCTGGCACCTCTTGAATACTTTCTCAAGGTCTCAGAGATGGTCCTCTTCTTTCTTGGATTTCACCACTAGATCACCAACATAATCTTCCACCTCATGATGGATCATGTCATGAAAGATTGCAGTCATAGCCCTTTGGTAAGTTGCTCCGGCATTCTTGAGTCTGAAAGGCATGACTGTATAAAAGAAGTTTCCAAGAGGTGTTCTAAAAGCAGTCTTTTATGCGTCCTCTTCAGCCATCATAATCTGATTGTATCCGCTAAATCCATCCATCAATGAGAACATCTGGTGTCCCGAGGTGGCATCCACAAGGGTGTCGATGTGAGGTAGAGGGAATTCATCCTTCGGGCAAGTTTTGTTCAAAGCTCGAAAGTCTACACATACTCTGATTTGACCATTCTTCTTCTTTACTGGCACTATGTTTGCCAACCACGTGGGGTACTGTATTGGCCGGATGAAACCTGCCTGTTGAAGTTTTTCAATCTCCTCCTTAATCTTCTCTTCGAGATCTGGATGATATTTTCGAGCAGCTTGCTTGATTGGCTTGGAGTTTAGGAACACATCAAGATAATAGGAGACTAGGTCAGGATCTAGTCCAGGCGTTTCTTTATATGACCAAGCAAACACGTTTAAGTACCGGCTTATCAATTTTAACAACTGTTCCCGCTTCTCTGGGCTAAGGCTCGAACTTATGAATATCAGCCTTAGAATATCTTATCCATCACTCAAATCTGTTTCAATAAGTTCGGGCTGAGGCTTCGACCTATCTTGCATGCATTCTGGAGCCACTTCAGGCTTTATTACTATGTCATTGTCAGGAGGCTCTTCTTTTGACTCAGAAGTGGCTGAAGAAACCGACTCCCCGCACCTTCACAAATAGTACACCATCTTGCCCCCTTCTCGGACTTTTATCACCTTCTGAGGAATAGGCGGACTTTCTGGTCGAGACATTGCCCGTTTCCTTGATTCTTCCCTTAGCTCCTTGTCATCTTTGATATCCTCCCAACGAGGAATTTTAACCCTCCGAGGCTTAGAGGTGGTGGGAATTTATTCGACAACCAATTCAGTGAAGTAGATGGCATCAGAATAATGAGCTTCATGGGTCTCAAAAGGCCTTTCTGTAGCCTAAATTGTCACCGTCTTCTTTCCCCATTTAGCCTTAACACACTAATGATAACTCGACGGTACAACCCCATATCTATGCATCCAGGTCCTCCCTAGAATGATGTGATAATTTGCCTTGGAATCGATAATATGGAACTTAGTGGCCGAACGAATCTCTCTGACAGCTAAGTCAACTGTTACGTATCCTATAGTAACTCTCCTTTCTCCACCGAAGCCAGTGATAACTATCGGCTGCTTCACAATGCGCTCTTCAGAGATTCCGACCTTCTCTAGAGTAGCGCGGGTCATAATGTTGATAGAGGCTCCACTGTCTAGAAAGGCCCTTTTGAACTCAACCTCGTTAATAAAAGAAATCACATAAAGCGAGTAGTTATGAGAAAATGGATACTTCCGATCAGTCTCGGAGAAAGTAATGGCACTAGATTGCTCTTTTGCCTTCCTTGGGATAGATCCCTCAGTCGACATGCATTCCTCATGGTGTGCCTCGACTATATTGATGATAGACTTGGTGATTTCTATTCTTGCCTCCCTGGAAAGTCCAAGCTGGTCAAAGAATTGCTTGAACTTTACACAGTCTTGCAGGGTTTTGGCACAGTGATCCGGATCTTTTTCCACTATTGGAGGCTTGTAGTTAACCATCTCCTCGATCTCTTCAAAATAAGATGCCACATAAACATGGTGTCCTCCTCTTCCGTAGTACTTTTCTCCTCCTTCTGGATCAAAGGGATCTTCGACATGAGTCATAAAGGTTCTGCCTTCTGGATCAAGAGCACTTCCATAGTAAACTTGATCACCCTCGGGCTCGAGGATGTCATCCAGATAACAATCATCGTCATCAAGATTGGCGATAGCCTCTATCATTAGGCTTTCATAAGCTATCATAGCAACATTCTTGCCCTTGTCTCGATGCTGAGGATATGGTTGTTCTCGGATGTCTTGAGTCCCTTGCTTTTTGAACCTCAATTCGTCTACCTCGACTTTATCTCCAAAGATTTTCCTAAGAGTCCAACACTTCTCTGTCGGATGTTTCAATATGCGATGATAGACGCAAAATTTGGGGCTCTCGCAGCCCTTCTTTGATGGAATTTCTTCGATATAAGGAAATTTTGGCTCTTCGTCAGCCACCCATTCCTTAACTAGAGCTTTCACCTCCTCGATTCTACATGGATATGAAACATTCCATTTTTCACCATTATATTGCTTCCTCTTCTGGCCTCTATGGCCCCCTCCTTGTGATTTTCAGGTATCTGGGGTAGAGACAGCAGCAACAATAGGTTCACGAGACAATTTGAAGCTAGTCTTGTAACTGGCCTTAAATTCGGACTCCTGAGCCTGAGGAGTGCTAATGTTCCGAGCTGCTTCTATAAGTGCCGAGAAGGTGGGTAGCTTGTGATTAACTAGAAACATTTTGTACTTGCTCAATGCCCCTTCTAGACAAATTTAAACTAGATAACTCTCCTCCACTGCTTCATGGCAATCCACAGCCTTGTCCTGAAACCTTTTGACGTAGTCAAGGATGTCTTCATTTTCTAGTTGCTTTTCTTTACAAAATGTAAGTGTGGTCACCTTCTCTACCACTTGAAAGAACTTGGAGTGGAATTTGTTAACCATTTCCTCCCAACTTCGGACAGAGTTTGGGGCCAAATTAACATACCAACTATATGCTCGGTCAGTGAGGGACTTAGAGAATTCTCTTAGTTGGAGGACGTGGTTTGAACCATGAATGCCCAGAGTCTCGATGAATCGCACAACATGTTCTCGAGCATTTACTTGTTTGCCATCGAATTTGATGAACTTCGGCACTGTATACCCTCAAGGTATGGATAGCTCAGCATCTCAATAAGGTAAGGCGGCTCGACATCTGGATTAGGCAAAGAGGGTAAAGTCCTCTTGCCCCGTTCGAGATCAAACATGGCTTGCACATCGGCGAGAGTAAGAAGCTGTTGAGGAAAAGAGTTTGATGGTGGCATTCCCAGAACTTGGCTTTTCTACCCGAAGACTGAGCTAGGGGCGACTTGGCCATTCTGGTGTTGCGAATTCATCACTGGTGAGGACATTTGATGATATTGGCCATCAGTGCCTATGGACAAGCCAGTTGGTGATGAGATATTGAATTGAGGCCCGTAAAGTCCACCGTACGACGCAGCTATACCGGGTTGGGTTTCCAAATTTGTTACCAGCACCAAAGGAGGCTTACTTGGTGCTTGAGTAACATTTACTAGTGGTGTAACAAGATTAGGTAAGGGCAGAGCTCCTTTTTGTGACGCTATGCCCCTTATATTTTCCTGGACACCAACAGTCGCCGAAGCGTCATTCATTACGCTAGAACCTCCCCTAGTCACCATTGGATCTTGGCTTGTCACACCGTGGAGCCTACGCGTGGGCAAACTGCTGCTGACTACCATGGTTTGAGCATGTGTTATTGTGGTTGTGTTGCCATAAGCCACAGGCTGATTGGGGCCTACTTCTCCTTGGATTTGATTTTGCATTCCAACGGGGATAACTCCACCGCCAGTTTGATTTCCGTTTGGCGCCAGTGCAAAATTAGAACTCATCACCAACATGGTGTGAGTGAGATTCTGAAGAGTGGTAAGAATCTCCTGCTGAGTATTTTGAAATCCTTGAATGGCTTCGAGCAAAAATGGTTGATTTGGAGCCATGGTCCTGTCGTCACCACCATTAGAGGATCCTTGTTGGTGAACTTCATCTTCTCCTGCCATCCTTGTTGGAGTTGTGTGGGTTCTAGATCTCGTTGAGACCATTAACCAATCTGCCTCCCCAGTGGAGTCGCCAAATGTATGAGAGGGTTCAAAAACGTTGTTGGAAAATTCGAAGATCTTTGAAGAGGACTCGAATTCTTTTAGAAATGATGAGAGGCTTAAATTCTTCAATAGTCTCAACTAAGAACACAAAAGAAAAGAGATGATGGAGATAAGAGATTGGGTGAAGAAGAAGGCAAAGTAGCTAAAGAGAGAATAATGGCAAGGCTCTTCCATGGATCTCCCACTTTCACTCTCAAGGTTGATAATAGAGAAGGGAAATTAGTTCTATCCCAAGAGTTTTCTCTCCAAAATTCATCCATTGTAAAGCTATGGGTGGGTGCTATTTATAGGCACCTCATGATGTAAGATGGAGCCCATGTGCAAGGCACATGGGGAATATTTTCTCTAACCACCTTGTCCGAGGAGGTGACCTCTCCGAGGATAAAGAAAACCTCGAAGAGGAGATCAACCTCTCGGCGAACCCTTCTTCTTAGTCACACCTAACCAATGATCCCCAATCATTCCAAAGGGCCGAGGTAGTCCTAGAGGACCCCCCGTCGCTAAATATTCCCGAGTCTCATGGACCCCCCGGGGTCGTGCCACCTCGACCCGGGTATAGTCTAGTTTAACCGAAGAGTGAATTTATCTCCACTCACCGTCATTGGGATCGGGTCCTTTGTTCGAACTCCATTACGCCCATGGTTCTAGTGCGTAGATCCTGGAAAGCTCCGAGCCCGCAAGTGTTCTAGACTCACCAATGGAGCTGTAATAACCCGACCCTCTTATATGCTTTATGGTAGGCTTTCAGTCTCTTATTATGTGCATTTATATGCCTAACGTGAAATTCCATGTGAAATTAAGCTTAATTGTGTGAACTATGTGTTTATGGGTTTATATATGTCGATTATGAGAAGTATATGTTACAATTGTGACGTTTGGATCAGTAATTGAAAGCCTTAGAAGCTTAATAATCTGAAATTGACTTTATAATTGTGATGAGTATGATTTTTAGATCATAATATGAATTTTTGTAAAAATTTGATTCTGAATAATTAAATTGATTAATTTGTGACTCATTCTTAAATAACCCTCTTCAATAGCCTTAGTTGATCACTTGTTATATATCAAGATTAAAATATCTCCTGAGAGGAGGAGAGAGAGTATAGAGAGGGAGAGATAGGGGAGAAGAAGATCAACAAGAAGAAGATTGAAGAAATTGAGAAGGATTGTGGAGCTTTGAGTTCAAGATAGACATAACCCACCTAGAATA
The DNA here is from genome assembly GCA_036172215.1 of Camellia granthamiana. Classification (NCBI taxonomy): domain Eukaryota; kingdom Viridiplantae; phylum Streptophyta; class Magnoliopsida; order Ericales; family Theaceae; genus Camellia; species Camellia granthamiana. The sequence goes on along the minus strand of JAXFYN010000020.1, from coordinate 820,209 downwards.
ACCTCCCTAATTGATTTGAATTGAAATTCCTTTTATATATATATATAAGCTAGGGTTTGTTCATAGTAATTGATTAATTGGAAAGATGTTCTTATCATTTGGTTGTTTTGAGCTAAATTGAGTTATATGGAGTGGAAGTACATTTTATTCTTTTATTTTCCATGCTTGACCTCATCTATGTATTTAGATGGTTATGTATATGCATTTGAAAATCAAACATGGCAAAATTAAGTTGTGTATATGAATCTAGAGAGGGGTATGGTCTAAGTAAACTTGTAATTCATGGTTATCGGAGTGCTATAGCTTGTGATCCATGTTCTATTGATGTTATAGTATAGTATTGGGTTGATTTCTCCATCTTTCCCTTTGTGATATACTTGCCTTGTTGGATTTTTGCCTTGGTTCGAAGTGTGCAAAACAGGGGTTCCGACCGCACGTGCAGGGTTCACTGCCGCACATGCGGGAAGCACCACCACACGTGCGGGGCTCACAGCCGCACGTGCGGAAAACAAGGGAATCCGACCTTGAGGTATTGAAATAAAAGCACTTGCGGGGGAGGATCACCGCACATGCGACCCACCTTCCCGTACGTACGCAGGAGGATTGCCGTACGTGCGGCCTAAGAGCATCTCCAACAGCCTATGCATTTCACCAAAAATTGTACAATAGCCAACCAATAATCATAAATTCCTTCTCCAGCAGCCTAGCTACTGTGAAGCCAAACCAACATTTTGCTACAGTACCTCGCTAGGAAAGACGAGGTACTGTGCACTAGCTCTGAATTTTTTTTATCCTTTTTTAATTCAAAATTTTGTTTTTAAGAATATTTTAATAGAAGATATCTAAATTATAATAATATTTTAATAAAAGATAGTTAAAGTAGGTAGCCTTGTTGGAGTGTATATTAAAAAAATAACTAGCTAAAATAGTAAAGTAAAATTTTGAATAGCTATTTTGACTATCATTACTGGAGATACTCTAAGAGGAGAAATCTTATGTGTTTCTTTTCTCTTATTTGACCCTCTGGGATTGTTAAAATTTATATTTGAAGCTTTTAAAATGCTGATAAATAAATGAAGGCTGAACGAGTCAGATATTGACTAAAAAGGAAAAATGGACTAATTTATGAATTGCTTGTGTCTGTAAGTCACATACAGGAAGGGACTATCGCTCCGCCACAGCACTGTGAGTAATAGTAGTGTAGTGATATGTTTTGTTTACTACTAATAGTTATCATTAGCGTTCTGTTATGCATAAGTAAGCTATGTCCCCTTATGGTGAACAACTGGAAAACTTATGTGCGTTATTGAGCAATGATATCCTTATGGACCTGAGGTCGTTCTGCTTTGCTAGTGATGGGCCCGAGGCCGTTCAGTCATAAGCCAGTGAACGTGGACAACTCTAAGACTAAGGGAGGTGATGACATGCCGATGTCTCACCGACCCTAATATGATTTGAATTGATTATGATTCATGGCCTAAGGCCAAGGGAGGTAGTGTACATGTCGATGTTTTACCTACCCTCCAATGTGTGAACAGCTGTTGAGATATGGGCCTGAGGCTGTTCAGTATAACATGTTGGGCCTGAGGCCTTTCTGCCTGATATTGGGCCTGAGGTCGTTTTGTATAAATATGGGGCCCAAAGCCGTTTTGGAGATGTTTACAGAACAAGATCAAACATATGACCTATGCACTTATATGCGTTGTGATTCATGTTTATTCATTTGAATCCCTTATATACTATTATTTACTGAGCCTTGCTCACTCCGTGTTATGTATGTCTCTGTAGGCAATCAGCTCGGAGGTCAATCCTAGTCCAGCCCTAGCAGCTTTTCTTTTGTCAACCCCGCTGTGTCCAAGCAGTTAGATGAAGCTTATTCATTTTTGTGGAGTTCTTTTCATAGATCATAACATTGGCCACTAGCCTTTTGTCAAATGTTGTTAATTATGTATATCCTCCATTATCGATGCTTTAGTTATACCCCCAGATGTGGGGTTGGGATTGTATATATATATGTGTGTGTATATAGTTATCACTTATGTATATGCTTCATTATGCATAGGCTTATGTAATGAGATGTTTTGTGATCCTGGCATGTAAACACTGGCTCAATGGATGTCATTTTAAACTGATAATAGCTTTCGTTCAGGCCCCATATTGCATGAGAGAATTATGCTATCGATGATTGAATTTTGAATCCGTTTTCAGGTTGGTCCATGCCCAAACTTTTAGGGGGCGGGTTTGGGGTGTGACAGGAGCGGCTTCTAGATTGCGATCGAATCTATTCGAAGCTCAAGTGCCTCGGATCTCTAGGCTTGCTCAATACCCTTTCGAGTCCGGGCCCGATGAAGTCTCTAAGTTCGTGGATCCGAACCCTTTCGAGACTTAGAGCAATTCGGCCCGCTTGATGACGATAAAACCGAGCCCACCAATCTTGGACTTGCAATAAATTCGGACCCACCAACCTTGGAATATTGGGCCTTATTAATTTAGTGGGCTCAAATTACTCCTCTTATAAATCAAAAAATTAAGAAATTTAGATTAAAATATTGAAACTCTTACAAGGCTTGGGGGGTTAAAAATCCTTTCTTTTTTTTCTTTATATAATATATAGATATGGTGGTGGTGGGCGTTGAGCTTTTAAAAGGGGAACATCTTTTTCCATTCAATTTATTTTTATTTGATAGTGTTAGAATAAAGTTTCATACCATTTAACATGACATTTCTTTCTGGATTTGTCTTTTAGAAATGGTGATCTTATTATTTTAAACAATAAAATGTAAGTTGAAACACCACAGATACATGCTCTACTACTACTAAAATTGTTTTGGAAAGTAAATTAAAAATTAATTTTTTCATTTTTAAAATATATATATATAAAAGTAGAGATATGATGTGACCCAAAAAAACATAAGTTTTCGGGTAAATTACACTCACCTCCCCTGAGGTTTTTGACAAATGCAGGGACCTCCCATGTAGTTTCAATAATTATAGTAACCTCCCCTACTTTACTTGACATTCTCCAGATTCCTCCTTCTGTTGACTTCCGTTTATTTGTTTCACAGAAAAAGCTGATGTCATCAAAGCCAAACACTAAAATGTCCATAATGCTCAGTGTTCACAACCCATCTATGTTCGAAATAGTGTATTTTCTAAGAAAATGGTGGGTAGTTTCCTTTGACTTCATTTTGTGACTACTGACTCCATTACCATCTCTCTCTCTCTCTCTCTCTCTCTCTCTCTCTCTCTCTCTCTTAAATCTTCAAAAATGTCTCCTAAATTTCCCTCTCTCTCTTCCCTCCCCACCCCTAATCCCTAACCCTCACCCCCTGAAACCCTCACATCACCCATTCGACTAAATTCCCCAACCAAAAACCCTCCAATGGACGGAAGCATTCTCGAATCCATCGGACTCGAAATCATCGGAGTCATGGGCCCAGTCTCGATCTGAATGCTTTTAGTCGTCCTCCTAGTCTACTCCCTCTCCTATTCCTCCTCCACCGCACCCATCCGCACCGCCGTCAATCTAGTCTACCTCGAAACCCCCTCCGACTCCACCACCCAGAAACTCCAAGGCCCTCTCCTCAACGCCCTTGTCTTCGTCATCATCATCTCCATCATCACTTTCCTCTTCGTCCTCCTCTACTACTACAATTTCACCAATTTCCTCAAGAACTACACTCACTTCTCTGCCTTTTTCGTCCTCATCGCAATGGGCTACTCAATCTTCCTCTCCATCATCTAGCATTTCTCAATCCCAATCGATTCCATCACTTGTTTCGTCTTGCTTCTCAATTTCACTATTGTGGGTGTTCTCTCTGTGTTCTCTCGTGATGTGCCCATTTTTTTGAAACAAGGGTTTATGATTGCTTTGGGGATTATTGTGGCGGCTGGTTTTACCAATTTTCCTAAATGGACCACTTGGGTTTTGGTAATTGCACTTGCTTTGTATGATTTGGTTGCAGTTTTGGCTCTTGGAGGTTGTTGACCGCCCGAAACTCTCTCCGCGCACCCCCCTTTCGAAGAGGGCGCGAATTGGGTTCTAACTACTATAGTTCGGACTCCTGTCACAGTTCTGAATCTACTCTCCCAAAGTGCAATGTGAGACTGATAAATCACCAAAGAGTCCAAATCTGGCAATTGGTTTTGAAAAATCAATTTTGAATTGAAAAACGCCAAACATGGAATGCTTTGCCAAATACAGAGTCGCTACCTAAATATTTTATTTTTGGGAAATTTAGGAAACCCTGACTCATGCTTAAGGCCACGTGTCTGTCATCACCAAAGTTGTCTCGGCTTGGGAACTTGGGTACGAGAGGGGAAGGTCCTGAAATGAGCACCCCCACTCGCCCGATCAAAGGATCGACCTCTACTAAACATGATATGTTGTTTTTTAAAACACATGTGTTCTTGTTTAATTATTAGCTAACTTACTATGTGATGCACACAACACACAAGTATAGACTAGATCACTCGATTTGGAACAAAACATCTCATGTTTGTTTTTCAAAAATGGTTTGGAAGTGCTACTCGTAAGTAGGCTAAAGCGTAGATTTGCCACTCTCAAATGGGCTCAAAACAACATGATTTGCCACTCCACAAAGTGGGCTTAAAACTCACATTTGATGAATTGTTCCAATTCAAGCAATCAAGCCTTTATCCACAGGCATTCATGCAGTTTATCAATTAAGCAAATAGCCTAATGGCAAGCATGCTATCATGCCAGTCACTTACACACATGCAAGGATGCTAAAGCATAAACACTTACAGTGTACTCCGAGCCAAAACAAAAAACTAGTTAGAAATCATGCATGATCCTAGCTATGTTAAAATGCCTAATGCAACGCATGCAAAGTGTAACTAAAATAGGCTCAGCTATCTAGGATGGCATATGAATGCAACACTTGATAACATGCTTTAAAACACGTATTCAAGTAAGTGTATTAAAATACAATGCGGTTTGAATGATGCGCCGAGCCCAGTGCATACAAGACAAATGAATGATGCAAACATGCAAAGCATAAGGTATGCTAATCAAAACATGCCCTAAAACTAACCATCGAAAGCGGTAAGTAAAAAGGAGAAAGAAATGGGGTTGGAAGACAAGCACACACACACGCACCCTTATTACAACATTTGCCCTCTCAACAGAGGGTCCGAATGAATAAGTAGCTAAGCTATACTAAGCTAGGCTAACTAACTAACTAATCTAATTAAACTAATTAGACTAATTATTACAAATTAATGAATAACTAGCAAACCAATTACAAATTATTACAACACTCTAATTAATTAACAAATTAACTAATCATGACATCTAACTAAGCATGTAAGATATGTAAACTAGGCCGCCTTAGCTCTGCCTTGAACAATAGAGGATGCATGCTCTCGATTGCCGCCTTGAAACGCCTTCTGGTTTGCTCTTTAGAGCCTCTGTTTGCCAAGTGTCTTTAGGGACTTTCTGCTCCACCTTACCAAACCAACTCTGAGGAATCCACCAATGGCCTGCCGGCCAAGTGTATGAACTACTGGCCATGGATGAAGCAGTGTCGGCCATCTGTGAAGCACTGCCGGCCACTGGTGTGCTGTGACACCACTCTGCAATAGAGCACAAAACAGAGAAAATGGAGGGTCTCCCAAGGGTATGTATGTACTGTGCCAGTCCTTATCATCTCAAAACATCAAAAGTGGGGCACCATTGGATCCAAAACCATCAATCAAGCATCTCAATGCATGATGGCCAAGGATCCAACTTGTACAAATTCAATAAATGCATAACAAACAAGACACTAAGACCACGGCCTTATCATGAGTGATCAAAGGCAATGGAAACAAAGAGAATTGCCTCATTTTCATCACTTCAAGTATGAAATGAACCAATTCATCTTGTGTTCAATATAACGTCTGATTGAACACCATGCAATGCAAACAACATGTTTTACTTGGTTGATTTTGTTTACACATTTTAGATTATCAATCAATTCCTTAACCGGTTAAGTCCAATGTGAAAGTCCTCTAATAGGAAAGATGGCCTCAGCCACAAACACCTTGAGCATGAAAGAAGCCTCATGCTTTTGGTTAGTAGAAACCCTTAAGAGAGGATTAAAACCATTAGGCATGAGAGCCTCAATTCCATGTTCAAGCCAACAAGGGGCTTAAGACCACTTTCAAAGCAAATGAAAGAGTGAAACCATGTAGTGCAATGGCATATATTTCAGCACTTAAATGACATGCTAAATGACTTAAAACCATGCAAACAAGTCATGTAATGCATGTTGAAAGGCTTAAGCATCAAAACTAATGAAGTGTATTACATTAGAGGCATGCAAGATAATGCTCAAAGGGCCAAACCAGCTCTGGACAGAACTTAATCATGCCAAAACAGTGGCCAAAATATGCTGAGATGGTAGCATGAAAGGCAAGAAAATCATGCTCAAGTATTGGCTCACAAACAAGACATAAGGCACAACTCACAAAAACTATGAAAGAGTGGAATATGTGAGAATGTGACTATGCTATATGCACTAAAATCATGTGAGAAACAATGCCAAATCATGCAAACATCACAAGCTAAGCATGCTAGAGGCCTCAAAACACAAGGCTAGCAAGGGCCTTTGTACTACAACCATGCAAAACAAGCCTCACATGGCCAAGACCACTTAAAACAGAGTTTAAGCATGGAAAAACATGAGCAAAAACATGCTGGAATATAGCCAAAATATGCTAGAATTGTAGCCTAAAACATCAAGTATGTTAAGCTAGTAAGCAAGATTTACACTACAAGTGTAAGAAGCATGCAAGAAGTGGCCAAGCCAGCCACAAACAGAGTTAGAGCAGGTCTAAAAAGTCACAAAAATGTGCTTGAACAAAGCCACAAAGAAGTAGAAACATATGCTCATTTGGTAAGCCAATAAGACATGCAAGCAAGACAAAAGGAGAGGGGACCACCCTCTCCCATTTTGGACCTCAAAACCACCTTTCCACCACTGAAATTCCTCTGAGTTTCAGTCATAGAAAGGCCCAAAAAAAGGTTGTTTGAAATGCTTTAAAAAATGGCTCAACACTAAGCAAATAAGTAACAAAGGAGGGTGGACTACCCCTAACTTCAAAGAGGCCTCAAACCATCATTTTAAACACTTAAAAATAGAGATTTTTGTAGTTGACAACTAGGCCAAAATCAGCATGCAAAGGTGGCCAAGATTGTGTACAAAAATAAGCTTAAAAGAGGGAGATGCTCACCCTTGAAGCACAGCACAAGAACATCCACTTTTCTTAAGCCAAAACCACCTTTTGGAGCTCCAACAAAGTCCCAAGCTACCTCAACCCAATGATGATCTACTCTTGTTAAGGGTTGATAGGTTGAAGATGGTTGTGTATAAGCTTCTAGCACAAAAGCTTTAGAGAGAGAGGATTGTAAAGAGGGAGGTTTTAGAGAGAGAGGCTCCCAAACTCTTCCTAAAATGTTCTAACCCTTGAATATGAGATATAAGGCTTCAATATATAGCAAAATACAAGCTTTAGGTCGAAAATATCTCAAGAGAGACAGCTGTAACGAGCTGGAGCAAAATATCTGCCAAAAACTGCTTTCTGGCATCAATGGCCGGCACTTGACCATTGTTGGCCGGCATGGGACACCATTGGACAGCAGGGGGCCGGCCTTGGCCATTCATGGCCGGCACATGGCCAAAAAATCCCATTCATGGTCATAAACTTCCATCTCTGGTTGGACAGAAAAATCTGCTTTTTGGGCCCAACTTCAAATGGGAATATCTCCTTCATCTGAACTCCTTTGTAGGTCATTCTTCAGCCTAAATTGAATCCCTAGAAGTATTCTTTCCAATGGTGGCAGTCTCACTTCAAAATTCCAAGTGTGCAAAAAGTTATGCCCCTTTAAGTGAAGACTGCTCAGTTTCGATCCTACCGGGATTCATGCCGAACTGTTTCTCCAACTTCTTTTCTTCTCTCCTCTCCTCTTTTCTTCAACTCCAAACCCCTAAATAATGTGTTTTGAAATATTTTTCAAAGAGTTTACCTCTCTTCCATTCAATTCCACTTTGTCCTTGCTCGGTTTACCGAAAAGCGCGGCATTTAACAAAATACGAGCGTCGAAACATCGTAGGAACTTTTTCAAAAGCTATTTTGAAAGAGAGGGTTCCAAGGTCTAAAATCTTTTGATCAAGATCATTTTAGTCCAAAAGGGGTATGAAATTGGGATTTGACTCTCTCCTTGCCGAAGAAATCGAACCCTTGCACTGCACAACTTTCACCACCAAGTAAACCATCAGTAGCGCCCAAGTCTTAAGGGCGGTCAAAAATGGGGTGTCTACAGAGGGCTTTTGAAGATCTTGGTCGAATTGGCTTCGAGCCGGAACGAGGAGCTTCCGGCATTGGTGTACGAGGCTCGGCCAACTGTGGTTGGTGGGTTTTCCTATTTTGGTTCGGTGGAGCTTCAGGTAATGCCTAAGAACAATAAGAGTGATTTAGAGAATCCAGATTACACTGCTGTTGCAATTCGAAACTAGAGTGAAGTTAGGATTTGGGGATAAAATGAGATGAGAGAGAACAAAAAATAAAAATAAAAAAACAAAGTTAAATACTATAATCAAAGGGTATTTTCATCTTTTCATGTTCAAATAAAACGGTAATATGGTCATTTTGTATACAAAAGTAACGTCGTTTATGTATAATTGATAGATTGGGAGAATCTGTACAATGTCAGGTAAAGTAGGGGAGGTTATTGTAATTATTAAAACTACAGGAGAGGTCCCTGTATTTGTCAAAAATCTCAGGGGAGGTGAGCGTAATTTACCCTAAGTTTTCTTATAAAATGAAAGAGTCTCCTTTTATCTTGTGTACACTAACAAAATGTTTAAGAACTTTTACACTCATCTGTTGTAGACAGAGTCTAATAATAATACTAATACTCTGTTTGTTTGAATAGAAAATATTAAATTTTTTTTGTTGTTGTTGATGTTTGGTGGTATTGATGGTGATCAAACAAATGTGGAGGTGGAGGTGGAGGTGGAGGTGGAGGTGAAGGTGAAGGGGAAGTTGAAGGTGGTGGTGCAGTGGTCGGTAGTAGTGACATGGTGGTGTGGTAAATTTAAAATTTTAATTTAATTTTTAAACTAACAACCACTCGATTTGAATTGATTAGGATGAGTAATTTTTGTATATAGCTAGAATATATGTCATGTGATACTTTTTATTATTATAATTGACTTTAATCGTAAGATCCACTATATTTATGTTGAGTGTTTGAAAAATAATAATAGATATATACATAATAGGGAAAATTATTTATAAGTCCTATTAGGGAGACTTATGCTACATATGGTCCTACTAAAAAACTTATGTTCCCATAAGTCCTGTGAGAAGTTTGTTGACACATTTACCCTCAATATTAGTTGTTTATATCATAAATAATAGTAAAACCATATATAGGAAATTGAATATTACCATAAATCATATCTATATAAACGTAACGTAACGTGACACATACATAAACGTAACGTGACACCTACATAAACGTTGTAACGCCCTCAAAATAAACTCATAAATCACACATTCATCATACAAGAAAGAGATATAATATTCCATACATCAGAGTATTCTTACAAAAAGTACTACATGTTGACAACAAAAGTAAATGCCCTATAGGCTTACAACTTTCCAAGTCAATACTTGGTTACAACAAAAGAAGAGTTCTAACTCATTTTACATAATAAGCCATTGGCTTGATTTACATGTAATACAAAATGATAACAACAAAAATGATCTTTCAGCCTCTAAGCCTTCTAAGCTACGTCCTTGGAGGTGGCATATCACCTGCACCTGAAAATGATGTCCCATATAGGGTGAGTCAAAGCCCAGTAGAGATATACTAAACCAAATATGAGAAATAATTAAAACATTAGCATTTGATAAATGGTTAACACCTATAAACCACCTTACAACATTTTCCAGTTCAACGACAAATACATCTGTGTTTCATTCCACTTTCCTTTATTTATCCAATTCAATTCGTTTCATTAACATAGTTCATCTATTCCAACATTTCAGATGAGACTACAACTCATAGGAAAACCACACTTCGATTTATCAACAATTCAACATGAGAATACAACTCATATTAATAATACTTCAATCATTAACATCATTCAGATGGATATAAGGTTTCGGGACTTTCACCCTGAATACTCCGGCCAACTTAATTATTTATGGAGTCCATTCCCTATCTCCTCCAAAACACTGGAGTACATCCCCTATCTCCTCCCACACAATGGAGTACATCCCATATCTCCTCCCAAATAAGATAACATATGCAATGTAATTTAACACTTCATCATATACAATGATCAATCAATACACATATTCGATGTATTATTCCAACCGTCATATTCAATGACATATTCTAGGTAATTATTTTCAATTTTTCCTAATCAACATACAGTATCTACAACAATCAAGACTATCCTCCACCGATGGTCCAAAGCAGTTATTTCTAAACAGATAATAAAATTATCAAACAGATAAATTATCAACATTTTCATTGGTGAGTGATTAATTCATCCAACTACACTATTCAATTTCATAATTGCCCAATTTCGATATTCTCAACTCAATCTCATACTTCCATCATTTTCCAAATTAATCATTTAAATTAATTATTTCAATACAACTAGGGCATAAACCCCCTTTTTCTCAAATATTGCCCCCAAGGCCAATTTTCGCTCTTATTACCCAAACAAACCCCAAATATCAAGATCTCACAACATATGGAACCCAAAACATCAAAACTCCTCTTTTAGAAATTTAATTTCAAACCCTAACTTTCTCAAATTTGCCAAAACTCACCATTTATACAAAATGACTAAAATCCATGTCAAAACTCATAAGAAGGAATAGGGTATCCCTACCTCAAATAGAGAGACTCAAAGGAGATGAAGGTAAAAACCTAAGATGCTCCAAACACCAACTTTTTCAGATCAAAACAAAGACCACGCCAAGCTCCACACTCTTTATAAAGGAACTAGGGTAGAAGATCAATAGAACTAGATGTATTTGTAGATAGAAGATGTATTTTAGAGAGAGAGACAGCCGATCTAGGGTTTGAGAAGAAAAGGAAATCAAAAAGTGAGAGGGAAGACTGCTACTGTGATCTGATATATTCGAGCCTCGCTCGAGCGACCAGACACAAAAAGACCTCGCTCGAGCGCAAAAAGCCTCGCTCGAGCGAACAACGCGAAACTTCAGGTCTGCAACCCAGAAGCACGCTCGAGCACAAGAGTGCTCGCTCGAGCGAAGAAACTCAAAACATAGGGCTCGCTCACTCGAGCCAAGGAAAGCTCGCTCGAGCCAAGAAACACAACCTTCAGGTCCAAAAGAGAAGCAAACGCACGCTCAAGCGCAAGACCTCTCGCTCGAGCGAAGAGACACACCAGACCAAGCTCACTCGAGCAAAGAAAATCTCGCTCGAGCCAAAGCTGCGTCTGAAAAGAAAACCTGAAGACCCACAATACTCGCTCGAGCGACAAGGTCCTCGCTCGAGCGAAGAGACCAAAAACTGGATAGCAACCATTTGTTTTAAAACACACCCAACCTATTCCAAACCTGCCCAACACATCCTAAAACTCAAATATAAGGAATTAAAGGACGGAAAGAGACATATACAACAATACTCAACCAAGGAACCCAAGTCCGGAATACAGTACCTAAAGGGAAAAACCCGGGATCGTTATAAACGTAACGTGACACCTATACGTAACGTGACACCTACATAAACGTAACGTGACGTATCTACATAAACGTAACGTAACATGACACCTACATAAACGTAACGTGACACCTATGATCTATGGCAACATTTATATGAAACATAACGTGACACTAACATAAGCCAGCAACATTTTCACATTCAATTTAAAAAAATAAAAAAAACTCATTAAGTTTGCAAAACGTAATGTGACACGTTACGTTACGTTTATGTAGGTGTCACGTTACGTTTATGTAGGTGTCACGTTACATTACGTTTATATAGGTGTCACGTTACGTTACGTTTATATAGGTGTCACGTTACATTTATGTATGTGTCACGCTATGTTACGTTTATGTAGGTGTCACGTTACGTTTATGTAGGTGTCACGTTACATTACGTTTATATAGGTGTCACGTTACGTTACGTTTATATAGGTGTCACGTTACATTTATGTATATGTCACGCTACGTTACGTTTATATAGGTGTCACGTTACGTTACGTATATGTAGGTGTCACATTACGTTACGTTTATGTAAGTGTCATGTCACGTTACGTTTATGTAGGATCTTATGGAATGCATTCCTATATAAATAGGACTTGGTACTCTATAAGAAATTACACAGGAGTTAACCTAGCATAAGTGTCTAAAAAAAGAGTTATAAATAAGTCTCCCTTTATAATAATATCATATAATATATATATATATTTCTTAACAATAACATATAGTACCTTATTGGCAACAAAAATTTCTTTTAATTTGAAATTACAAGACACCACCCCAATCATCTCATCTCATCTCATTACTCAATATTATACTCGCTTTATGTGGCGTACGATTGCACATCTCCACTTTTCATGCCTAACTTATTAGATTGTGATCTAGTAGTAGGCATCGGATCCAAAAAAAAAAAAAAAATCTAGTGTTTGTTTGGCATGTATCAAAAAAAAAATATTTTTTTTACATATATATATTTAATTGGATCATATCAATCACTATTTATTAATATCTTCTCTCTATTTTTCTAGTCACTTTCTTTACATATTTTTTAGTAAAAAGTCAAAAAATACACTTATTTAAAATATCTCAAGCGTCTCCCTACTCGTAAGCACGAAATCGAGTGAAGTTGAGCATGTAATAAGTTATTTTAATTTAATTTGATAATTTTAAGATTTAAAATTATGTTTAAGTTTAATTTATTTATATAATGAGTTAATTTTGAATAAGCCTTTGATGAGTCGAGTTTAAAGAATTTGATTTGTTTATAATACATATGAACTTATCGAATCGAGTAATAAATTATTTAAATTTAATTTAATAATATTATGAAATTTAAAATTGTGTTCAAGTATTATTTGTTTACATAATAAATTGATCTCAAATGATTTTTTAACTAGCCAAACACCACTCAAGCTTGGTTTATTTAAAAGTCCTATTTACTAGCTCGGGGAATGCACTCGATAATTTTAAGTAATTTATTTATTTATATACTGTAAATTTGTCATGAGTATTATTATGATAATTTGAAACATTTAACTTGTAAAATTGTGATAATTATTAATTTAAAAATATATATAAATTAATAATCATAACAAAATAAAAGAGTAATACTAGAGATCTACATTTGAGATCTCCAAATACACCTACAATAATGTGGTAAGAAATAAAATCTCTCATAATTGAGTATGTGACAAATTAAAAATTGACCTCTATTATTTCACTCTATTATTTAACATTATTGTGAGTAAAATTATAAAAAAAATTTATTGAGGGTAAATATTTTTTAAAATATTTAAAATAAAATCATATGATTATGATTATAAAATAAATATAATTTTTTATATTTAATATAAACAATTTAAATTGAGTAATGCCAGAGACCCTAAACACCAAATGTTTTACCAAACCTCTCACATGGGTGTGGGACCCACAAACATGTAGGTTTGTGTAGGTCTCATACCCATGTGAGAGATTTAGTAAAACATTTGATAATTATTTGGGGCTTCTAACATTTTCCTTTAATTAGAGATTTTCAACATTTTCTTTTTAATTATTTAATTATTTTAACAAAATAAAAATAATAATAATAGTAATAACTAGTTTTCCAAATATGATCGCATGAATGAAAAAAATTATTAATAGACTGAACCATGGTTTTAAAAACCGGACCGGACCGGCCGGTTCAACCGGTTGAACCGCCGACCGGTCGAGGTTCCAGTCCGAGTACACCCACTGAACCGGTCTTAGTGGAAAACGGCCTATTTTGAGAGAACTGGAAAAACCGGCGGTCGAACGGCCGAACCAGTCGACCCGGTTCCGGTTCACCGGGTTAATAAAACGATTTTTTTGTATTTTTTTTCTTATTTCTTTCTTTCTTTCTTATTTTATATATATATATAATAAAAATTTAATTGAAACTCTCTTTTAAGGGTCTCCTCTTGTGAGGAATCCCATTAAGAGCTTGAAATTATTGTGAAAGCCTCTATCTATTTATAAGAAAAAAATTCTTCCAAAAAAACTCAAGAAATCTATGTGGGATTCAATAAATTTATTAGAGGGAAACTTAAAATTTTGATATCCCTCCAAAATTTTTGCTCTTCTTTCAATCAAATTATTTGAATTAAAATCATATGGAGGGAATATTGAATATTTGATTTCTTCTTTCAAAATTAAAATTAATAATATTTTTAAATATATTTTATATTTTTTAATAAAAAAAGTATTAAGAGAAATATTTAAGATTATTAAAAATTTTAATTTATAATTTTATTACTTATATTTTTATTTAAATATAATTTTAATATATTTATGACGTCACGGTTCGATTCCGGTTCAACCCGACAGTTGAACCGGTGACCTGTCCACCCGATCATTTTTCCGATTCACTCACCGATCCAATTTTTAAAACATTGGACTGAACGTTATGCGATCGACTATTGATTTCATTCATGCTCCGACATGCAGCATCAAGTATGTTTGTAAAAGGTATCCTCAAATGTATTACCAACAATTGATTTGATTATCGTACATCATTAAACTAACAGTATAGCAAGTAATAATCAAACTATGAAATAATTAGTTTAGCTCCCAAAATAAAATAAAACAAAACAAAACAAAAGTTCAATAAATCAAATCAAGCTTTCATGTCATGAAACATGCTAATCATCGCAAAGGTCATTTTCCCAGAACCATTCTTTCCCATGATTGCCTTGCCTGAACCTTCTTGAAAGAAGAAGAAACAAAACTCAAAATCAGATAAATATCTATAGACATTCACTCACATTCCATTTGTTTTTAAGAAAAATATTTTCCTGAGAAAAAAGGTTGTGGAAAATATTTCCTAAAAAAATATTCTGTAAAAAAAAAATGTTTTGTTTGTTTGGTTGCAACACTAAAAATAATTTGCTAGTAGTTGTGGTAGTAACAATGTTTGGTGTGGTGGTGGCAGAAGCGAAGGCAGTGAGTGTGCAGACACATTGATGGCAACAATGGTAGTAGTGATAAGGTGGTGGCGGCAGCTGCAGTGGCAGCAGTGGTAGTACTTAGTAGAGTATTGAGTTAAAACTTGTTAGTCACATGAACTCTTGAAGGTTGAAATTGTTTTCAAATGAGAGAGGTTTGAACTTTACAAGACAAATTATCGTTTAGTTAAAGATATAAGATGGGTTCAAATCTTTGATGGGAATGTGGAGTTTTTTATTGGCAAGCAAAGGGTAACTCATAACTATGGAGACTGTGTTTTAATCCACTCTTCTATTAGAAGGAAAGATGAACAAATGATTTTAGTCAACTTAATCATTTGAAGTTGGGTTGTTGTTTACCTTTGATTTTATTTTGCTTTGTTTTGAAAGATAGCTGATGAGTACTTCAAGATAACAATTGAGGAGGAGCCACCATCTGCGTAGGCGTTGAGCAACTATGCGAGCCTTTTGTGGCAGGTGAGGAAGAACCAGTGAGCTGCTAAGGAGACAGTGGCGGTTGTAGCATAGTGGTAGAGTAGTGGTTGGTACGGGTAGTGAGAATGGTAGTGGGGTTGGTAAGATACAAGTTCAAAAAATGTTTTTCACATTTAAAAAACTAAAAACATTTTTTGCCTAAATAAGCTTGTTTTCCATTGAGCACGAAAATATTTTTGTTGAATTGGTAGCATAGTGGTAGAGTAGTGGTTGGTAGGCGTAGTGACAAAGGTAGTGGGGTTGGTAAGATACAAGTTCAAAAAACACTTTCCAAGTCTAAAAAACTAAAACATTTTTGCCCAAATAAACTTGTTTTCCATTGAGCATAAAAATATTTTTATTGAATTTCGTTTTCTGTCATATCAAACGTCATAAAATGTAAAAAAAAAAAAAATTTGCCAAAACAAATGGAGCTTCAAATACTAAGGGTCTGTTTGGTAACGTTAGCGTTTTCAGTTTATATTTACAAAAATTTTATAAACTAGTTTTTGTTTATTTTTAAAAAAACATAAACTACAAACGCGTTTGGTAATTGACAAAATATTTTAAAAAATTAAAAAATATAAAAAAGAGTGAGAAATGGCAAGTGGTGATGGAAGACGGTGGTGGAAAGTGGTAATGGTGGATGGCGGGTGGTAGCGAGTGGGTGGTGGTGGTGGTGGGTGGGTGGGTGACGGTGGCGGGTGGTAGGTGGTAGCAAGTGAGTGGTGGTGGTGGTGGCGGCGGGTCGTGGGTGGTGGTGGCAGGTGGGTGGCGGATGGCGGGTGGTGATGGGTGGGTGGTGGTGGCGGGTGGTGGTGGTAGGTGAGTGGGTGATAGTGACGGGTAATAGGTGGTAGCGAGTGGGTAGTGGTGGCGGGTGGGTGGTGGCGGCGGGTAGGTGGCGGGTGGTGATGGTGGGCGGGTGGGTGGGTGACGGTGAATGGGTGGTGGAGGTGGTGGGTGGTGAGTGGTGACGGCAGGTGGATGGCGAATGGCGGGTGGTGGCGGGTGGGTGGTGGTGGTGGGTGGTGGTGGGTGGGTGGGTGACGGTGGCGGGTGGTAATGAGTGGATGGTGGTGGTGGTGGTGGGTAGTGGTGGTGGTGGCAAGTGGGTGGCGGGTGTGTGGTGGGTGATGGTGGTGGTGGTGGGTGGTGGGTAGTGGTGACAGGTGGATGGCAGGTGGCTGGTGGCAGGTGGTGGTAAGTGGTGGTGGTGGGTGGTGGTGGTGGTGGTGGTGGCGGCGAGGAGTGAGTAGTGGTGGCGAGTGGGTGGCTGGTGGGTGGTGGTGGCGGGTGGTGGCTGGTGGTGGCAGGTGAGTGGCGAGTGGTGATGGCAACTGGTGGTGGGGGGGTGGGGGGTGGGTGGTGGTAGCGAAAGACGGTAGTGGAAAATGGTGGCAGGTGATGGCTAGTGTTGGGTGGTAAAAAAAAAAACTCAAAACTCAAAACAGAAACACATTTTTTGAGTTTACATTTTTTGGCCAAATTTATAAATTGAGACAGCTGATTTATAAATCAAAAATTTACCAAACAAATTTTTATTTAAATTTTTAAAATTTTTATAAATATAAATAAAAAACTGAAAATGTAAGTGTTACCAAACGACAACTAAACTTTCCCACATCTAAACAAATAAATGAAATAGCAGCCAATATTGTGCTAAAGAAAAACAAAGACTCAACAATCACCCGCATATTTATATATATCTCAATGATTCAGTCATGCTACATCTCACTAAATTTCTACCACTAACACCATCACTAATAATGTGGCAAGTCCAAAAAAAAAAAAAAAAAAAAAAAAACCTAAGACACAAAACACATGTGGCAGTGGGTGGGACCCACTGCCACATCCTAGTGCAACCACTAATTAGTAGTCTGCATCATTTTTCCTCAATGATTTCATCTCAGTGATTTCATCGCAGAGATTTAGGTTACGTTTGGTAGAGTTTTGTAAATATGATTTAAGAGTATGAATTGTATTTTGAGTTTGTGAGTTGTGGAATTATGATTTGAGTGTAGAAAGTTTGTTTGGTTATGGTTTTTGAATAAAGTGTTGAATTGAGTTTTGAATTGAGTGTAGAATTGAGTTTTGAAAGTTTGATTTGACATGTGAAGTAAGAAAATTTGTTTGGTTATGAGTTTTGGAAAGAGTTTTCAAAACTTAATTCAAATTGTTATAACTCATAACAAAACACACAACTTTCACACTATTGATAATTCTGATCAACACTCATAACCAAACTCTTTTTAAAATTCAATTAAAAAAATTTATTATTAACAGAAATAACATTAATCAATTTTTTAATTGAAAATACTACAAAGGAAATAATTTTTTTTTCAAAACAAATATTCAAAAAATTTAAATCATAAATATTTAAATAATTTAAATAATCTAAAAAATTTAATAAGTAAAAAATTAAAATAAATATTCAAAAAATTTAAATCGTAAAAATTTAAATAATTTAAATATTCAAAAAAATTAAATAATTTAAAATGTTAATATTTTAAATTTAAAAACAACTCCACATTCAAATCGTAACTAAACACATAAAACAAAACTCAATTAAGAAATTATTTTTAAAATTCATAATCAAACGCATAACTCGAAACTCCATACTACTTTTACAATTCTACACTCAAATCGTAACCAAATACATAACAAAAAAATTAAAATATTTAAAAATATTTTTATAAAATAAGGTTTGAATTTATTTTTATAAAATATTTTAAAATTTAAAAAATTAAAATCGTAATATTTTGAAATTGAAATATTTAAAAATATTCAAAAAATTAAAAAATTAAAAAAATCATAACATATTTAAATATTAAAATATTTAAAATCTTAGCAAAATTAAAATATTTTTAAAATATTTAAATATTTAAAATATTTAAAAAATTAAAATGTTAATTTGATTTGAGTTTTGAAAAGGATTTTGAATTATATGTTTAGTTATGAATTTTGAAAAATAATAATTATATTTTAAATTGAGTGTTAAAAAATGAATGTAAAATTATAATTTAAAAACTCAAAACAAACAATACACTCAAATCAATGGCTGCAACTATATAATTTGAGAGGCTTGCCAAAACGAAGCCTTTAGTTATTCAGATCGGTCTCCACTATCTGCACCATCGTCTACTAAGGTGCGCTCCACCGTCTCTCTCTCTGTCTATATATATATATATATATATCTGAAGCTCTTCCTTCCCGTCTCTCTCTCTCTCTCTCTCTCTCTCTCTCTCTGTTTCAGTGATTGATGAGTTGTATATGCTCTGGTTCACCCCCAATCCAAGATTGATCCAGATGAGGTTAGGGCCCGTGCTAAACAGGTTGTGCAAGATCAGCGCCGTCTGAAACTTGGTGTTCCTCTCTTGGACACTTAAAATGAAATAGATCAGGATAACTATGGATGACAAACTTCTAATCTACAGGATACATGTATAAATATATATGTTTGTATGTATGTATGTATGGATGGATGTATGTATATAAATATTACATGTGTATAAATATTATATATATATTTATATAATATATATAAATATATAGTTCAGATTTACTAATCCCAAAATATATTGCTAATGCTACCTAATTTGATTCCACTCAGGGGATAATGTCTGTTTGATTCTAAAGCTACTCGTTTGATCATTTAAACAATTAGGGAGTACCTGATGAACCTCCCTCAATAAATGGATGCATGTTCATAAAAGAATTATGGGACAAAACCAATAATGTGTTGGTTATATTTTGCAGTGAATATCTATAATGCTCGTGGGAATTGTGAATAATAGGTTAAACATTAGTGAATATTTGTTTAAAAGAGATGGTATAAGGAAATGATCATACAATGCACAAATTCTTTTGTATTTAAATGATGAGAATTCTATTACAAACTTGATATCAAGATTCTGCCTCGTAAGCCGAATGTATAAATTTCCACTTATGTTGGCTCATAGCTTTGTGAGTCATAGTTGTTTATTTCTTTGACATTTGATCTAGTAGCCTTCCCTTAGATAGGAAGAGAATTAATAAATACTGATAATTCCCATTTCTCTCTTTTTTCTTCCTTCCGTTAAAGGTCAAAAGGCCGTCAAATTTTGTGGATTTTTATTCTTATGCATTTCGATGCTGCTTAACAGGTATGGTGATCCATGGCAACCTGTAGTTAATTTCGGAGAGCCTTATTTATTCCTTTTATGCTGGTTACAAGGGTTTTTTTTTTTTTTTTTTTTTGTTTCTTATATGGAGGAAAAACAGGAGTATTGACATTGAGAGCATCTACCAATTACTTTGTGACGCCCTCAAAATAATAACATTTAACTCAATAATATTGACATGCATTGATACATAAAAGATCAACATCCTTCTATTCATCAGAGTATTTCCTTACAAAAAATATCACATGTTGACAACAAAAGTAAACGCCCCATGGGTTTACAACTTTCCAAGCCAACACTTGGTTAAAAGAAATGAGTACTAACTCATATACACATTAAGCCCTAGGCTTGAATTTACATGTAATACATCAAAAGAAAATGACATCCAAAAAGTCTGACAGCCTCTAGCCTCCCAAGCTATGTCCTTGGAGGTGGCATGCTACCTGTACCTGAAAATGATATTCCTATATAGGGTGAGCCACAGCCCAGTAGAAATACACTAAACCAGCTATGAACAATGACTAAAAGATTAGCAGTTCATAGATGGTCAACCCTGGTACATCCACTTATATCACATTACAATTACATGACATACAAGCCCATGTTACTTTTCATTTTCCATTTTCAGTAGATAAGCATACTAGCTAAATCAATACGTCAACAGATAAGCATATTAGCTATATCAACATCTCTACTGATAAGTATAAGAACTATATCATACAACCAATGATAAGCATATGAGCTGTATCCATACTTCTCTAGACAAGCATATGAGCTATATCTACGCTTCTCAAGGATAAGCATATGAGCTATATCTACGGAGTTCATCCCCTATCTCCTCCCAACGCTATCCGGTTTAGAGGTACATCCCCCATCTTTCCCTAAACCGCAGAGTACATCCCCCATCTCCTCCTCTACACATAATGCATATAAACACAAAGGTTCTATACACAATCAACTAATACAAAAAAAAGTTAATGTATTCTATTAACCGTCATGCTTCATGACACATTTCATTGATTAGTTTTCGTCTGCCTAATCATCATGCATTGTCTACAACAATCAAGACTATCCTCCACCGATAGCTCAAAGCAGTTATTTCTAAACAGGAAATAAATGCTTCAAATGGATATAAAACCAACATTTCAATTTGGTGAGTGATAAATAATCCAACTACACCCTTTAATCCCATACATTCCAAATCCCAACGTTTCCAATTCAATCCTTCATTTCCCAAATTAATTACTCAAATTAATTCATTAAACCAATTAGGGCAAATTCCCATAATTAACAAAACAACCCTAAGGTTCCATTTTCATCCATAACCCATCATCTATCTCATCTTTCTATGCCAAACTTGCATATAGGTTTATTATAAACAAAACCCCAACTTTTGTTAAATTACACAAAAGATCCAAACTTTCTCAAAATTTCCCAACAACACCCAACATATAAAAATGCTAAAATTCAAACAAAACTCATAAAGAGGAGTAGGGTATCCCTACCTCGAAGTTTGAGCTCAAAAGGAGATGAAGACCAAAACCCAACGTGCTCCAAATCCCAACTTTTTCAGATTAAAACAAAGCTCTCAACACCCTCTATCTTTTTAACAAAGGCCCTAGGATAGCTTCACACTCTAGAGAGGTCAAATCTTAGAGAGAGAGTAAGTTTAGGGAGAGAGGGTCTCAGATCTAGGGTTTGGAAAGAAAATGGAGTGAAAAAGTGATGTTTAAAATCGCTGCTGCCCGCTGATATAAAACAGGCTCGCTCGAGCGAAGACTTGGTCACTCGAGCGACCAGACACAGAAACTCTCGCTCGAGCCAAGAAAATCTCGCTCGAGCCAACAACCTAGAAGCTCGCTCGAGCCACAAACTTCTCGCTCGAGCCAACAACTCGAACCTTAAGGTCTGCAACCAGACGCACGCTCGAGCGACGGAACTCTCGCTCGAGCGAAGGAAAACCAGACCGCTCGAGCGAAGAAAAGCTCGCTCGAGCCAAGAAATGCAACTTTCAGGTCCAGAGCCAGACGCAATCGCTTGCTCGAGCGAAGCCACTCTGGCTCGACCCACCAGACACAAAACACACATCTCGCTCGAGCGACCAAACCCTGGCTCAAGCGAAGGACCAAAACAAAGAGCTCGCTCGAGCAACAAACTCCTCGCTCAAGCGAAGGCCTAGAATTCTGGGCAGCAACACTTGGCTCCCAGACACAACCAACCTGCAACAAACCTGCCCAACACATCTTATAACTCAAAACAAAGTGTGAAAGGATGTAAACAAGAAAATAACAACTACAAATGTCCACGGACTCAAGTCCGGACCACTGTACAACAAGGGGTAAAACCCGGGATCGCTATATACTTGATCTTGTTCTAGGGTCCCAATCCCGTGCCCAAGTCGACTACTTTGTTGAGTACCTAAGGGTGAGTAGTTGTAGTTTTCTCATGATCACCATAATGCAGAAGGTTTTTATGTATTTTCTTCCATGATTGTCCAATGCATATACCCTCATTTCTTTTTGAGTATTGGTGAGAGTTTCCTTGATTTTGGACTTGTGATTCTAGGATTTGTCATATTAGTGAATATCATATGGGCCTAGCTCCTGTTTGCTGGTTTTTTAGTTAAATTCAGAAATTTAGCCCTCAACTGTTTCATTTAGCAGTCTTACATACAATGATGCAACATAGTTTGAGTGGTGACGTGAAAGACCTTATAGGCATGCACAAGATAGGAGCCAATCCCATTTATTTATCTCATTTGAGTGTTTTTACTCTGAATGCAGACACAAATTGATTACAAGGTCATAAACATAGACCAATGGATGGGTTTCTATCGGTTTTGCAATGAGGTAATCCAACGGTTAGTTGCTAATTATTATTTTAGAATTTACAGATATCTTTTTTTTTTTAGTTGATCCTCTAGTGTAAATTAAGTGGTTGATGTGTGTGATACATTTAAAAATCCATAAAGATGTTGTATATTTGATATTACCTTTTTCTTTATAAGTCATGCAGACACATGCACATTATTTAGTTTACTTTTTCTAGAAATGGAAGTCTCTAGAGGGCAGACCGGGCTGTCCATGTAATTTTTATAGATGGAACTCTAGAGGCCAAGGGAAACCATAAGGTGGGTTAATATTGATCTATTAGCCTTTTTGTGCATTATTCTTTCTTTGTTATATTTATTCTTCCATTCTGCCTTTATTTTTGGGTGTTGTTCATCTCTGTTCCTATAATTTCTTTTGGCCTTAATGCAAAGTCGTGTTGATGTTGTTTCTTAGGCTTGATCTATTAAAAATTAAACATTTTTTTAATGTGTGTATGCTTGTTATTCAAAAAAGCAAAAGACAGTTGTGGAACTGTGGAGTTTAACTGACAGCAGCTTCAAGCTTCTGTTTTATGGCATTTGGAAAACATATTCGTCCTTTTTTTGAATGAATATGTAGAAATGTTTGCTTGTCCTTCTGCCGTCTGTTAATGCAAGCAAATGTATTCCTATGTGTTTTACCTTGTTTTGTTA
Source organism: Camellia granthamiana (assembly GCA_036172215.1). Classification (NCBI taxonomy): domain Eukaryota; kingdom Viridiplantae; phylum Streptophyta; class Magnoliopsida; order Ericales; family Theaceae; genus Camellia; species Camellia granthamiana. Next base: position 796,831 of record JAXFYN010000020.1, on the reverse strand, counting down.
ATGCAATTTTCCACCATAAACTGTGTTATGTGGTACCTTAGTAGCATTCCTATGTTCTAACTTTTGCCTCACTTTGAATTATGTTATTCAACAAATTTATGATGTATTTATTTATATTTGCTTTTTGATCAACATACTTTTCCAGTAGAGAAATTGCTTGATGGTCATTCAATTTTCTGAACACGACACAATTTTGTGTTGTTATTCCTGTACATAACATCTTATATGAAGGTGAAAGATATGTCCCTACATTCATTACATTTTTGTTCCCATCGTATGAGCAAAACTTCTGGGAAAAAAATAAAATAGTCACCATAACCAGAAATATGAATGACTTACAACAACATTGTTTTACTTTTCCACTGTAGCCAATTATTGTTATAAGCTGTAGATTGCAGCTGGACCATTGCATACTACCTATTTTGAAAAGTATTCCTTATGGTTAAATTTCCTTTTTTCACAACTCAAACTTGACTCAATGTAATTGAAGCTTCTATGGCATTGCATGTCGCCTTTAAATGGACGTGCCATTTTTTAAACTGTTGGCTTTAAATTGCAGAGGGACTTATTCAACTATGAGAAAGTATATTATTTAGGAAGATGTTATTTGTTTCATTCTTATATATGGTAATAACCTTCAATTATTCAACTTTGATGAACTCATCTAGTATTTTTCTTTCATTTATGGATTATTTAAACATACTCATGCAGTGATGCTCTTGTTAATTTAAATTTGAAATCCAGAGCATATCTCTCCTGCCCAAATCATATACAGGGCATGTTTTTTGCCCTGTCCTCTCTCTCTCTCTCTCTCTCTCTCACACACACACACGAACGCTACACATATAGTTGCACAGAACCAATAAAAATGGTAAGGCTACATATATTTCTTAATTGGGATTTTAGATGAGTTATTTCGTAGTAATATTTAGACAAGTTTAGATAGGTCATAATTTATAGTGAGCCCTGAAGTTTCAACCGGCTGAAATGTTGGTCTTCAGATAGGATGGTTCTAACTCAATTATATGAGATCTCTCTGGCAGATTGATCACACAGCAAGTCCTTCTATTGCCTTTATTAACAACCTTTTTTTTTTAGGGTGCCTTTTTTCTCTTTCAGCCGTGTTACTCTCTAGTTGGTATATAGTGCTAGTTTTAATCCTTGTTGTAATAGTGTTTTATTTTTATTGCAGGTGGTATAAAAAATTAGATTATGAATTTCATTTAGAAAGGTGAAAGGTTTTATATGGTCTTGGTTTTTGTATATGCAGGAAGGTTTGTCACCCTTGAAATTTTATATTGAGGATGAATTTCATCGTGCCACTCGTGGTGGATCTGTTGGGATCGGGGATCCCGCCCAAGACCTTATAGAAACCATACCAAGCAGAATTACACACCCACACACACGGAGACACAATATTTTACGTGGTTCGGCCTCAATGCCTACGTCCACGGGAGAGTAGCCGGTTTTCACTATACCAATTGGAGATTACAGAATATTACAGAGGAGAAACTCACACTATTCTCACTCACCCATTCACCCGTCTCCCTCGCTCACACCGAGGGAGACGGTTTCTCACATCTCTCTTGGTTCTCTTTCTCTTGGCTCTCACTCACTCACATCTTTCTCTCCTCCCTCCCTCACAATTTATAGACTCATGGAGGAAGAAGAGAGGGGACAGCAGTGGCTTGGTGGCTTGGTGGGTTCTCCCACTTCCTCTAATGCTCCCAACCACCCCACTCTCTAAGGTAAGTGCTCCACTCTCTTTAGCACTCACAAAGGGATGATCCAACAGGATCTGGAGGTGTCAAATCCATTACCAATTATGCCCCGGTATATACATTATTTTGCCATTTGAATGTAAAACAGTTGATTAATTTCTCTGACATCTGAAAATTTACTCATAAATTTTTTCCTCATAAGCTTGTCTTAACAAATAAACCGTCATACATTGTGATTGTTTCCAATCATAAATAGAACAGACATATGGTAACATGTTAAAAGAACACTAAAAGAAAATCCTCATAAATAGATGCATACTCAAACTGACACATGCATATGAGCAAACATCTGTCCAAACCCCATTTCCAATCATGTATTTTGTGATTGTTTTGAAATGGATTTTCTTTGATTTTTTGTGGGTTTTTGATGTTTTGAACTGTGAATGTGTATTATGTGATTGTTTTGAATTGTGTTTTCTTTGTTTTTTGTGGGATTTGATGTTTTGAAATGGATACATATTGACATATGTAAAAAATGTGTATTTGAAATGGTTTTTTTTTTCCTGTTTTATGTGGGTTTGCGCAATCCTCCCTAGCCACCGCCACCGCAACCAACCTCGACTAGAAGAAGGAGGAGGAGGAGGGTGAATGGGTTTGCGACAATGATGTTGTGGGGATTAGAGAGTGGCGCCGAAAAGTGAGGGTCGCGGTGGTCGCCGTGGTGTGAGTTGCCAGAGTGTGCCGGAGAGGGTGAGTTTGGATAGGAGATGATGGGTTTGCATTTTTCTTTTGAAATTTGAGGGCAAAATGCAATTTTTTTTACTTGTTCCATTTCAAATGTGACGGCAAAATTGATACAATTTCAAAAATTTTGGGGATAAAATTGAAATCATTCGAAGTCCGGGAGTGTAATTGATCATCGAGACAAAGTATAGGAGTAAAAATGAAATTTTCTCCATTTTTATATATTTTTTACATGTATATTGAGATTTATCATTTACATTTGTCTTTGTATACTTTCAATTTTCTTTCTTCCCATCAACAATAACAACCTTGAATTAAAAAAAAATTAAATTAAATTAAATATATTTATTCCCACAAGCACATACATAAACATTTCCCAACCCAAAAAGGACCCAAAAAAAAGGGGGTAAGTGCATGCATCAACAAACAAAAAACATGCTAAAAGGTTATTTAATGTGACAGTTGCTATTAAATAGAGGTCAGAGAGCCGTAAGGAGAGACCAAATCCACCAGCAGAGGTTAGCTTTAACATATGCATATGCATTGCATGTGAATAAAATAACCCACACCCACACCCCGACCACCAACATATTGCACAGATTCTGTGTTCAATCACTTTCTTACAGAATAAAACACTGTTACAAACATTTTTCCACCAATTCCAAGTGCAATGTTCTGTATAAATTTTATATTTGTATATTGGTTTCCATTTTAAAATGCTAACGCTAAAGTACATCTTTCTGGTTCAAAAAAAAAAAATCTTTCTCAAATATTGATGGTATTGAATACATTTTTATATAATAAATAAAACAAAGATCAGTTCATTAACTAGATTTTCTAGCAGACCAAATAGAAATTTCTCATTTCAACTCCTATATATCAGGCTTAAATTATACTGTCTTCTTTTGCTGATTGACAGTTCACTACCAGCATCAACACCAGTTTGGCATGTTTTATGATCTAGTTTCTTGACTCATCAATATTCTGAAACACAGCTACCGATTCACAGGCTTTCAAGTCCAAATTGTATGAGATATGATGACTTTCAGCAAATTTTTACATATATCATTTTTTCTATATGTTTGTCTAAAATATCATCAATTGCTCTTCCAAAAACAAGCTTTGTTTTGAAACAAGATCTGCTTTGACAGAAATAAAACAATATCAAAATAGATTGATCTTCAAAAAATGATATCAAACAAACAATTAGAACAATAGTTATATGAAATAATTCAATTTTTGTGTTGCATCACAACATAACTTCCATAATACAAGCCTTCGAACGACAATGGAAACTCCAGTCTCAACCTCAAACAATTCGAATATAATTTTTAATTTCCTTTCCATGGAGGTGCACATCAATTAATTGTACAACTCAATTCTAGACTACCCTTCTTTTTTTGGATATTTCAAAATCTAAGTTCAGAGTTTCTAGATATATTTGAGGATTTGAGTTCCAGACCCTTAGATTATTGAAGAAAGAAACTCAATTACTGTGAACCTTATGGAGCAGAATGAGGAAACAAAATGCATGTAAACTATATTTGAGCCAAAAAAAAAATTTAATCATAAACCAATTCAGTCTTAATAAACGGTTTGAATAAAAGTACATATTGAATTATATACAAAATGAAGAAGATTTTACAGTCTTAATACACGATTCAGTCTTCATAAACCAATTGACACTATATATTGATTTTGCAGCTCTAAATAATATCAAACTATATATACAAAATGAAGTATAAATCTTTCAAAAAATATTGTACGAATTTTAGGTCTAAAATTTCAATGATTTAAAACTCACCTAGAACCGAAAGCCGAGAACGCCAACCACCGCTACCGGAATCAAATAGAAGAAGATCGATCCTAATAGAGGTAGAGCTGCAAACGATGAGATCTTCAACTTCGGCGACGGAAGCGACACCGTGGTGGTGTTCCCTCTGAAAATACTCAAACCCTAACCTTAGGCTAGAAAGTCTAGCAATATACGTTCTGGGTTTTTTTTTTTTTTATCAGCAAAGAAAATAAAAATTTATTAATAAAAAAGAAGTACAATAAAAAGCTTGGCACAAAAGCATCATAGTTGAAAAATACATCCCAACTAGGTTGGGGTATTTTCCCATAATTTTAGGAAGAAAAGAAAAATATGATTTTGCTCTAATTCAAAAATTAATTTAATTGCTATCTAAAAAATAATAATAATTTAATTATTTTTTTCTAATAATATCAATTCTATAGTATTTGATTTTGGATTGGATCGATTTTACTTCACCTTTAATTACGGTTTATAAGCAAATAAAAATTGTCAATGTGAAATTTCATTTTATCATTTAAATTATCTCTAAAATATTAATTAGACTTCCAAATTTTATTTTATTAGGGGTCTAATTCATATTTTTTATGGGTAAAATATATAGAAAATCAAATAGTTTAAGTATAAAATTAATATTATTAAAATAATAGTAATTGAATTGATTTTCAAGTGATAATTTGCGAGAACAAAATGATAATTTCTTTAATTATATAGATAATGTAGTGAGCAAAAATGGATCAAATTTATCCATGGGACATCTGTAAAAAATGGAATCGGGTTTAGATCAATTGGTTCGAATTCAAATTTAGATAACATTTAATCAAATCAACACAGATTTTGCCGCACTCATAAGATTGGATTGTTTCTTGGTTTACATATAACCGGGTCATGCTAGGTTTCATGAAAATTTTCATGAAAACCATCATTAAAACCATCTGCACCGTTAGATCAGGTATGTGTCTCATGATCCAACGGTGCAGATGGTTTTCATGATGGTTTTCATGAAAATTCTTCATGAAACCTAGCATTTTCTATTATCTAAATTGAATTAAAAGATAACCAAACCCATATATATGGATTTTGTTAATAAATGCCAAAATACTTATTAAAAATGCATTAAATATGAATAATTAACCCCACTATTATATATTGAAACGAAAATTATAAATGTATTGTATTAAATAATATAGTTTTCCTAATGTGACGGAAATATTCTTTTATACATTTCTCTTTATTTTATCTTTTTAACCCATTTACCTCAAGAAATTATTCAATGCTCTAAGAGCATTACTCTATTCCATTTATAGATTGATACTTAAATCAGTTGTCTTCTAAAACTCTAACACAAAAGTAATAACTCCCACAATTTAAACCAATAATTACGACTTTAAAACACCACCTGGATTTGATCTTAGAGTATTAAGGCTAAGTTTGGGATACCCCAAATAATCCAAAAAGCCAAAAAGTTACTCAAAAAGTTAAAAAGTTAACACTATTCACTAAAAGTCAACAATTACGACTGCACAACTCCCAATTCAAATTTTACTCTAAAAACTAATTTTTACAATTTTTTATTACACATTTTTCCATAAAAAGTCAAAAAGTTAACCCAAACATCCATATTTTCAACCTCACTTTTTTGGTCAAAAAAGACAAAAAGTGCACTTATTTAGTCTTCCCAAACAAGGCCTAAATAATTTCTCATTTACCACTCACTCGAGTCTTCTTTCTCGAATTACTAGAACAAACACATATTCAATACCAATTAATGGTGCAAAAGATAGCCAAATATTATTTATAATTTTTAAATATTTTATTTTCATCTAAAATTAATACTTTTTATACATTCCCCCCTCCCCCAAATGATTTAGCCCAAAATTTAAGAACGTAACAATCTATGAATTTTAACATTTTGAACTATAATCTATAATAGTTATGTTATGAAAAGTTTGATAAAAAAAAAATAACAAACATTTTATTTTTAGGCGTCGATCCTTTGATCGGCTATTTTTTTTATGTTTAAAGTTGGTATCTTTATCCATTTATTTTTTTTAAACAATGTATGCTCTACGATCTGCTGTTGAATTTGGAGCCCTTCTGTGTGATTTTGAGTTCGAGCTAATCTTTCCTATTTGGGCACTGTGATTTCAATTTTCCCTCTCGTTTTAGACCTGTATGTTAACATTGAATTTTTTTTATCCCTCTTTTAAGAAGGAAAATGGAAATTTCCTATTTTTTGTAATATGAAATATTATGAATCATTTTCATGAGAAATATAAATAAAATATTTTTAGATGAAAATAAAATATTTAAAAATTATAAATGATATTTGAATGTCAAAAGAGTTCATTTTTAAATTTGAGATATTATATAGGGAATAGTTTGAGATATTATCTCATAGTGTCTCGCAAATCCTATTCCTATATTTTAGTAAATAATTATTGATTATTATTCCATTTAAATTAATACGGAACTATATCTTGAGATTTGATCCGGTGATTATGGCACATCAACCATCCGTCACATTTGTAGTTTCACTATCTATGATCCAATGACCAAAAAAAATGGGGCAGCAACTATTCCTCATGCAAAAGTGGCCAGACAATTATTTTTGTTCGCACGAGAAATAGTGCAAGCATGTTGCATAAAGCACTTACTGATGATGGCGATGAGGTCACGACTATTCAAGGTGCTCTTAAGCAAGAAGACAGGGACAAGATAGTGAAAGAGTTTAAAGATGGATTAACTCAAGTACTTATATCAACTGATCTGCTTGCCCTGATGGGGAGTCATGCTTCACCGGAAGATCAAAACCCAGGCAAGCAGATCAGTTGATATAAGTACTTGAGTTAATCCATCTTTAGACTCCTTGACTATCTTGTCCCTATCTTCTTGTTTGAGAGCACCTTGAGTAGTCGTGACCTCATAGCCATCAGTGCTTTATGCAACATGCTTGCACTATTTCTCGTGCGAATGAAAATAATTGTTTGTCCACCCTCTGTGTCATGACCCAAACCCGCCCCTATAGGTTTAGTGTCGTAACCGGCCAGTAATCTGTGATTACCGAAGGCCTAACTAAGCTAAGCAACCAACCGAGGCTAGCGGAAGCTAATATGCAAGAAAACTAAATGCCCAATGAGCTGTGAAGTTATATGGGACAAAAGACATTGCTATTTATGTACACATATATACATGCATAAGTACCACATGCTGTTACAAGTTTGCCTAAAAAAACCAACAAAAGGAAAAGTTATTCCCATAGCCAACAATCAGAATGCCAGGGACAACCAACCAAAAACACACAAGTAAGTTACAAAAGGGATGAGCACTGGCCACACCAAAACTTAGTTAGATGGGAACCTCACGGTGAGGCACAGCGGTTAGCTTGACAAAACCAGAGCAAGACCGACGCCATTATGTCCTTTCTTGAGATGGATCACCTACATGGCATGCCAAAATGTGAGCTAGGGCCCAGTGAATAACAGCTGAATTAAGAGATTTGAATGATAAATATATTATTAAATAAAACACAAATTAAGCAGGTTCATACAACATTTAAAAAGCATAACATTCTTTGCAGTATATTCAAAGGCAGTAAATACAGGCGGCCTAGAAGACCGAACAGATGGTCATGGAGACCAGATAGGCGGTCGAGAAGACCAAACAGACAGTCATAAAGATCGGAAATCAAATATGATAGCTATTGCCACGTTAAACAGGAGTTCTATAAAATGGAACTGGCTAAGCCGTATTCACATGAAGGAGTGTCGTAGTTATCGTGGTGCCAATGGAAATCGGGATAGGATCATCATTCACTCATTCACAATATCAGACTAACATATAAACTAAAGCGGAGAAAAGGTAATTGAAAGCATATATGTATATTCTCAGCGGTGTTACTCACAGTGTAATCCAAGATGCGGATGACTGGCACTTGACGTTTGACCTACACAGACAAATATAAACGTAGAACGCTTGATTGTCATACATTCAATTTATTGGTTCCTTTACTTAAACATCGCTTAGTCTAAATGTTGTTAACCTCTGCTAAATGTTCATGTAATGTGCGTGGTTAGTAATTACGGGTGTAAAACATGCTAACGAAGGCCCGGGAGTGGAGTAAACGTCCCAAAAAAGTAAATCCGGGGCAGCCAAACAGCCGCACGTGCGGAGCCCCTTGGCCGCACGTGCGGGACCCCCTCCGCACGTGCTCCCTTACGTGCTTTTTAAACAGAATGCTACCCAATTTTCCCCTGAAATTCGCACGTGCGAGCCGACTCACCGCACGTGCGCCGATGCTCTCCTGCACGTGCGAGCTCCCTAGCCGCACGTGTGGCTCTGGGTGTTCTAGAACCGAGTTTCTACTCTGTTTTGGGTTTTTAACTTTCTCAAAATCAAACCCAAAATCAACTAAATTAAGAATCATAAATTGATAAACATGGTGTACAGTCAATTTCTATATTCAATTCAAGAATGGGACCATAGTTTCAAACTCAAAGTCTACTAGTTCCTAATCAAGTTCAAGGCCAAAAGGAAATAACATCAAAGCTTCATGAACTTCTATTCCTTTCAAATAAAAACTATGGACATTTAGTTTAGAAACATGCAGAGCCAAGTACTTCAAGCAAAATGGGTTTATAATTCAACTTACACTACCCAAACCCTTACCCTCTATTTCAATTTCAAGGGTTCAAGGTGAAATCTACTTAGATGCAAGAAATTTGAAGAGAATTCTTACCTTAGGGAGTTATGTTGATGGAGTGATCACACACTTTCCCTCTTTCTTCTTCTTTTCTCTTCATATGCTCTTATCTAGAACTCTCTCTCTCTCTCTCTCTCTCTCTCTCTCACAGATGATATTTCCTCATACCTTCCTTGAGGCCAACCAAAATGTCTATATATATATTGCTAGATTACTTGTTTTCAATTAATTTAACTTATGCCCACTTCAAGTAAGTTATTCCCTATCATAACCTAAGGTAGTTAATTCCCACTTCATCTAATTAGAATGAATTAGGCTCTACCACATACGTTATCATTTAATTTATAGCACAACATTACAAATCAGCGAAGAAACATATCTTTCCCTGAAGAAACATATCTGTTAACAGACACAATGCTTATAATAGACATATAAAACTCGAATAAATGCATGATCTAGATTAAGCATAAAAGTAATCACAAAACAACAATTAAGGAGGAAGGCAAGTGTTACACTCTGTCCTAATTCAAAAAATTTGTCCTTAATTACAAGTTCATCAGGACACTTCACTTTTTACTGCTTTATAGATTCCAAGGACCATTCTCCTTTGTTAACAAACATTTGGTTGTAATCTCCTTGGAAAAGATCTTTAACAATCTTTGATACAAAGGCCTTGACCGCATCATCAAAAGTGGCAGAAAAAAGAAGCACCTGGTTTTTGAAAGAAATGAAAATCAAGTCAGATATGTTGCTCCATTTTGAAAATTCAACAAAGCTCTTTGTCAAAAACAGAAATTTCTTGAGAAATAATATCCAAGTATCATGTGAGAATAAACTTTAAGGACTCGTCTGTACATAGTGGCTACGTCCTTGTTGGCGATAATAATATCATCACCAAGAACAACGTAATCTGTACAGTGCAGACTAGGACGAACCCTTTCAGCACAATACCACACCACCAAGTGATGATAGTGTGAATAAGGGCCAAACAAAGGAACGCCCAACCACACTGAAACGTATTGCAGGCAAGGAATATATATATATACTACAGAGCTCGAGATCAAAAGGTGCTGGAGAAAAACTCGATATGGCATATAGCATAAATAATTAAATTCGCATTAAAAAGATTCCTTATTAGATTTGGTATAAAATTTATTACTTAATTTCGTATTAATTAATTTTGCATTAAAAAGATTACTTATTAGATTTTTTTGAAAAATTATGCTTTTTTAGTTTGTTTTATCAAACTGAATCAAGAAATTTAAATTTTTTTAAAAAAACATTAGAAAATCTACATAATTATAGAATTTCATCATTTTTAATTATATCTTTATTAATGATGGGATGATAAAATAAAATCTACATAATTAAAGATGTGATTAATTAAAAGTTGACACCTATCATTTCACATCATTAAGTAGGTCCCACATCCATGTGAGAGATTTGATAAACATCTAATAGTTTATTTGGGGCCTCTAGCATTTTCCTTTCCTTTAAGAGTAATAATTAATTTCGCATTAAAAAGATTCCTTATTAGATTTGGCAAAAAATTTAATAATTAATTTCGTATTAATGAGAATTAATTTTGCATTAAAAAGATTACTTATTAGATTTTTTTGAAAAATTATGCTTTTTTAGTTCGTTTTATAAAACTGAATCAATAAATTTAAATTTTGTTTAAAAAACATTTGAAAATATACATAATTATAGAATTCATCATTTTTAATTATGTCTTTATTAATGATGGGATGATTAAATAAAATCTACATAATTAAATATGTGATTAATTAAAAGTTGACACCTATCATTTCACATCATTAAAGTAGGTCCCACGCCCATGTGAGAAATTTGGTAAAATATTTGGTAGTTTATTTGGGGCCGCATTTTCCTTTCCTTTAAGAGTAATGCTAGAGACCTCAAACAATTTATCAAATGTTTTACCAAATCTCACGCATTGGTGTGGGACCTACAAACATGTAGGTTTGTGTGGGTCTCACACCCATGTGAGAGATTTTATAGAACATTTGGTAGTTATTTAGGGCCTCCAGCATTTTCCTTTAATTAGAGATCTCCAACATTTTCTTTTTAATTCTATAATTATTTTAACAAAATAATAATAATAATACCTAGCTTTCCAAATATGATCGCACAATGAATGAAAAAATTATTAATGGACGTAAAGGTTATGTGATCGTACCTCTCATCCTTGGCCCCCAAAAAAAATCCCTATTTTTAATTTTTTTTTTTTTAACTTTTAGTAACTTTTTTATAAATGAAGTTAAAAAATTTTATATTTTGGATCCGTTTTGTCGTGACGAATCTAAAGTTTTTTTATAAAAAAAAAAATTAAAAAGATTATTTATTATAAGTTTTTCAAAAAATTATGCTTCTTTAGTTCATTTTATCAAACTGAATCAAGAAATTGAAAATGTTTTAAAAAAAATTAGAAAATCTACATAATTAGAGATTTCATCATTTTTAATTATATATTTATTAATGATGGGATGATAAAATAAAATCTACATAATTAAAGATGTGATTAATCAAAAGTTGACACTTATCATTTCACATCATTAAAGTAGGTCCCACACCCGTTGGAGAGATTTGGTAAAACATTTGGTAGTTTATTTGAAGTCTCTAGCATTTTTCTTTCCTTTAAGAGTAATGTTATAAACCCCAAACAATCTACCGAATGTTTTATCAAATCTCTCACATGGGTGTGAGACCTACAAACATGTAGGTTTGTGTGGATCTCACACCCATGTGAGAGATTTTGTAGTTATTTGGGGCCTCTAGCATTTTCCTTTAATTAGAGATCTCCAACATTTTCTTTTCAATTCTATAATTATTTTAACAAAATAATAATAATAATAACAACTAGCTTTCCTCTGGAATGCTATTCCTCTGGTGACTCTGTGGTCATTGTGGAAACATAGGAATGAATGTATCTTCCAAGGCACACAACCACAGCTTCAGAATCTTCATGAACTCATCATCACCAGGCTAGCCTTCTGGTATAAAGCTGCATTCAAAAGGTTTCAATTTTCAATTCATGACTTCCTTTTCAACTTCCCTCAAATCAGATATTGCCTTGGTGGTAGGTCCTTCTAGTTCTGATCTGAGTGATGTTTTTGGTGATGATCTGCTTACCTTGTTCTGATCCTTGTATATTCACTGAAGCACTGAAGCACTGATTATTCTTGGTGATGATCTTGGTGATGATCTGCACAGATGCTTATGTGATAGAATTTTAATTGCATTAACTGTGTCAGATTGGTATTTTAGGTACAATTTGATTTAGAGGATATCTATATTTTCAGGGTTTTCCTCAGCTGCATTAACTGTGTCAGACTGGTTTTGTTCTGCAGAGTCCTTAGACTGCACTGATTTTTTTTGGTTTTGTTCTATTTTGCTGGAGGCTTCAGTTGGCCTGGGTGTTGCTCTGCAAGTCTGATCTGATGAGCGTCTCTGGTTCTGCTATTCTGCTTCAGTTGATTCTGTTTTGAGCTGCATTTCTGCAATTCTGCAATTCTATAATTCTGTTTTGAGCTGGTTCTGTAATCTGATGAGTGTACTGATTTTTGAGCTGATTTTTGAGCAGTGAATGAAGCTATTAGTGTTGAAGCTCCAGATTTGTTGTCTTGGAGTGAATTTAGGTGAAGTTTTGGATTGGTTTGCAGTGAAGTCAACTGGACAGCAACCACTTTGATGGGATTACTTCAATCCTACTCATGGAGATTATATGACTGTGGGACAGTAGTACACCTCTACCAAAGTCTACTTTGCTTTACACCTCAACTTCATGCCATCACTCCATTGCTTATTTGAGGAGTCTTTTCTGTTGCTGCTTCAGTAGTAGTATGGCTTATTGAGGAGCAAAACTTGGCTGCTGCTTTGTTCCATTTTCTGGTTAGCAAAACTTGGCTACTGATGTGTTTTTTTTCTGGGTGATTTGCTTTTGTTTGTTAACTTTCTCTTTCTCCCTTTTGTTTGTTTTGTTGGTTTCTCACCAACTGGCGCTTGGGGCTTTTAGCCCCAAGCTCCTCTTTATTGATGTAATCTGTTTACCTTATTGGGTTCATCAATAAAGATTTTCTTTGCCGTTCAAAAAAAAAAAAACAACTAGCTTTCCAAATATGATCGCATAATGAATGAAAAAATTATTAATGGACGTATACGTTATGCGATCGTACCTCTCACCCTTGGCCCTCCAAAAAAATCCCTATTTTTAAATTTTAGTAATTTTTTTATAAATGAAGTTAAAAAATTTTATATTTTGGACCCGTTTTGTCATGACGAATCTAATGTTTTTTTTTTAAAAAAAATTTTAAAAGATTACTTAGTAGATGTTTTTTAAAAAATTATGCTTCTTTAGTTCGTTTTATCAAACTGAATCTAGAAATTTAAATTTTTTCTAAAAAACATTAGAAAATCTACATAATTAGAAATTTCATAATTTTTAATTATATCTATATTAATGATGTGATAATAAAATAAAATCAACATAATTAAACATGTGATCAATTAAAAGTTTACACCTATTATTTCACATCATTAAAGTAGAATCATAAGGATTTAATTGGAGATCTCCAACATTTTCTTTTTAATTCTTTAATTATTTTCACAAAATAATAATAATAATACCTAGCTTTCAAAATATGATTGCACAATCAATGAAAAAATTATTAATAGACGTAAACGTTATGCGATCGTACCTCTCGTCCTTGGCCCTAAAAAAAACTCTTTTTTTTTAATTTTATATAAACGTAGAACGCTTAATTGTCATACATTCAATTTATTGGTTCCTTTACTTAGACATCGCTTAGTCTAAAAGTTGTTAACCTCTGCTAAATGTTCATGTAATCTGCATGGTCAGTAATTACGGGTGTAAAACATGCTAACGGAGGCCCAGGAGTGGAGTAAACGTCCCAAAAAAGAAAATCCGGGGCAACCAACAGCCGCACGTGCGGAGCCTCCTGGCCGCACGTGCGGGAGCCCCTCCTCTCCCTTACGTGCTTTTGAAACAGAATGCTACCCAATTTTCTCCTGAAATCCGCACGTGCGAGCCTACTCGCCGCACGTGCACCGATGCTCTCCCGCACGTTCAGACTCCCTAGCCGTACGTGCGGCTCTGGGTGTTCCAGAACCGAGTTTCTGTTCTGTTTTGGGGTTCTAACTTTCTCAAAATCAAGCCCAAAATCAACCAAATTAAGAATCATAAATTGATAAACATGGTGTACAGTCAATTTCTATATTCAATTCAAGAATGGGACCATAGTTTCAAACTCAAAGTCTACTAGTTCCTAATCAAGTTCAAGGTCAAAAGGAAACAACGTCAAAGCTTCATGAACTTCTATTCCTTCCACAAAACTATGGAAATTTAGTTCTATTTCAATTTCAAGGGTTCAAGGTGACAACAACTTAGATGCAAGAAATTGGAAGAGAATTCTTACCTTAGGGAGTTATGTTTATGGAGTGATCACACACTTTCCCTCTTTCTTCTTCTTTTCTCTCTCTCTCTCTCTCTCTCTCTCTCTCTCTCAGATGATATTTCCCCTTACCTTCCTTGAGGCCAACCAAAATGTCTATATATATATTACTAAATTACTTGTTTTTAATTAATTTAACTTATGCCCACTTCAAGTAAATTATTTCCTATCATAACCTAAGGTAGTTAATTCCCACTTCATCTAATTAGAATGAATTAGGCTCTACCACATACGTTATCATTTAATTTATAGCACAGCATTACAAATCAGTGAATCAAACAGGCCTTTCCACGAAGAAACATATCTGTTAACAGACACAATGCTTATAATAGACATATAAAACCCGAATAAATGCATGATCTAGACTAAGCATAAAAGTAATCACAAAACAACAATTAAGGAGGAAGGCGAGTGTTACACTCTGTCCTAATTCAAAAATTTTGTCCTTAGTTACAAGTTCATCAGGACACTTCACTTTTTACTGCTTTATAGATTCCAATGACCGTTCTCCTTTGTTAACAAAAATTTGGTTGTAATCTCCTTGGAAAAGATCTTTAACAATCTTTGATACAAAGGCCCTGACCGCATCATCAAAAGTGGCAGAAAAAAGAAGCACCTGGTTTTTGAAAGAAATGAAAATTAAGTCAGATGTGTTGCTCCATTTTGAAAATTCAACAAAGTTCTTTGTCAAAAACAGAAATTACCTAAGAAATAATATCCAAGTATCATGTGAGAATAAACTTTAAGGACTCGTCTGCACATAGTGGCTACGTCCTTGTTGGCGATAATAATATCATCACCAAGAACAACGTAATCTGTACAGTGCAGACTAGGACGAACCCTTTCAGTACAATACCACACCACCAAGTGATGATAGTGTGAATAAGGGCCAAACAAAGGAACGCCCAACCACATTGAAACGTATTGCAGGCGAGGAATATATATATACTACAGAGCTCGAGATCAAAAGGCGCTGATGAAAAACTCGATATGGCATATAGCATAAATAATTAAATTTGCATTAAAAAGATTCCTTATTAGATTTGGCATAAAATTTATTACTTAATTTCGTATTAATTAATTTTGCATTAAAAAGATTACTTATTAGATTTTTTTGAAAAATTATGCTTGTTTAGTTCGTTTTATCAAACTGAATCAAGAAATTTAAATTTTTTTAAAAAAACATTAGAAAATCTACATAATTATTGAATTTCATCATTTTTAATTATATCTTTATTAATGATGGGATGATAAAATAAAATCTATATAATTAAAGATGTGATTAATTAAAAGTTGACACCTATAATTTCACATCATTAAGTAGGTCCCACACCCCATGTGAAAGATTTGGTAACCATTTGATAGTTTATTTGGGGCCTCTAGCATTTTCCTTTCCTTTAAGAGTAATAATTAATTTCTCATTAAAAAGATTCCTTATTAGATTTGGCAAAAAATTTAATAATTAATTTCGTATTAATGAGAATTAATTTTGCATTAAAAGGATTACTTATTAGATTTTTTTGAAAAATTATGCTTTTTTAGTTCGTTTTATGAAACTGAATCAATAAATTTAAATTTTTTAAAAAAAACATTAGAAAATCTATATAATTACAGAATTTCATCATTTTTAATTATATCTTTATTAATGATGGGATGATAAAATAAAATCTACATAATTAAATATGTGATTCATTAAAAGTTGACACCTATCATTTCACATCATTAAAGTAGGTCTCACACCCATGTAAGAGATTTGATAAAACATTTGGTAGTTTATTTGGGCCTTTAGCATTTTCCTTTCCTTTAAGAGTAATGCTAGAGAATCCAAATAATTTACCAAAACTCTCACATTGGTGTGGAACCTACAAACATGTAGGTTTGTGTGAGTCCCACACCCATATGAGAGATTTGATAAAACATTTTATAGTTATTTAGGGCCTCCAGCATTTTCCTTTAATTAGAGATCTCCAACATTTTCTTTTCAATTCTATAATTATTTTAACAAAATAATTATAATAATAATACCTAGCTTTCCAAATATGATCGCACAATGAATGAAAAAATTATTAATGGACGTAAAGGTTATGTTGGCCGATGAGAACAAACTTTTTAGGGTTTTGAGAAATTGACAGTTGAGAGTTTGTTTGAGATTATAAAAATAAATTATAATAAAATAAATGATAAGATCTATAGTTTTGATTTTTAAGATTTTTTTTTAAAAAAAATTCCAAAACGAAACTGCTATAAAAATTCCAAAACGGAACTACTGCGTAATTTATAAGGTATAAATAATAGGGCTTTGGTTAGTGCCCCGAAATTGGGGGCCCCTAATGCCCCTAATTTCCATATCAAGGCAAGAAAAAAAAAAGACAAGGCACAAAAAAAAAAAAAATAAACAAACAAACAAACAAACAGTTACCCAAAATGGCAATTAGGGGCATTAGGGGCACAAAGATTAGGGGCAAAAAACATTTTCCTAAATAATATGTGTCCACTCTAGTAATGAGGACACAAGAATTTTGCTTCGGACCCCCACTGGGGGTCGACCCCCAGTGAGGTGGCAGCCCTTGATTGGGCAAAAAACACACTGTTTTTTTTTTTTTTTTTTTTTTTCAAGCTGTTAGCCAGTGGGGGCGCGCCACCTCACTGGGGGTGCGACCCCCACTGGGGATCCATAGCATGATTGAGGACACAAAGTGGCACAGTGGTAAAAGCGTTGTACCTGTTGGAGCGGTCAAGGGATCAAACCTCTATATTGGTCGTGCAGCGGATGCTACTGCGCAGCATCCCCAACTCCCCGTATATGCCACCAAACTTGCACAATGATAAACCACTAAATAAAAAATTGGTTGACAGTTTGGAACTCAAACTGAGGAGTATTACTTTAATAGCAAATAGCCAAATATTAATCTTCTTTGGTTTCATTTTTTAGGAATTATTTCTTTTAAAATTAAAATTTTTAATTTTTCATATTTTTTTATTTTCTTTGATTTTTTTAATATTTTAAGTAATTTTTTTAATTTTTAAATACACTTCACAGAAATATACTTAAAACTTATAATATTTGTAAAAAAAAAATCTTCAAAAAATTCATTAAATACCAAAAATATAAAAATAAATATGAAAATTCAATATATGTTCGTATTCTTATATATTTATTGATTTTTTAAAATATTATATATATATTTTACTTTTTAAATATATCTAAGTAATATGTATCTAAAAAAGTAAAAAAAAATTACTTAAAATTAAAAAAATATTCACTAAAAATAAAAAAATAAAAAATTCAATTTAAAAAAAATTAAATCTAAAAAATTAAAACCAAACCCAGAAAGAAGAAAGAAATGAAAGAAATTGAAAAGAGTGGGTGTATAATATTGTGTGAAAGTGAAGGAATAGATGGAGGAGGCGTCTGACTTTTTAGTACAGGAGACGAGACGAGTGGGTAGGAAACATAACAGCGTGGCGTGGAGTGGAGTGGGTTGATTCATTATTCTTTCAACGATATTACAAATTCAGACATATTTATAAATTCAGAATTTATTTGAAAATAAAATTACTTAGTTTGTTTGGTTTGATTTTTCAAAATTTATTTTTTAGAAAATTAATTTTTTTTTCTTTTCACTGAATTTTTTAATATTCAAAATATTTTTTAATTTTTAGATACACCTAACATAATACACTTAAAAAGTATAATATTTATAAAAAAATCTTTAAAAAATTCACTAAATATAAAAAATATATTAAAAAAAATGAGAATTCAATATATTTTTTATATTCTTTTGTATTTATTGATTTTTTATAAATATTTTACTTTTTCGATACATTTAACTAAAGTGCATCTAAAAAAGTAAAAAAAAATTACTTAAAATTTTAAAAATATTCACTAAAAATAAAAAACATACGAAAAATAAAAAACTTAATTTTCAAAAAATTGAAACTAAACACAGTGAATGATTTAAATTTATTGTACTCATGAAGTCATACTTTATCAATTTAATTCTTACCATACAAATACATTTGAGATAAATTATGAATGAATAAGAATGAATTCATAGCATTTTTTTGTCATTCTTTAAAAAATCACAGAAAGAGTTTTTTCGGGGGCTTTTCCCAAATTAAGCCAAATTAGCAACTTAATTTCCAAACTAGGCTTAGTTTGGACGGAATTCTCAAACTAGGCTAAAACGTGGTTGTGAACCACGCTTTCAACGTCTTTGTGGCTATCGCGCGGAAATTTTGTAAAATCGTAAAAGCGTGTTTCCAAATCACGCTTTTAATTAAAAAAGCATGGTTTGTAACCACGCTTTTAATTAAAAAAAAAAATTCTGAAAGTGTGGTTGTGAACCACGCTTTTAACTAAAAAAAAATTTCTTCTGAAAACGTAGTCGTGAACCACGCTTTTAACTAAATTTTTTTTTTCTAAAAAACGTGGTTGTGAACCACGCTTTTACTGTTCACCATAGAAAGCGTGGATGATAACCACGCTTTTAACCAAAATCCGTTTTTAAAAATTATATAAAAACTCCCCCAGCCCTGTCATTTGCCAAACCCGTTTTCTTTAAAACGGCTTTTCCAATGCCCTTTTTGATGAATAAAAAAATAATAAAATTTTACTTCATAAATACGGTTTTTGTAAAACCATTTTTTAGTAATTTTTTTCCCAATTTATATTTTTCAACATAAATATAAATTGCGAAAAAATAATTTAATTCAGAAAACGGGTTTAGTAAAACCGTTTTCTAATATGGCTTTCCTAAAGCCGTTTTCATGTAATTTTTTTTTCTGTTGTCTTTGTTTTGGTGTAATTCAGAAAACGGGTTTGCTAAAACCGTTTTCTAATACGGCTTTCCTAAAGCCGTTTTAATGTAAATATATATATATATATATATTTTAATGTAATTCAGAAAATGGGTTTACTAAAACCGTTTTCTAATACGGCTTTCCTAAAGTCGTTTTCATGTAATTTTTTTTTTTCTGTTGTCTTTGTTTTGGTGATAATATAATTCAGAAATTTTTTTTGGCTTTACTAAAGCCGTTCTCATGTTATTTTTTTTTTTTTTCTTTTGTCTTTGTTTTGGGTTAGAAGGTGTAATTCAGAAATTTTTTTTGTTTTTTCTTTTGTCTTTGTTTTGGGTTAGAAGGTGATAATGTAATTCAGAAATTTTTTTTGGCTTTACTAAAGCCGTTTTCAAGTAAATTTTTTTTTCTTTTGTCTTTGTTTTGGGTTAGAAGGTGTAATTCATAAATTTTTTTTGACTTTACTAAAGCCGTTTTCATTTAAATTTTTTTTTTCTTTTGTCTTTGTTTTGGGTTAGAATGTGATAATGAAATTCAGAAAACCGGTTTAGTAAAACCATTTTCTAGCCGTTTTCATTAAATTTTTTTTTTCTTTCGTCTTTGTTTTGGGTTAGAAGGTGATATACATGCTCTACAGTCCAAAGCACACCCATACACTCTGCAGTTCGACGAACAACGACGAAGGGTGAGACGCGAAAAGCACTGTAGAGGAGGCCAAGAAGACGAAGGCCACCGCGAGAGTTACAGCAAGAAGGAAGAAAAGAAAGACCTCAAATTTTGGTGATGTATTTTATACATACGAATGGTACTTTTTCCCTTTTTTGCTATGTAATGTAACTTGTATGTAATTTGGTATCTAATTACGAACAGGAACTTATGTAATGTAAATATTGGATTGGAGTTGATGTTATTGTGATTCAATTGGTTTCGCTTATTTCATAAGACTGATGTTGTGCAATGAATGAATGAATGAAAAGGTTATTTGTTTTATTCAATTGGTAGTGTATTTTTTGTAAGAATGAGAACGTTATTTGTTATATTTAATGAATAATGGTTACATTTTTGGGTTGTCACGATTGAGAAGATGAACAAGTTAAGAGAATGTGTATTTCCCCTAACATAAATTTTGTCAACATTTTTGTAATAAAACTTAATACATAATATACGAAGTCACTAATTTACTAAATACTCATACGGGCATGAAAACAACATAACTGAAGTTGCAAATGTAACAGTTTCCAGTTACATAGGTAGTACAGACATAAGTCTCCCACAAAAATACATTCTAGACACCATGAACTGAACACACAATACATATATCCTGGACACCCTGAACTAAACACACAATACATAAACATAACAGTTACATAGACAAATATTAGGCAGACAATCTGACAAACTCATTACGAAAACACTTAGTCTAACAAACACATTACATATTAATACATGACCTAATATTGTTGAAGTATAGACATAAACACCTAATTCGCGCTTAAATCGGCAATCTCAGAGTCTGAATAATTCGAAAGCTCAGGGTCAGAGACAAGTTCAGGATCCTCCATGATACCCTTGATAGCCGCAACATTTGGTTCGGTTCTGTTCTTCTGGGCATCCTTCTTAACTATGTATAGCTACATATCGCGGGCTAACCTATGGCGCATTTAAGAAATCTCACGTTGTAGTCTTTCACATAGTCGATCAACATTATCAGGATCTTCCTTTTGGATCTTAATAGAATGTGCTTTTGGCACCTTAAGTTGATTTTCCCGACTTAAGGTTTCCAACTGTACCCGCTCTATAAATAGTGCGGGCCACTTGAGACGAGCAGCTTCAGATAAACCATATCCTGTTTGATTGTTAGATGGCTCCATACATGAACCTCTTTGAACTCGATAATACTTGGGCATCAAAAAATGTTGCTTCCCAAACCTATCACGATAACCACAAGCATAATCTAAAACAGGTATTGTTGTTTCATCTTCAGCATCGCTACGTCCCCTTTCCCCTCCTCGTCGTGAACTGTCACCCCTTTGCAAGTTCCTACCACCTCTGCGATTCGCACTCCCTCCCATGAATCTTGTAGCCATGCTAATTTTTGTAAACAAATGAATGATAATTTCGTAGGACGAAATGAGTTGTAAGGTTGTGTCTTCACCTTTCGTCGTTTACATAGTTAGTTATGAACGGCTTTAGAAAGACACTGAAGGAAAAACCATAGAAAATAAATGCCTCTGCATTACAATCCCACATATATGAACAAGGTATGAGTTGTCAGTAGAATGAAAAAACAGAGAAAACCAAATACTGTGTACCAAGTCACGTGACTTGACAATCCATCTGCATATACTGACAAAATAAGGGCATGCTCACTGTAAGGTAAATCAATGAATTCACTGTTGCCATGTGACTTTCTGAATTGACAATCCCACATATATCAATAAGAGATGAGTTGTCACTGTAATCAGAAAACAGAGAAAAGCAATGCCTATGCACCAAGTCACATGACTTGGCAATCCATCTGCTTATACCGACAAAATAAGGACATACTCACTGTAAGGTAAATCAGTGAATTCACTATTGCCATGTGACTTTCTGAATTGACAATCCCACATATATCAATAAGAGATGAGTTGTCATTGTAATCAAAAAATCGAGAAAACCAAAGCCTGTGCACCAAGTCACATGACTTGACAATCCATCTGCATATACCGACAAGTCTCTCCACGATTTGACTACTCAATATGTGAAAAAAAGAAGCTAATGTAGGCAATGTTGTGTTTCACTTAGCTATGCATCATTCGTTGTTACGACCAACTATTTGTATTTCATTGAAAAGTATGACTATTTGAATTTTTTTTGTCATTTGGAATTATTTTAAAATCAACTTTTGAATATTCAATTTGTAATATTTTGGGAAACATTTACAACATCACTCGTAATAAATTTGCAAATCTCATGCACAACCACTTAACCCAATAGTATTAGAAGACTAGTGTATGAAAATATTGTTGGAATGAAAATGTATATATTAAAATAATTTTTATAAATTTTCAATCCAAAACTTACTTGGTTTTCGAATTTCCAAGAACAGTTTTTTGAAAATTTATTAATCCCCCAACTGGACCAACCACTTGGCTTTGAGCTTGTTTGTCCTACCCCAAAGTTTAGTTTTCTGTCAACCCCCTCATTCCTTACCAGAGTCATCATTTTGACTGGACTACCAAGAATTGAAAGGCGACTCTTGCTTCTTTCCTGATGGAGATTGAAATTCTTTACGTAGAAGATCACTATTTGAGGAGCCCCAGTTAAGGGAGGCTTTTGATTGAGCTACCTATTCTGTGTTGTTGAAGGCGGTAGTTCGTCTGTATGAACTTTATTAGTCCCCCAACTGGACCAACCACTTGTTTTTGGGTAATGTTTGTCCAGCCCCCAAGTTTAGTTTTCTGTCAACTCCCCATTCCTTACCAGAGCCATCATTTTCACTGGACTTCCAGGAATTTAAAGGTGACTCTTTCTTCTTTCCTGATGGAGATTGAAATTCTTTACGTAGAGGTCACTATTTGAGGAGCCCTTGTTAAGGGAAAATTTTGATTGAGCTACATGTTCTGTGAGAACCCGAATATAAAAATTAAGTACATAATTAAATAATAATAATATTACAATCTCAAATATTTTGGTGGTCAATCCTAAAGTGCAAATTAAATATTTGGAAGGTCTTTTAATTAATTTTTAAATCTAAAATAAATTTATGGTGGAAATCTCTAATTTAGAGATAAGATTTTAATAATAACAAAATAAATAAATAAATAAAAGCAAAAGGATAAGGGAGTCAAATTTTTTAAAGTGTGTGGGTAACCCTAAACTCTCATATTATTCAACTAGCAGCCATGAAGAGGAGATAGGAGTAGCTTTTGGTGAAAATTGAACAACTAGTTTGGTGCTTTAATAACTCCATCTCCAAGGTTGAAACCAATATTCTGTGAATATAGTTATTTTGTATTTATGTTTCTGCGCATTCATTGGAAGAAGAAGGAATGAAAGCTTAACTGATTAGGTGGCTTGAATATCTATCAGGTTAATAGTTGGTGTGAAATAGTGTAAAGGGTATAGTGGATGTATGAAGAACAAGTATATGGCATGGATTATATTCCATGAGTGTTTTTGCTTGTAATGGTGGATCTTGTGAGTGAAACGTGGGTTATGTAGGAGTACTTGGCCACCAATGTTTGTGAATATCATGTGTATTTTATGTAGTTTGAGGAATATCAGATGGGTACATAAAGTTGAGGGTACAACCTATGAGTATGAAATTCTGCACATAACCACAATCTTTAAAAATGAAGAAACCTTATCAAATGGATGACTTTTGAACTGAAATTTTTACAGTTGATTAATTACATATTGAATTGCATATCAGAATTTTCTCATAATTTTTGGGAGTCAAAATCTATATTACCTGGTGCATTCAAATCTATCCAGAAAACTGGTGTTAAAAAAGTAATTTCGGAAGTGTTGTTCTCTTTGGGTATAAATCCGAAAAATATCAAATCAGCGTCATTAGAACTGGTTAAAAGTCTAGTTTCTTACATTTTTGGCCTTGCGTTAATTGCTATTTTATACTAAGAGAATCGTCAACTTCTTTAAAGAGTTGCAGAAAACAATCTATTTTGGTATAATTAATTGTAAATAGTTATTTTGACAAGCAAATCAAGTAAAACCAATTGGGTTTGAAACTTAGTCCCCCAACTGGACCAACCACTTGGCTTTGAGCTTGTTTGTCCAGCCCCCAAGTTTAGTTTTCTGTCAACCCCCCTCATTCCTTACCAAAGTCATCATTTTGACTGGACTTCCGGGACTTGGAAGGCGACTCTTTCTTCTTTCCTGATAGAGATTGAAATTCTTTACGTAGAGGATCACTATTTGATGAGCCCCAGTTAAGGGAAGCTGTTCACTAAGCTACCTATTCTGTTTTATGTGTTGTTGAAGGCTGTAGTTCGTTTGTCTGAACCTTATTAGTCCCCCAATTCAATATTCACATAATTCAACATACATTAATCCATTCATTAATCCAGAACATTCATTAACTCATTGTAATTCAATAAAGAAAGTCATGAACTAATAAATGTGTACTTATAAATGTAGTTATTTCATAAACTTCAGGTTCATATAACAAATAGTTGAAATACATCCGTAAGTTAAATGAACAACAACATTGTCATACACTTCAGTAACGAAGATACGATACAACATACAAACATCTATGAAAGATAAAGGTGTTTGATTTCTCATTCCTCATCTGACATGTAGTAGTCAGAGAGATATTTTTCACTGTTTAAGACATTATTTTGCTCAATCACTGTCAAATCTTTGTTGCTTGCTTTTGCCATTTCAGTGGCTAGCTGAAGCATGAAATGTCGACATCTCCACATCAACATTCTGTTGTTCTTCTTCTTAATTCTGCTAACTGCTTTTTCATAGTCACTCATATTTCGTCTAGCCATGGTTAATGAATGACGATGAGGTACCGGTGCCCCAAAGTTACGTAGATCATTAAACAATCCTTCTTGCTTCACTACCCTGAACGCCCATTCTGCTCGGATACCAGCATAATAATCCTTTGGACTTGAGTACTTTTCGCTCTTGTAGTCATAAGTAAATTGAGGTAGCAGCCACACTTTTGGATTTTTTTGCTGGCGTGAACTTCCTGCACCTCTTAAATACATTGTTCATAAAATTAAAATAAAAATTAATAATAATAATAATTGTAGATATATTACTATTGTTGTGACTTGAACAAACATCATACTGGGGGTAGCGCTATTTATAGACATCATACTGGGGGTTAACTAGAGATGATCTGGTGACGATAATTGAGTTGGGGCACTATGGAAGAAGTGATACCCGTGATATTATTTTATCTTATTCATTTCATGCAATTCTGAGTACCCGTGACTTTGTGTACCTGTGATGTAGTCACGAACGTGATTGTCAGATAAAATCATAATTGCAGGTCGTCCTTTTCACAATGCACTCCCTTCATATTTGAGCAGTGAGTTGTCAAATTAATCAGTAATGCAGTGAGTTGTCATATCGCCACATTAAACTATTTTTTCATGCTTACTTTTTTAATATAATAAGTAGTCACTTCGAACTGACGATTTCAGTACAAATTAGTGTTTTCAAAAAATTAGAAATTAAATCATAAAATGAAACAACGGCTTTAATTTTCTTTGTTTTAAAGTAATACTATTCATAAACAACTATGAAACAGAGTGCAAGTAAATACACAACCTTCCAACTCACTTCGACCTACAAAACTATCGTTGATTTTTTCACCAAAACAATGTTCAAAACAAAAGAAAACAAAATAATAAAATGGTCACCTAATATGTAAAGAAGATTGGCACTGCAACCTATATTTTGTTTTATTTTCACTTAATGAACTTCACAGTCATCCCATTTTCTTCTCTTTACATTTTCTGCTTCTTTTTATATTTGGTAAATTACACTTCACTCCTTCAGTCCTTTATATAATTGTTTATCAATATTATTGCCATGTGGTCGTATTAATGTGACTTAGATGAATTCTGAAATGTGATGAAAAAACAAAGCATCTAAGTTGCGCTGCACAAAATCACATACATCACGTAATGTGAGGAAAAAAGTCACAAAGTATATAATTTACAAAGTCAGAAAGTCACATGCATCACTGCATAAAGTGACATGCATCACTGCATCACTGCACAAAGTCACATGCATCACTGCATCGCTGCACAAAGTCACATAGCATCTGAGGAAAAAACAAAGCATACAAATTATTACGTCTGTTCAAGTCACTGCACTGCATCACTGAGAAATGTTGGATGTATCACTGCGCCGAGCTACAATTTATTATCGTACCGTAGCTACTGTGCCCATGTGAATTCTGCAATTCATAATGGGATGAAGGGGTGTCAGAACAAAAAAACAAAACAATTAGACCTTTTCTGTTTAAAAAGCCATCCTATGCAGCTCCAAATAGATTCATAAACATTGAAGATAATGTAGTTATAGAGTTAGAATGTATTGAAGATTAATTTGTAGTAGAGTTAGAATGAATAGATTTTTCGATGTACAGAACCTGAAAGTGTTACAGATAAAACCTAGCCTAGTATGCAGACAAGAACAACATCGACTTAAATCAACACATAATTAACTTCAAATTAAATTGGTCAAATTTCTCCAATTAAATTAAATGAAATATGTAAGGTGAAAAGTTAAATTAAATATAGTGTCAAGGCAAAATAAATTGAATTATATTTGTAAGCGGAAAAATTAAATTAAATTTTTAAACAGATTTGAACTTTGCTTAAAACCTTCAGATATGCACTGAGTAGTAAATAAAAGTCGAAGTGACAACTCCTATAAAGTTGATGCATAGTTGTTCAGGTCATAAAACTTGACGTGACAACTCTGATGCATAGTTGTTTATAATAATTTCAAACATGCAGCTACCATGTGTATATGTGGTATAAATATCGCATCATACCACAACAAAATTTTTATAGCTATTTCGAGCGATATCATCATGAGATATACGGTGGTTGATCTATATTTAGCAATGGGTCGCTATTGGGTTGCAGATAGAGATGAATTTCAATACCCATTAAATCCAAATTTGCGTTACTCACATGCCACCGTCAATACCATGAGAGCTGAGTGGGAATTTTGCATAACTCGAGCAAACGTTCTCGTTGAGCTATGTTGTGAAGTTAATATTAAATTTCCTCGTCGGTTAGCCGTGCGTATGCCAACTGACACTCCACAGTTGTTGCAAAGGGCATTGCATCGTATCCGCGACGAAGTTAATCACATGACCCAACGTTTGCAAAGGTTCAAACTAATGAAGACCGCAAATGAGCATGCCGAAGATGGGTTAATGGATGATGCACACCAGTACTTCGCCTAGAGCATGGATGTTATGTATGAATTTGATATTGAGATGTCAGATGATGATGATAATGAATGAAATTGTTTGGATGAATGACCAAATATCTTGTAATGGATTTGTAATGCTTATCCACGACTTATCAATGAAGGGAGAAATTTCAATAGTTTTTTAATAGTTCTTGTCATTCTACAAATAACAAATACCTTTGCTTTCTCTCCGTTATTGTTATTCTGAAGAACGCTACTTGAACTAGGCTTTCATGATTTCATGCATTATTGATGTGGAATATAGTGATGATACTGAATGAACTTGGTTGCATGTATGACCAAACTTTTTCATTCAGTATAATGGCTTTGCAATGCTTATACATGAGTTATCAATAGGAAGAGAAATTCGTAACGAATCTTGACATGTGTACTTATAAATGTAGTGATTTCATAAACTTCAGGTTCATATAACAAATAGTTGAAATACATCCGTAAGCTAGATGAACAACAACATTGTCTTACACTCTAGTAACAAAGATACGACACAACATAGAACATTGTGAAACTCATTATTTCGCTCAATCACTGTCAATTCCCTATTGCTTGCTTCTGCCATTTCAATGCAGTAAGTTGTCACATCGCCACAATAAACTGTTTTCTGGTGCTTGCTTTTTTAATACAGTAAGAAGTCACTTCGAACTAGTCCATCTCAGTACAAATTGGTGTTTGCAAAAAATTATAAATTAAATCATAAAATGAATCAGAGGCTTTAATTTTCTTTGTGTTAAAGCAATACTGTTCATAAATAACTATGAAATGGAGTGCAAGTAAATACCTCCAAGTGTCTTGAAATTCCCATGAGTTAAGTTACATGAGATAAAATCGAAATTATTTTCTCAGTCACAAACAGCACTGTGAAACACACCCACAGTGAAGTACTTGGATGTAGAACATGTACCTCAGTCAAAAACTTATGTTGTTTGGGGTTCTTCGAATAATGAGGGGAGTAAAGTTGAAATATAATCTCAAACCGGGCATGAGAATGAGTCACCCACAATCAAGTAAGAAGATGTCGAGCATGTACCTCAGTCAAAAACTTCTGCTGCTTGGGGTTCTTCGAATACTGAGGGGAGTAAAGTTGAAATACAATCTCAAACCGGGCATGAGAATGAGTCACCTACAATCAAGTAAGAAGATGTTGAGCATGTACCTCAGTCAAAAACTTCCGCTACTTGGGGTTCTTCGAATACTGAGGGGAGTAAAGTTGAAATACAATCTCAACCCAGGCATGAGAATGAGTCACCCACTAATATCAAAATAGCCAGCTGTAATAAAAATAGGCAGTCCAATGGTGGCAACGAGTCGGCTGTTGACAAAAATCAGATTTTTGGGAACGACACAACGTCAAAGGCAAATGGTTGGGGGTCCAATATAGGGAGTTGGGGTTCTTCGAGTGAAGAGGGCCACAGTGATGATAGGAATGGAGGAATGTGGGGTTGGCAAATCAAAGAATTTGGGTGCTGGATAAACTATTTATTATTACAGAATTTGGGTCCAGTTGGAGGGTTAATCTATTCTATTATTAAAGGGGAACACCAATTTTAGTGTCATGAATCTGAAGCCTGGCTTACAAATTTTTTTCTATTTTTCCTAAAATGACCATAACTTGTTAAATAATCTATTATTTTAACTTATATCAAATTGTAATTATGGGTAAAATCGTAAATTACCAACTCAGCAAATAGCTTCCACGTTTCCACTTCTCACATTTTAGAAACTGCTGTGCAGTTTCACGTTTCACCATCTTCTCTTTTTTTTATTTGTTTATTTTTTTTATTTTATATTTTAAATTTATAACAAACTGCTGTACAAGTTCCACAGTTCATCATCTTCACTCTATTGAAAAGCTAAAATTTGTTTGTTTCTTTTTTTTTTTTTCCCAGAAAGACTATTCAAGTATTAAAGAACTTTTTTCTTTCTTTGTTTCTTTTTTTTTGGGGGGGGGGGAGGGAAAAAAGCAGAGTATATAAAATTTGTGTTTTTATTTTCTTAATGTTGTATGTGTGTGTGTGCGCACATTGTTTAAAAAAATCAATGTTCTTCAAATTTTTATTATATTATCAAGTTCTGTACCTTTTTTTTTTTTTGGTAGTCTTATGTTATCTGAAATTTGTGTGTTTGTACTTAAAAAAAAATTGTTCTTAAATTTATCATTATGTTATCAAATTCTTTGGGAAAAAAAGTACAGAATAATAAATAAAATTTATGTAATTATTTATTTTGTGTTTTTTGTAAAGAAGTAATTATGTAGTTACAAAAAAATTATTTAAAAAAAAAACTGTATGAAAAATTATATAGTTTATTATTGTAAAACTAAAATCCACATGATACCAAACGTAGCACAACTTGAATCTCTTATGTATATAACCACCCTGTTTAAATCCATTGTGACATCATGATTTGAATATTTAAAGTATTTAGGAAATCATCAAAATAAGTAAGAATAAAAAATTGTAAAATTATATTTTCGAATAAATAAGTATGACACATTTACATCCTCTGTACGAGTTTGATTTACAAAAACTATAACAAAAACTATAAATAAATAAAAACTATACACTCCATATCACACCCGCTAATGCCCTAACCTGTCCCCAATCCCACAACCCCGACCGTGGACCTCCCTCCTCGTGCTCCTGCAGTAGACTCTCTGAATATCTGGCTCCCCCAATCGTAAATGCGTATCCAGTGGCACTCCCTCCCCTGCATGTGGCCCTCCACTGACTGCCTGTGGAGCCTATGACTGTGACCCCCCCTCTCCTGCATGTGTTGCCCCTAATACTGTCTCTGGCCGAAGATCGGATACTACTGTGAGCTGTGAAACTCCCTCATCTAGTGCAACTGTATCACGATCCGCAGCTGGACCTCGACCTCAATCTCTGCCTCTGCCCGCACCCCGACCTCGGCCGCGACGTCCGCCACGACCATAACCTCGGCCTCTCCCTCGCGCTCTTGGGGGGGGGGGGGCTCAATATGGGCCTTATCGTCAACGTGGGAAATGTCAGTGAGAACTGCATCATGTGTACTCCTGGTCGCGGTCGAACTAGTCCCCACAAAAGTAGGTGTATGTAGTGTGGGACTATGTGATGTACATGTATCAACCCCAACACTACAAACACCTGAACTGTCTGGTGGTGGTAACTGGGTGGGTGGGGTAACAACGTCATACATGTATCGGGGCGGTGTCCAATCAGCGTCAGCTACATAAGGTATGCCAGTATACTGGGTTGGAAGTACGTGGAGGGAATCTGGAGATATGCATGCGGTAGTATGTGGTGGGGTTACTGATGTCCAAGGAGCTGATGTGGCCGGCGCTGAAGTGGAAGGCGCTGACGTGGACGGCGCTGATGTGTCTGGAGCAGCTGCTGCACTGTGTACACTGTAGTGGCCAAAATGCAGACGATCTCCCCGATGGGCAAACTAGATCGCCTCGTATAATAACTCTCGGATCTCTGCAACGACCTGCAAGGCATGCTGTCCATCACGTCTGAAAAGGGCGTCCTCAGCCAAGTGATATGACCTCCCAGCTCCAACCATCTGAACAAAAATTCAGACATATTAAGCTACAGTTGACTCAAAGTAAATCAATTATGATCTTAATAATTATCTGACACATACTATGATATTCACCAATGCCTCAAGATAAGGCCCAACTCCCTGATATCTAGACTCAGACAGGTGGCTCAGATTACCGACTAGTAGGTGTGTATGTCACTGATACCACAACATGTAAGGGTCCGAAGAGGGAAACACCTCATCGCTGCAATCAGCCTGTACAATACTGTCCCGACGGGCATCCCACAACTGTATATATCGCATATAAAACAGACTCCAGTCAGTGCCAGCTCGGCCACACCTATCAGTGATGTGCAACCGCCACTCGCTGTCGAACCGATCCGGCATGGACTGGACCTGACCAAATTGTCGGAGGACACGATGCGGGAGATGCCACTCAACCACATCAAAACAAATAAGTGGCACTCTTGCCATCCATATCTCCTGACCTAGTCGGCAGTAGTCGGGGAGCGTACTGAGGACCCCAGCGTAAGGCTGCCAGATAAATTACAATAACGACAAGTATATTAAAATTCGCTCGTGAACTCAAAACATATACAATGAACAAGACAACTGAAATTGAGAGAAAAATTTCATACCTCGCCCTCGATCATCCGGTCGAACTGGTCTCTATAAACTACGACTATGTGGGTCGAGATGACCTCGTGGCCCAAGTCAACCCTCCACCGGCTACCTCGAGGTCCGGGTGGCAACTGCATGTCTCCCTCACCCATGGGAAGCTCACCAGGACCAACCACTTGTCGCCTAGACGGGGCAATGCGAATCAATCTCTCTCACGCCCAAATCTGCAATAGTTTGAACACAATTACAATACTGATATATGTCATACAATATGAATTGACATGTAATAAAATTCTTACTAACCTGTAGTAACACAAGTGGTCCTTCAATTTCCCTCGTACCCACCTGAGCTACTCAACATAGCATCCTATACAAGCATGCCAAAGCTGCGCTACCCCAGCTGTACTGCCCAATCTCGTCAATGTCTCTCAGCAGTGGCAAATACATCAGCTTGAGCAGGTTCTGTGACTTATCAGGGAGAAGTACCCTCCCAATAAACCACAGAATATATGCTCGGGCATGCTGCTATACCAACTCATCTGGAGCATGATCTGGAAGAGGAGTAAACTGCTCGGCCAGCCACCTCACCCTCAGTCTACTTGCTTATAAGTCTGCAGATTTAGGTGCTACTCCCAATAGCTCAGCACAGAGGGCTATCCACTGCTCCCTCGTCAATGATGGGTCAACTCCAGTAACTACTCGCCCATCAATCCGTAGACCATATAGGACAAATACGTCCTGCAATGTGACGGTGGCCTCCCCGATCGGGAAATGGAATGTATGAGTCTCTGTGCGCCACCTCTCAACGAGAGCAGTGATGAGTGGGTGGTCCAGTCTAATATGCCCAATACGGTAGACACCATAGAATCCCGCACGTAGTATATACTGCAAGACTCTATGGTCCAACGGATGCTCCCACAAACCTGAATCTGCCCGGCGGCACGTTAACATGGTGCGTGCCTCATCTTGCATAACAGAATGACTAGTTTAAATAATTGCATTATCACGTAATATAAAACAAAATGCAGGGTATTTTAATTGTAAGCGTAAAGTCCAACAAACGTTATTGCATACCGGACGCTCCCATATACTGTCAACCCGATGTAGCTAACTGAAAAGTGGGACCTCCTCAGATACATGTGCCATAAAGCCTGTACAAGTGAAATACTAGATCATAACAATAAAAATCTCATTTAATCATAACAGGAAAACTGTAATTATTCCATAAATTACGATTTGTAAAAGAAAAGTATACTCAGCTATTTCAAAATTTAAATTTGTGTGATACTATATATGGAAGCAATTCACTAAAGTGTAATTAATTTTTACCGACTTAAACCTCTATTGGTTAACTGTAATTTAACTATAACAATTAAACTCCAATTAATTCTATACATGATGACTTCAAAAAAAAAATGTGCTCGGTTATTTTAAAATTATAAATTTCTAATCATTAAAAAAAAAAAAAAACTCTAATTATTCCATAATTTGTGATTTTTAAATATATATATATATTTGTACTTTAAGATTTAAAATTATGTGTCATTAAATATGATAAAAATTCAACAGAACCTACCGTTATGTATGCTATAACTAATATAGAAATCTTTTTGAAAATAATTTTAGGGCCTCAGTTACATAAGCTTAATAATGACCATGAACATAGTATAGTAACATGTGGATAGTTTTCCTACATAAATATTTGCTAAAAAATTGAATGAGAAATTTTTTTTTTTCAATAATAGGTTGATGATTACATTTATGGCATATTTGACAAAACTTAAATATTGATTTTGTAATGCTAGAAGTTTGAATAAATTATAAAATTTTTAAATTACATAAATTAATGTTTAAATTGTAAATGTGAACAATGGTTGCAGCATTCGAAAATATTAAATTTATTTATAAATATTAAATTTTCAAATGGTAGAAGAACTACGTGATTAAGTATAGAATTTTGTAATACACATTTTCAATCAAGTACACAGTAAAAAACTTAGGGTTATGTGGTACAGTTAAATGTTTTTCTATACATATTTAGTTTAATTTATTTGCTTAGTATGTTAGTTGTAAAAAAAAAATTTAATATAAAACAATTACAATATATAAAGACTTAAAAATTAGAAATGATCTATTACAAATAAAAAAATGATCTATTTAAATGTACGACCCCATTTACAAATAAAGAATTAAATGATCTATTGCAAATAAAGAATTTCAAAATGATCTATTACAATATGGAAGTATTACATAGTCTTCATCGACCAAGTCACACCGAACATGTTCACCTGTCATGACTTGTCTGCTGGCATTCACTGCAACAAGCGGTCAAACGCCTATCTGATATATCCATCTCATTCGGAATACGAGACATAGATGTACGACCCCGTTTTACTTCTCTTAGACAAAGTACATTAGGCATTAAGGTCCACTGCGAATCATCCCAATAATCTTGATGCGGTATTGGATTGAATTTAGTTTCCCAAACCCTCATGTATACAGGAAGCCTATATACTAGATCAACGTACTCGAATGGATTGTCACCGCATTCAGACATTATAGCGAGCATATGGGAACATAGATAGTGTCTTATCTCATATTTTCCACAACTGCACGGTGGTTGATTCATCCGCACAATCTATGTATTGCGACCTCGTTCATGGCGAAAAGATGTTTGCACCTCAAATACGCGGTGGGGCCTATCAGACAATATTGATACAAACTAAGCAAGTTCATGTTTTTAGGTGTAATTAAGTTAACAACATAATAAGAACAATTTAGTTCACATTACAAACTAACCTGTCATACGATATCAACTTGAAAGTATTTCCCCTTGCGATACCCTCCTCTATAGTTTTTTGCATCTCTCTAGGGTATTGGAACTCATTCCGTACATCTGTTTCAGCTTGGGCTCCCATCTCGTCAAAATATTTTACGAGCCGTCGAAATGTAAATTCAACCATAGTTGAGATAGGTAAGTTCCTTGCACCTTTCAAGACGATGTTGAAGCACTCTACATCATTGCTGGTCAATTCCCCCCACCGATATCCACCGTCATACGCAAGGGCCCACTCCACAGGATTCATCTTGTGGACCCAATCGATGGCATCTTGGTTAATAGCATGTATCTGTTCTAAGTAAGCATTACACTTTCGTCGTTGATGAGCACTCCCTGCTTTCCATAGAAGTTGTTTCAGCTCCTTATTTTTGAACTTTGTGTTAAAGTTACTACAAACATGTCAAAGGCAGTGCTGATGATATCCAACAAATTGGAGCGAGGGATTCAGCCAATGCCGCCTCACAGCAGCTAATATACTCTCAGCTCGATCAGATATCAAAGTCACTCCCTGTCAGTCCATGACAATATGTTCCTTGATATTTGAAATGAAGAATAAGCAAGACTCCAAACTCTCCTTGTCGACAACAGCGGATGCAAGCGGTAATACTTTGCCATTGGCAGTGGCAATCGTTGCTACAAGCAAAACACCAGTGTATTTACCGTATAAGAATGTACCATCGATGGTTATAACAGACCTACAATATCTAAAGCCATTGATGACGGGTTTGAAAGACCAGAAAACAAAGTGGAAAACGGGCATAATGGTTGTACCTCCGGTATATCTATGCTTCCATTGAACGATGGTGCCAGGATTAGATGTCTGTAATGCATGCATGAATTTAGGCAACTATCTATATGATTCATCTCAATCCCCGAATACCATTCTAATTGCCTTTGCCCTTACATGCCACGCCTTCTTGTATGATACTCTATAGTTCATGGTCTTTTTGATATCTTCGATGGCATTCTTAATTGGCATATCAGGTTCATTCTGTATACGACAATCAAATATGAGTTGGATTATTTTGGTGTGAACACTATAAACAAACAAATATGTATATATATGTAAACATTTATTTTATACTCACCGCAACTTGTCCCAAAAGATAAGAAACAATGTAACTGGAGCTAATATTAGTGTGGTCCATGTTCATCGTGGGTATAAATAATGGTGAGGACTCCTGTACTACTTTATTTCAAAAAGACCATGTTTCCTACTAAGAGATACACGCAACCACCATCTGCAATCGTGCTTTCAAGCAGACACCCAAAGGTCTCGCTTCGAGGTTATAACTTTATACTCTCGATTATTTGTTGCATGGTACAATTTCACAGCATGTACAAGTTACTTCTTATCAACGAAAACCATCCCTTTGTCCAACTCTGGATTTTCAGCGTTCCAGATCCGATTACGGGAGACAACATCACGGCTACTCATGTCAAAATCAACACCCATGTGAATGTTCTCATAGAAAGGGATTTCAGGTCTAGGTGGAAGAGGGCATTTTCAAGGTCAACGGGAGCGTCAGCATCATCTTCTTCATCATCATCATCTGTTCCGCCTAATAAATTTTCTTCATCACACATTTCATTCTCATCATTGTCTAGGGCGACATCATGACCGAACATGTCACTGTCAGCAAACTGCACATAGTTCACTGTTTCAGCCATATTAGCAGCAACTTCAACTTGAGTGGTATGATGGCTGCAGGTGGACACATCTTCTGTGTTATTGTGAAATTCATAATCATATCCACCACGTGAACTTGATTCTACACCATGGCCGTGAAATGTCTGTTATGTGTAGCCCACTGCATAACATTGATCTAATTCATACATAGGAGACTGAAATGTTGTCGTGTCAATCCTATGTGTCAGCAATGTAGTGAATGGATGAGAATACATCTGTGTCATATTTGGGACATTGTGTACAATCTCTTTATCAATGTACACTTCCAAACAATTTGGTAGTTGGAAACTTGCACCGATACTTAATACAGTGTTCAACGCCTCATCATCATTGATCGATAATATCTTGTATTTGCTGAGTGCTTGCCACTAGCGATAAGGATATCTACATTTGAAGGTCAATCGGACACTTTCCCCGTAACTTGCCACCTTGGACATGAACATCTCCTCCAAATTGCTAGGCGTGGTGCCAAGTTACACCCCATATATCCCTTTCAGCTCAGCATTATATGAGACACCTTCATTAGGATCCCGAATTATGTTTTCTCCCCAGTAGAAAATAATTGGAACAGTCTCCATATACTTGCTTCAATGAAACAAAAAACATTAAAATAGCAACAAACTTGTGCCATTAAAGAGAAGTTACTTTTATTTGCTCAAACTTGTGCCATTAGGGACCTTAATGACAAAGTTATTTCCTATGTGAAATGGTAAACCTCGTCCACTTTTTAGAGGTCATAGAGGCTTTGTTATGAAATTCAAACAAAAAGCTCATTTTGACTTATTTTGAAAAGTAAGAAAAAAAATTAATTTATTTACTTTTTTTTTTTAAACATACAAAAAAAAAATAGAGAGATAATATAATCAAAATATACTAGTAAATTAATTTTTTTCATGTTCTCAAAAGAGGCTTGTGGCTTGGCTTATGGGCTTATGTTAGTAGTTAAATCTATGTAGTAAATTTTGGATACTAATCCATGTCAATCTATTGGGCCATCCGTAGCAATTATTTGGTATTATGAAACACAACCTTAGCCATCAAAGTGCCATTTTTTTTTCTTTTCTTCTTATCTAGGCAATTTCTATGGACTATTAATTAGAATGTTTTAAGACTCTCTTTTGATGCATATATTATAATTTTAAATTTAGTCGAGGTGTGTATAAATTGACTTAAATACTTAGTTATAAAAGACAAGAATAAAAAATTTGAAAGTTAATAATTATGAGTTGTAATTTCATATTATTTCTAGTAAAGTATGGTGATATTTGAAATACTTCTCCCAAATTCCCAATCATGAGTCTTTCAAATAGGGCAGCAAATGACTCGAACTTTTCATGAACAAGCTCGACTGAGCTTGTTAAGGGCTCGACTCGGTTCGTCAAGCTGGACTCATTTATTTTTATTTAAACAATATAAATAACATTAAAAAAATTATCGAGCCGAACCGAATCAAATTTGAGTTTCATTAATATTGATGAGCTCTCATTATGTGTTAAAAATTAGGTATGCTCCTTTCAGGTCTGAAGCTGAACTCTCATTATGTGTTATCAATTTCTTGAGGTCATGTTTATAGGTATTATTTGAGATTTATCCGATCTACGTGGAAAGGACATTTGGTGTGGATTCTAAGATTAGTCGAGAAATACGTAAACTGATTCAGACATCCGGCTATCATAAAAATATAAAGCTTAATTGAATAAACATAATCCAGACGCATAGGGAATAAGTCAATTGGATAGTTCAAGTGGGTAAAAATTATCGAGAATGAGTCATTTTATAAATCAAAAATTTTAATTTTTTCAAACATAATTTTTAAACAAATTTTTTTAATTTATATAAAATGTTTTGGTAATAGCATTTTTTTTAGGATGACTTCAAAGGCCTCTTTTGGCAAAGAGGTTAAAAGTCATTTTTTGACTTCTAATTTTTTTTGGGTCACATCATTTCTCTACTTTTTTTACACGTTTTTCCAAAAAAAGTTTTTTTAAAAAAAACAAAAAATTAGCTTTTAACATATTTCCTAAAACAACCCACAAAAATTGTTTGTACTAGTTATAGTGGCCTAATGAAGTAGCTTAAGAGATAAGCGAAAGAGTAAGAAGATTTAACCATATAGACAGGATTAACAAGTAAAAAATAAAATTTTCAATTCAAAAAATATAGACAGAATTCACAATTAAAAATTCAAAACCCTAATTTCAAAAAATATAAACAGGATTAGACTTATATTTATTATAAAAGTTATTTAAAATTAGAATTATATTTTCTTGTAAAATTTTCACCTTAATCAAATTTATACAATAATATAAATATATATTCTTTTACTTCATTTTTTATCATTTATGTCTTTTTAATCACACAGCCTTTCATCATTCTCTTATAACTACCAAGTTTGAAACCCTAACCCTAATTTCTGATTTCACAATTCAAAACCCTAATTTCTAAAACCCTAATCCTAATTTCTGATTTCACAATTCAAAACCCTAATTTCTAAAACCCTAATCCTAATTTCTGATTTCACAATTCAAAACCCTAACCCTAATTTATTAATTCACATTCAATTGGAAACCCTAGAAAATTTTCACAATTCAAAACCACAACATTTTACCAATTCAAAACCACAATTTCAATTCACAACATTCCTACATTCACAAACCCTATTCTACCAACATTTTCATCAATTCACAACATTTTCACATTCATGAACCCTATTCTACCCACATTGTACCCACATTCACATTTTTACAAACACAATAAACGCATAAAATTCAAATGAGACAGAGAGAGACAGACGCCATACCAACGAGAGAGAGCAACCCACAGACAGAGAGAGAGCACAGAGAGAGAGTGAGAGCAGAGAGAAAGTCTGAGAGCAGAGGGAGCGAGAGCAGAGAGAGAGCGAGAGTGAGAGTAGAGAGTGAGCCTGAAGTCGAAAAAAGCTAAGTGTAAAAAGCGTGATTGCAAATGACGGGGATGGGGGATATTTATATAAGTTTTAAAAGCGTGGTTACGAACCACGCTTTTGCTTAAAAACGGATTTTGGTTTAAAGCGTGGTTATCATCCACGCTTTCTTTTATGAACAGTAAAAGTGTGGTTCACAACCACGTTTTTAAGGAAAAAAATTTTTTGCTTAAAAGCGTGGTTCACAACCACGTTTTCAGGAGAAAAAAAATTTGCTTAAAAGCGTGGTTCACAACCACATTTTCAAAAAAAAAAATTTACTTAAAAGCGTGGTTTCTAACCACGCTTTCTTAATTAAAAGCGTGATTTGGAAACACGCTTTCACGATTTTACTAATTTTCCGCGCGAGAGGCAGAAAAACAATGAAAGCATAGTTCACAACCACGTTTTGTTGGTGGGAGTGGGGTGCAAACCACTGTTGGTGATTCACAATGAGAGATTTAAAAATGAACCAAACTGAAATTAAATTGACTCACAACAATTCTGAAACAAATACAAAGCATGAACACACTCTTCTCTCTTTTATTTTCTTTCTCCCACACACTCTAAATTCTCAAAACATATAACTATATATAGATAAAACTAACAATGTGAATACAGCAAATGCAACTACGGCTGAGGCATGAATCGCAGCTATTGTTGACAAACTTGTTCTGCAGCCTCCATTTTCTGACAAACTTAATTGTAGACTTCACATGCCTACTCTTAGGCCGGTGGAAAAAAACAATCTATAGGTGAAGCAAGATTACTTCACAACATCCCCTCTTAATCTTGATTTTCCATGCTGCTTCATTCCAAGCATTAACTTCATTCTGTTGAACAGATCATTTTTCAATGGCTTTGTGAAAATATCTGCAAGCTGATCTTGAGACTTGCAAGGAAATAATTCCACCTCTTTATTTTTCACATGCTCTCGGATGAAATGATAGCGGGTATCAATATGCTTACTTCTTTCATGATAAACTGGATTTTTCGCCAATGCAATTGCTGAGCGATTATCAACAAAAATCTCATTGGGTTTTTCTTGTGGAAATCCCAAATGCTTCAGCATGTTCTGTAACCATATTGCATGGCACACAGCTGAGTTGGCTGCAACATATTCAGCTTCGCAAGTTGATAATATCACAATAGCTTGCTTCTTGGATGACCATGTGAAGGTTGTATCTCCCATAAAGAAAGTAAACCCCTTAGTACTTTTCCGTTCATCCAAGTCACGTCCCCAGTCGCTATCTGAGTAGCCAACAAGACTGAAATTATTAGTTGGTTTATTGAATAAACCATCATCGACTGTACCTTTGATGTAGCGAAGAATCCTCTTTGCTGTATAAAGGTGTGACTGATCCGGTGTTTCCATATATCTGCTGATCAGTCCTACTCCATAGAGTATGTCTGGCCTGGTACAAGTAAGATAGCGAAGACTTCCAACTAGGCTCTTGAAATAAGTTGGATCCACATCACCTGTCTTCGTACCTTTTCTGAGCTCCACTCCACTGTCTACAGGAGTGTTCACTGGATTGCAATTTTCCATTCCATATCTCTTGAGAATTTCCTTAGCATAACCACTTTGGGAAATAAAAATTCCATCTTTTCTTTGTGCTACTTCAATGCCGAGAAAATGAGCCATCAATCTAATATCTGTCATTTCAAATTCTTGGACCATGCTTCTTTTAAAGTCTTTGAACATGGCTGGATTGTTTCCGGTGAAGATTAGATCATCAACATAAAGACAAGCAAGCAACATGCTTCCATCAGCTTCCTTCTTCAAATATAGTGCGTGCTCATATGGACATTTTTCAAAACCATTGTCATGAAAATACTGATCAATTCTAGTATTTCATGCACGTGGAGCTTGCTTCAATCCATAAAGTGCTTTCTTCAATTTGTACACTTTGTCTTCATGCCTATTCTGAACATACCCCGAAGGTTGTTCAATATAGATTTCTTCTTCGAGGAAACCATTAAGAAATGCAGATTTCACATCAAGTTGATAAATCTGCCACTTAGCCAAAGAAATCATTAGCCTGATAGTCTCCAATCGGGCAACTGGAGCAAACACATCTCCATAGTCAATTCCAGCTCTCTGCTTGTAACCTTTTGCTACTAACCTTGCCTTGTAGCGTTGCACTTCGCCTTGTGCATTCCTCTTTGTCTTGTATACCCATTTCACTCCAATGGGTTTGTGCCCCTCTGGTAGACTGGTAAGCTTCCATGTGTCATTTTTCTCAATGGCATGAATTTCTTCATCCATTGCTTTCTTCTATTTATCTTCTTCTATTTATCTATTTATCTTCTTCCATGTGGATCACTATCTGCGAGTAGGCAGAACAAATTCAGATCTGCTTCTTCTGTAGCTTCATATATTTCCTGCAAATTTTTCATTGGTCTTGGTTGTTTGAAAAAACTATCATATGATGATGCTGATGATGATGATGATGCAGCACTTCTGTGAGAAGCTGGCGATCTAGGTGCAGGAATTCTATGTGGAGGAGTTTGTGGCTCATCTTGAACTTCTCTTGTGATTTCAACAGGAGCTTTTGATGTTTCATCTTCAAGAATGAGTTTTGCATCTTTGACAACTTCATCTTGATTCCAATTCCAAGCTTCTTCTTCTTCAAATATCACATCTCGACTCATGATCACCTTTTTGGTAATGGGATTATACAACTTGTATCCCATTGTTCTATCTCCATATCCGACAAGAATACATTTTTCTCCCTTATCATCGAGCTTGGTTCTTCTTGCTTCTGGAATCTTGGTGTACGCAACACACCCAAATATTCTGAGATAGTTGACACTTGGCTTATGTGAACTCCAAACATCTTCTGGAGTCATAGAATGAAGACTCCTGGTTGGGCATCTATTTAGTAGATACACAGCACATGATACGGCTTCAGCCCAAAATTGCTTGGGCAGTCCCTTTCCTTTCAACATGCTCCTTGCCATATCTAAGATTGTGCGATTCTTCCTTTCAGCAACACCATTCAGCTGTGGCGTATAGGATGGTGTTGTTTGATGCTTGATTCCCTACTCTTTGCAATACTTCTCAAAAGCATTTGATGTATATTCTCCACCTTGATCTGATCGCAATGTCTTGATGTAGTAGCCGCTTTGCTTTTCTACAAAAGCTTTGAATTCTTTGAAGATGCTGAACACCTCTGACTTTCTTTTAAGCAAGTACACCCATGTCTTCCGGCTATAATCATCAATGAAGGTGAGAAAATATCTATTCTGTCCATTTGACATCGGCTTTAATGAACCACACACATCAGTGTGCACTAGCTCCAGCGGCTTTGCTGCTCTCCACTTCACTTCTTTGGCAAAGCTAGTTCTGTGATGCTTGCCAAGAATGCAACTTTCACAGACTTCATTAGTATGAGCAATATGAGGTAACCCTTTCACCATATTCCTGCTTGACAACAGCTTCAAGCTTCCAAAGTTAAGATGTCCAAACCTCAAATGCCATAGCCAGTCTTTGTCTTTGATGATGGCATTTAAACACTTCGCAGCATCATGTTGGATGTTCAATGCAAACATCCGATTCTTGGACATTCTCACCCGAGCGATCAAATTACCAGGATTGTCTTTGATGGTAAGATGACAATCTTTTATGCTGATGTCATATCCTTTCTCTAGGAGTTGTCCCATACTCAAAATGTTGTTCTTCATGGTAGGAACATAACAAACATTGGAGATGTAATCATGATCTCTATTTTTGAGCTTGATTAGAATATTACCTCTTCCTTTCACTAGAGTCTTTGAAGAATCACCAAATAAGACTTGTGCTTGAACAGTCTCGTCAAGCTCAACGAACAGCTCTCTTTTACCACACATGTGATTACTGGTTCCCGAATCTAGATACCAAACATTGTTTTGGTTTTCAGTGTCTCCATGGTGGACAAACAGGACTGTAGGTCCAACTTTGTTTGTTTCCTGCTCGACAAAATTTGCTTGCTCGCCGGCTTCTGTTGTTGCTCTACTGCAGCATTCATTGCTGTAATGCCCGAACTTGTGACACTGGTAACACTGAACATTACTTTTGTCAAAACCTGGTCGGTTGTTGTAACCACCTCCTCTACTGCCTACTCTTCCTCTTGGAACAAAGTGTGGTTGACTTCTTCCTCCTCTGGCTGGATTTCTTCCGCCTCTTCCTCGAAAAACAGAACTTCGGTTATTATAACCACAACCTCTTCCTCGGCTTCTTTGTGATGTCCCCCCTCGCTCGTTTCTATCATCTCTAAAAGACAACTTTGATTGAAGAGCTTGCTCTAGAGAACTTGAGGGAGTCTTCTTGTTGATCCTTTGTTCATGAATCTCAAGTGTGCCCATCAACTCATCGGTGGTCATGGCACTGAGATCCTTGGACTCTTCTATTGCTACAACCACATGCTCAAACTTGGGACTAAGTGATCTGAGAATCTTCTCTATCACTTGAAGAGATTCCATCTTCTCTCTATATCTTCTCATCTGATTAACAATGGTCAATGTTCTGTTAAAGTACTCAGAAATTGACTCATTCTCATTCATGTGCAACATCTCGAATTCGCCACGTAACACTTAGAGTCGAACTCTGATCGTCTTTTCAATTCCACTGTGTGAATTGCGAAGAATACTCCATGCCTCTTTAGAAGTTGTTGCTGCTGAAATCTTCTCAAAACTTGACTCATCAATGCCTTGATAGAGTAGATACAAGGCCTTTTTATCTCTCCTCCTTGAATCTTTTAACGCCGTCTTCTGAGTATCATTTAAATTTCCTTCATCTTCGAGAGTAGCTGGTTCGTCATATCCTCCATCTACTAACTCCCACAAATCTTGTGAGGCTAGTAGGACTTGCATTTGAATTCTCCAATTTTCATAGTTCTCCTTGCTGAGTTTTGGAAACTGGGGCTGAAAGAAATTGTTTGTGTTGGCCAGTGGTTGTCTTTAAAAATCTGCAAATTTTCAGAATGGAATTTGCAAATTCTGACTGTACAGATGTCTTCGGAATACTCCAAATAGTTAGAAAGCACTATTGGATCACCCGAAACAGACTCCAAATGGGTCAGATCGAGCCAAAACAAGTTGAACGGCTCAGATCTGCGGCTGCAACTTAGCCGCGGCACTGATGTTAGCGGCCTAGTCAACGAGGCTTGGCTCGGTCAGCGGCTCAGGTCAACGGCGGCTCGGTCAACGGCTTGGCTCGGTCTGCAGCTCCAGTCAACGGCTTGGAGGCTCGGCTCGGCGGCTCGGCTCGAATGACGTCAGACTCTGGTACGCGCGCGTGTGGCGTGTGTTGCGCGTGGGTTCACGCGTCGTCTTCCTCTGGCAGCGCATGATGGCGCGTGGGCGCGTGGAGGCACGTCAGAACGGCATCGGAAGCGCGTGGGGCACGTGCGGATCCGTCCGATCTGCGTTTTTGACGCGGTTTGCACGGTTGTGCTCGTCTCGTCGAGAGCTTCAATTTGATGTAATCAAAAATGAATTTTAACAACTTCGATTTCTGGGCAAGTTTTGAAACGACTCTCTGTTTTTGCAATTTTGCAGAATGTCTGCAAATTTAAGCTACCTTTGGGCTCTGATACCACTGTTGGTGGGAGTGAGGTGCAAACCACTGTTGGTGATTCACAATGAGAGATTTAAAAATGAACCAAACTGAAATTAAATTAACTCACAACAATTCTAAAACAAATACAAAGCATGAGCACACTCTTCTCTCTTTTATTTTCTTTCTCCCACACACTCTAAATTCTCAAAATATATAACTATATATAGATAAAACTAACAATGTGAATACAGCAAATGCAACTACGGCTGAGGCGTGAATCGCAACTATTGTTGACAAACTTGTTCTGCAGCCTCCATTTTCTGACAAACTTAATTGTAGACTTCACAAGCCTACTCTTAGGCCGGTGGAAAAAAACAATCTATAGGTGAAGCAAAATTACTTCACAACACGTTTTAGCCTAGTTTGGAAATTCCGTCCA
Source organism: Camellia granthamiana (assembly GCA_036172215.1). NCBI lineage: Eukaryota > Viridiplantae > Streptophyta > Magnoliopsida > Ericales > Theaceae > Camellia > Camellia granthamiana. The sequence goes on along the minus strand of JAXFYN010000020.1, from coordinate 751,997 downwards.
AACTAAACCTAGTTTGAAAAATAAGTTATTAATTTGGCTTAATTTGGGAAAAGTCCCAATTTCTTCGTGGCCTTGCTCTTCAATAAAACTCACGTGGGGATGTATTTATTTACTATTCCCAAAGTATATTGACCCTATCTATAAATACTTGCAGACTAATATTAGCAATATTGTACAGAACTGAATCTTGAGGAGAGGAGTTAGTTGTACATACATACATACATACATATACTACAACAAACAATTGCTTCTTTCTACATGAGAAAATCTCAGATTCCACCGACTCTCCAGTCCCAGTCCCATCCCAAAAAGAGAAAGAAAAGGGTGGGAAAAAAACACATTTTTGTCAGATATCGAGAAAGCAAGCGACAAGGGTAAGTTTATTCTTGCCAGGCGTCTCATCGATCTTTCCATTTTCAGCTTTCCTTTTGCTTCTTCTTTCTTTTTTCTTTTTTTTCTTTTTTTTTTTTCGTGGGCGTTCGTTTCCATTGCGTATTTAGTTCTTCATCATTGTATAGCATTTTCCTTCTTCATCTCAACTCTTTTTTCTTTTCTTTTTCTTTCTTTTTAAAATTTTCATTGACACAAGTGGTCAAGTTCTTCAATGTCCGTAACTGAATTTATGATGTTAGACTGACTTGCGTACCCATCTGTCACTCACACACTCACGCATATGTTTTGATCTTGAGAGAATCAAATATCTCATGGGTCTATTTTTACATTATGGGATGAAAAACTAGTAATACTGTATTGTACTACTTCAATCGGTATTTACATTTTTGTTTATTTGAGCCAAATATCAAACGGTTCTTCTTGGGTGTCTTTTTTTATGCTTTGTTTTGTATTCTGCTAAATGTTTATACTACTCAACTGCTATAGAATAGATCTATCAATTCAAAATCGCCCAAAGTTGGCTTTCACGTAATTTTGTTGTTATCTCTGCTGTTATTGAATCTTTTATTATTATTCAACGTCCCTCCTCACTGGTCCGACTCTTTTCAGCTTGCTCCTGATTTGCTGCTAATCAAGGACATCCCAGCATCAATATTCCTTCTGACTGCGACTGAAATTTTGTACTAAGAATTAATTTCAGGATGTAAAATATAGCATTGAATTTGATTAAAGAAGAAGAAGAAGAAAAAGTTGTTGGTAAAATGGCAGGGGAGAATGGGTTGGAATTGCAGGAGGCGGCGGAGGGGAAGAGGAAGGGAAAGGAAGAGGCCACCACATCAAGAAGCCTCACGGTTGAAACAGAAGCAGAGGCCACCATTGACGCCGGCACATCATCAAGTAGGCCGGCCCTGACATTTAGGGGGCTTAAGGCGAACTTTGAAAATTGGGCCTCTCTTACATTGAAAAAAAAAAATCATGGATAAAACGATAACTTACAACTTTTTTATTTGTTTGTAACCACAAAAAAATTTACTTGCACATAAAATCATTAAAATTATAAACAAAATAATTTAATAAAACAAAATTAGGGCAAAAAAAATTAGGAAAAAATTATTCAATTAAAATTGATAAAGACCAAGGTAAAAAAATTAGGGCAAAATTATTTATTTCACTAAAATCTAATAGATAAAGAAGGTAAAAAAATAAAAAATAGGGCCCATATATTTTATGTATTGTTCTTCTTAGGCCCAAATACTTTTTTTTTATATATATATTTTTTCATTTTAATAAATATGGGTCAAACTACACTTATAAATAAATATGGGTTAAACATACATGGACCCAAAAAAATGTTTTGGGGCCCTTTAAATTGATCCTAAAACCAAAAAAACAAAAAAAAACATTGAGTCTATAACATTTTACTAAATTTGGAGGCCCTATTTTTGGGCCAAAATTTTGAGGCGTTTGTGCCTTACTGGCCTTAGGCCAGGGCCAGCCCTTTCAAGTTCCGGCAGCACCAACACTAACACAAACACAGACGCAAATGCAAACACTGTTCCTTTTTTCAAGCCATTCGCTTTTGCAGACTCTGCAGATGTTGTGTTGATGCTCTTTGGTACAATTGGTGCTGTTGGGAATGGTATATGCATGCCCTCATGACTGTTCTTTTGGGCCAATTAATTGATTCTTTTGGACCAATTAATTGATTCTTTTGGACAAAACCAAAACAACAAACAAGTTGTTCGAGTTGTTTCTCAGGTAACCAAAAAAAAAATACAATACAATACAATACAAAATTCACTCCATTTTTCTCTCTCATTTATGCTTTATTTCACTTCATTGCTAAGCCAGCTATCATGGGAAAAAATTTTAATTGAAATTAACAGTTTTCTATATATAGTATACTTTTCAATCTTCTACTCCAGTAGCACACTTTTATTTAAGGAGGCTTGATTGCTAATTGATTTAAATTTTAATGTGAAGTTAATATTTCTTAGTAATCTGAGAAATATCTCCCCTCTCTCTCTCTCTCTCTCTCTCTCTCTCTCTCTCAATTTTCCTGATATGGTGGAATGAAAAATGTCATTAATTAGTTAGTTAATAACTTGATTACGTTGTAGGTATCACTGAAATTTGTCTATTTAGCATTGGGGGCCGGTGTGGCATCATTTCTCCGTAAGTGCATCCAAGTCCAACCTCCATAAGGAGTATTATTATTATTATTGTTGTGCTATTGCCATTCACCACTAATATTTTTGAAAGAAAAAACTGTAAAACTGTTTTTGTGTGTGTTGTTAATTGTTTTTGATAAAGGTGGCCTGCTGGATGGTAACGGGAGAGCGACAGGCAGCAAGAATAAGGAGTCTTTATCTGAAAACTATAATGAGACAAGATGTTGCTTTCTTTGACAAGGAAACCAATACAGGTGAAGTTGTTGGTCGGATGTCAGGTGACACTGTTCTCATTTAGGATGCTATGGGTGAGAAGGTACCACCAACTCAACTCAAATAACAAACACACACACACATACAAAGATTCTCTTGCATCTGTCTCTATATTTTGTTTCGATGAATTGCAAGTTGGGAAATTTACACAACTATTGTCCACATTTTTGGGAGGGCTTGTGATAGCATTAATCAAGGGGTGGCTTCTTACACTTGTCCTGTTATCCAGTATTCCTGCACTTGTAATAGCTGGTGGAGCCACCGCTATCATTGTATCCAAAATGGCATCCCATGCACAAAATGCTTATGCCAAAGGTGCCACTGTAGTTGAACAGACTATTGGCTCAATTAGAACTGTATGTCACTAACTAATCCATGCATCTCGATTCATAAACTTTGACATGTTTATTAATTTGTTTTGTTTGTTTTGCTTTCTACAATCGGTTATGTTCACCTTTGTGTTTCCTGTATCTTAGGTTGCATCATTTACTGGGGAGAGGCAAGCTGTAATTAATTACAAGAAATCTCTAGTACATGCTTACAAGTCAGGTGTTCAAGAAGGCTTGGCTGCTGGATTTGGTTTCGGAGCAGTTATGTTTGTCGCATTCAGCACTTATTCTTTGGCTATATGGTTTGGTGCAAAGATGATCTTGGAAAAGGGATATACAGGAGGTGAAGTGCTCAATGTAATGGTCGCTGTGTTGACTGGTTCCATGTGAGTTCTGCTTACTTGTAGCCCATTTTCCTTGTAGCTTTCTCTCAAACTAAATAGGAAAATGTTATAAATTCATTCATTTATACAACCAGCTTTTTCATGTAATATGTATGTTTCAGGTCACTTGGGCAAGCATCACCTTGTATGAGTGCATTTGCCGCAGGTCAAGCTGCAGCGTTCAAGATGTTTGAGACTATAGCTAGGAAGCCAGAGATAGATGCATATGACACCAGTGGAAAATAATTAGACGACGTTCGTGGGGATATAGAGCTAAGGAATGTGTATTTTAGTTATCCAGCTAGGCCAGATGAGCAAATATTCAGTAGATTTTCACTTTTCATCCCTAGTGGCACGACAACAGCTTTGGTTGGACAGAGTGGAAGCGGAAAGTCCACAGTAATCAGTCTGATAGAGAGATTTTATGATCCACAAGCTGGTGAAGTTCTTATAGATGGTATTAATTTCAAAGAGTTCCAGCTAAACTGGATTAGGAGGAAAATTGGTCTGGTAAGCCAAGAGCCTGTGTTGTTTACGTGCAGCATCAAGGACAATATTGCCTATGGGAAGCATGGTGCAACCACTGAAGAGATTAAAGCAGCAGCTGAGCTAGCCAATGCTGCTAAATTCATTGATAAACTGCCTCACGTTTGAAGTTCTTTACCCTTTTGATTACTTTCTTTCTTATGTATTCTATCTATTCACTTTCATAAGCTTGTTAATTCTTTATTTTACCTTTATATTTTAAATATTGGATTTAGGGACTGGACACCATGGTTGGTGAGCATGGGACTCAATTGTCTGGTGGACAGAAGCAGAGAGTTGCCATAGCCAGAGCAATACTAAAAGACCCGCGAATTCCATTCCTAGATGAAGCAATAAGTGCACTAGATGCAGAATCTGAGAAGATAAGCATTAGACAGGATAATGGTCAACAGAACTATCATCATTGTTGCCCATCGCTTGAGCATAGTGAGGAATGCCGACATGATCGCAGTGATTCAGCAAGGACAGATAGTCGAAAAGGGTAATCTTATCAATATCATTGCTAATTTGTTAACAAATTGAAAAGTAAAAAAACACCATAAAATGTATTTCTCATAAAAACAAATTGCTTCTTTCATACTTTCTCCTCCTGCTTATTGTGAAATTTTGAAAATTAATTTGAAAATTTTTCCAAACCCCAAAATAATTCTAATGTAAACATGGTTATAACTTTTCCAACCTAAAGTCACTCAATATTTTTTTATCTTATTCATAATGTTTTCCTTATAATTCCCATAGTTTAGAAATTTCCAGGCAATAATTTAGTTTCTGAATCCAAACTCCGTATTTCCTTCCTTCAAAATATGTGTCATAGTTATGATAAAGAAATATTCATTATGTTTAGTATTGTATGTGTTAATTGATCAGGCTCACACTCAGAACCACTCAAGGATCCAGAAGGAGCATACTATCAGCTTATAAGATTACAGGAAGTGAACAAAGATTCTAAACAAGTTGTAGTGGACCAAGACAAATCAGAATCTATTATCGAATCGAGTAGGCAGTCAAGTCAACGAATGTCATTCCTACGTTTCATAAGTCGAGGATCCTCTGGGGCAGGAAATAGCAGCCGCCATCTTTCAGTTTCATTTGGTCTACCTACAGGTTTCAATGTTCCTGAAACTGCATTAATAGAAGCTGAAGCCTCATATCTACAACTGTCAGACAAGACTCCGAAAGTCCCACTGCGACAACTTGCCTATCTCAACAAACCAGAGTTTCCTGTGCTGATAGCAGGAACTATAGCTGCAATTGTTAATGGCTCAATATTTCCAATTTTTGGTCTACTTCTTTCAACTGTGATTAAAACGTTTTATGAGCCACCTCATGAATTAAGGAAAAATTCAAATTTTTGGGCACTCATGTTTGTTGTCCTTGGACTTGTATCATTATGGTATTTTCAATGCGGACATTCTTCTTTTCTGTGGCTGGTTGTAAGTTGATAAAAAAGATCAGATCAATGTGTTTTGAAAAGGTGGTTCACATGGAGATCAGTTGGTTTGATGAGGTCGAGCACTCAACTGGAGCGATTGGAGCAAGGCTCTCTGCGGATGCAGCTATTATACAGGCTTTAGTTGGAGATGCACTTGGTCAGCTTGTTCAGGACTCTGCAACAGCAGTTGCAGGATTGGCCATTGCTTTTCAAGCAAGTTGGCAGCTGGCGCTAATTATCCTTGCTTTGATACCTCTGATAGGATTGAATGGTTTTGTTCAACTGAAGTTCATGACAGGGTTCAACGCAGATTCAAAGGTTTGCTTCTAAACTCATTATCATACATTTCACAATTGCAACATTTTGTCGAATTCTCTGATTTGAAAGAAAAGGCTATCACCATAAATATTACTTAAGATTGAGGGCTGCTGTGAGTATATAAGGTGTCCCCACCTTCTAAAAAATTGAAGTTACCATTTGAAAGAGAATTTCTCTCTTGCACACTCACGGCAACCATTGTGGCAAACGATGTTTCAATTCTGCCGTGTTTTTCATTGATCTATTAATTGATTTTTTTTAAAAGAAGGCTTTCTTGAGATTTTGTTCCCTAATAATTCATTAAGAGTTCGATGTAAATGGTTGTAGATGATGTATGAAGAAGCAAGCCAAGTTGCCAATGACGCTGTTGGAAGCATAAGAACAGTTGCTTCTTTCTGTGCGGAAGAAAAAGTGATGGAATTGTACAAAAAGAAATGTGAAGGACCTATGAAGACAGGGATAAGGCAAGGATTGATTAGTGGGATTGGTTTTGGGCTGTCTTTTGCCTTGCTGTTTTGTGTCTACACAATCAGTTTCTATGCTGGAGCACGGCTAGTTGAGGATGGTAAAACAACATTCTCAGATGTTTTCCGCGTGAGTATATGCACTGCAATTCCATAATTATCCAAAAGCAAAACATGATGAAATTAAATGATAGTTTTGATTCAATTGTTGTGAGGTTGCCTCTCTCGTAGGTTTTCTTTGCTCTGACCATGGCAGCCATTGGAATTTCTCAATCAAGTTCCTTAGCCCCTAATTCTACTAAAGCCAAGACTGATGCTGCTTCAATATTCGCCATTCTTGACAGGAAGTCTAAGATAGACCCAAATGATGAGTCCGGGATGACTTTAGAGAGTGTAAAGGGAGAAATTGAGCTTCGGCATATAAGCTTTAAGTACTCAACTAGGCCAGATGTTCAGATTGTCTGTGACCTCAATTTAACTATTCATAGTGGCAAGGTAAAATTCTATCTTTCCATATGTTCAGATTTTCTGTGACCTCAATTTGACCATTCATAGTGGCAAGGTAAAATTCTATCTTTCCGTATGTATACTGTTTTAAAAGCTCTATTTTAGAATGGGGCATTCGTACAATTTCAGCTCCAAATTGTGTTATTGTTGTGTTGTGAATCTAATCTTATCAGACAGTAGCTCTGGTGGGAGAAAGTGGATGCGGGAAATCAACGGTGATAGCATTGTTGCAAAGATTTTACGATCCTGATTCAGGTCATATTACTCTAGACGGAATTGAGATTCAAAGGTTGAAATTGAAATGGCTCAGGCAGCAGATGGGTCTGGTGAGCCAGGAACCTGTCCTGTTTAATGACACAATACGTGCAAACATTGCATACGGAAAGGATGGAATTGCATCAGAGGCAGAAATTTTAGCTGCATCAGAAATAGCAAATGCCCACAAGTTCATTAGCGGGTTACAACAGGTTAGGAGACATCGTCAAGAAAACAGATGGAATTGATTTCATCATTCAATCCTATTTCCCATATATATAATATACACGTAATGTATGATTTTTTTTTGTGGTGTTAATTTTTTGGGCAGGGATATGAGACGGTAGTAGGAAAGAGAGGAGTGCCATTGTCAGGGGGGGCAGAAGCAACGGGTGGCCATAGCTCGGGCAATAGTGAAAAGTCCGAAAATACTACTGCTAGATGAGGCAACGAGTGCGCTGGATGCAGAGTCGGAGAGGGTGGTTCAAGATGCATTAGACAGTGGTGGTGAATAGGACAACAGTGGTAGTGGCACATAGATTGTCCACAATCAAGAATGCAGATGTAATAGCGGTGGTGAAGAATGGTGTGTTGTTTGGGAAAATATGTGAGTAAATCAATCAATGGGAATAAAAATTAATGCGGAAAAATTAAATCAAACGCAACACAAGAATTTTTACGTGGTTCCCTCGATGTGAGGTACGTCCACGGGAACGAAATCCGATTCCACTATCAACCAAAGAGTTTCCAAACGATGACAGACGAGACACGAATGGTCTCACAAAACCACCTTTAGGTGAATTCCAAATAATCACAAATAAACCAGAGGAAAGACCTCACCAAATAGATGAACAAAAATCTTCGAAATCAAAATTATAGAACATACAAAATAATCGACCCAAATCAACTTCACCAAAGCACCTAGCGGAAGATGCACTGAAAAATTCCAAAGCTCCTAATGAACTAAGCAAATCAACCCGCACGGTTACCGAGACTGAAACAAATCATGTAGCTGCTGTTACTTTGCTTTTGATGAAAACAATATATGTATTTAAGCCACTACCGCCGCACGGAACACATAAACAATATTTATATATTGGTAATTTTAGGGTTTTTTATCAAAATCATAATTGTTTTCGAGTTGAATTGGGTCTCCACAAAATTAGATATAATATATAAAAATATATTATACCTAAACCAAACCAAATTAAAACTCTTTTAATAAATCAATTGGGACTCACACTCCAAGAAGGAAGTATACTCAACAATTCTTCCCCTACCAACTTAGGTGGGGACATCAACCATACCCGCCAAAGTTCGACACTTTAAATGTTTGTCCATCGGCAAAGTCTTAGTCAACATATTCGAAATATTATCATCTTTGTGAACCTTTTCGAGTTGCAACAATTTCAAATCTAACACATCACGAATCCAATGGTATCTCACATCAATGTGTTTCGATCTCGAAATGAAAAGTAGAATTTTTGCTCAAGTGAATAGCACTTTGACTATTACAATAAAGCACATACTTTGCTTGCTTCAAACCCAACTCTTGCAAAAATTTCTTCAACCATAACTCTTCTTTGCAAGCTTCCATAATAGCAATAAATTCAGCTTCGGTAGTTGAGAGAGTAATACATTTTTGTAATTTAGATTGCATGCCACAGCTCCCCCTGCAAAAGTCATCAAATACCCCGAAATAGATTTCCTAGAATCAATATCACCGACCATGTCAGAATCTGTGAACCCATCAAGCATCGGCTTACCATCTCCAAAACACAAACACACCTTCGAAATCCCTCAAAGATATCTTATAAACCATTTTACCGCTATCCAATGTTCTTTACCCGGATTAGAGAAAAAACAACTCACCACACCAACGGTGTGAGCAATATCCGGCCTTGTACAAACCATAGCGTACATTAAAGAACCAACTGCTGAAGCATAAGAAATTTTCAGCATCTCTTCCTTGTCTTTCTCACTTATAGGACATTGATTCGAACTAAGCTTAAAGTGACCCGCAAGTGGACAACCAACCGGATTTGCTTTATCCATGTTGAACCTCTCAAGAACTTTCTCAATGTAGCTTTCTTAAGACAACCAAATCAGCCCCTCTTTGCTATCACGAACAATTTTCATACCAAGTATTTGCTTTGCTGGCCCCAAATCTTTCATAGCAAAAGACTTGCTTAACTCCAATTTCAACCTGTTTATTATGGTAGAATCTTGACCCACAATTAACATGTCATCAACATAAAGCAAAAGAATAATAAATTTACCATCCGGAAAATTTTTCACAAACACACAATGGTCTGAAGTGGTTTTAGAAAATCATTATTCATCATGAAAGAATCAAATTTTTTGTATCATTGCCGCGGGGCTTATTTGAGGCCATACAAACTTTTCTTCAATTTGCAAACAAATTTCTTTTTCCCTTTTTCCACAAAACCTTCCAATTGCTCCATGTAAATTTCTTCTTCAAGATCACCGTGAAAAAATGTGGTCTTCACATCAAGTTGCTCAACTTTTTCAAACTTGCAGCCATGCCAAGTACAACCCAAATAGAAGACATCTTCACAACTGGAGAGAAAATTTCATCAAAATCAATACATTTCTTTTGCCCAAAGCCTTTCACAACAAGACGTGCCTTGTACCTCAAATTTTTGCCATCATTCTTCAATTTGAAGACCCACTTATTTTTCAGAATTTTCCTCCCCTTAGGCAACTTCACTAAATCATAGGTGTGATTTTCAAGTAAGGAATTCATCTCCTCTTCCATGGCCTTTTTCCAATCACCTTTCTTTGCATGCTCAATTGCTTCTTGGTAGCTCTCAAGCTCCCCTTGATCGAAAATCAACACAAACTCATTGGGAGGATACTTTCTTGAAGGTTGTCGATCCCTTGTAGATTTCCTCAACTCAAGTTGTGGTGACGGTTCTTGAGTTGGATGCTCTTCCTCAATTTCGGGCTCAACTTCATTTTGAATAGCATCGTCATCTACATCTTCAAGAGGTGGCTACACATCTCCCACATTTTCATCATCAACTAAAGATGAAGGAGATTGATCTATGTCAATGAGATCACTAGTTTTTGGCTCCGGTTGATCACCTTTGCCAAAGTCTTCAATTGTTTGGTCTTCAAGAAACACAACATCACGGCTCCGAATGACTTTCTTGTCGATCGGATCCCACAATCTATACCCGAATTCATCACTTCCATAGCCAAGGAAAATGCATTGTCTTGACTTACTATCAAGCTTGGACCTCTCATCCTTTGGAATGTAAACAAAAGCTCGGCAGCCAAACACTCTCAAGTGCTCATAAGACACATCTTTGCCGATCCAAACTCTTTCTGGAACATTACCATTCAAAGGATAGGAAGGAGACAAATTGATCACGTCAACCGTTGTCCTCAATGCCTCACCCCAAAAGGATCTTGGCAATTTAGCTTGTGAAAGCAAACACATTGTTCTTTCCACAATGGTGCGGTTCATCCTCTCAGCAACGTCATTTTGTTAAGGAGTCTTCTTAACTGTCTTTTGGTGCCAAATACCTTGGCTGCGACAATACTCATTAAATAGCCCAATGTATGCACCACCATTGTCTGATCGGATACACTTCAGTTTCTGTCCTGTTTCTCTTTCAACCATGGCCTAAAAATACTTAAATACTTCTAGAACTTGTTATTTAGTTTTTAGTAGAAAAGCCCAAACTTTTCTTGAATAATCATCAATGAAAGTAACAAAATAAAGAGCACCACTATGTCTTCTAACTTTTAAAGGACCACAAACATCTGAATGAATCAACTCCAACACATTTTCTTTTCTAGAAGCAACATTTTTATGAAAAGAAACACTATGTTGTTTACCCACCAAACAATGAACACAAGTTTTAAGATGTGTACCTTTCAAACCGGGTAGAAGCTCTTTCTTGAACAAAACTTGTAACCCCTTTTCACTTATATGGCCAAGCCGTTTGTGTCACAATTCAATAGAAGTATCATCTTCAAGTGCATTGACAACACATTTACAAATTTTTCCTTGCATCGAGTAAAGTGTATGAGTCTTCTTGCACTTAGCCAACACCAAAGAACCCTTTGTGAGCTTCCATATTCCATTACCAAATTTGTTGTTGTAGCGCTCATCATCTAGCTTCCCAGTAGAGATCAAATTGAGGCGAATGTCGGGAACATGCCTCACATCTTTAAGCAACAACTTGCAGCCCAAATTTGTTTCTAAGCAAACATCACCCATGCCAATAATCTTGGACAAACCTTCACTACCCATTCGAACAGAACCATAATCACCTTTGGTGTAGGTAGTGAAGAAATCAACTCGAGAAGTCACATGAAAAGAAGCACCGAAATCAATCACCCAATTGCTCTCTTGGCCCATAAAATTGATACAATCATCTTCACAAACGACCATGAGATCATCGGTAGTAACTGCCGTTGTGTCTTCTTACTTCTTATCCACACTTTTGTCACGCCCTTTCTCCTTGTTCTTGAGCTTTCGGCATTCCCGCTTCATGTGCCCTTTCTCATGACAATAATAGCACTCAATATCTTTCTTTGAAAAAGAACCATCTCTTGATTTGTCACAGCTTTGATCACGACCATGAGGAGTCTTACTCCTCCTCCTTGTTTTGCTTCGGCCTCTCACAACAAATGCTTCTGAATGAGAGGAACCTGCTGATTTTCTTCTAGTTTCTTCATTCAATAAGCTACTAGTGACTTGGCCCGTTGTGACGACTCCATTGGGCGCCGAATTACTAACTGTTACAACCAAAGTCTCCCAACTTTCGGGCAAAGAACTAAGTAGCATCAAAGCATGCAACTCATCATCAAAAACAATTTTCATAGAAGCAAGTTGGTTAACAATACTCTTTATTTCATTCAGATATTCCGGAATATGGCTGCCCTCTTTATATTTTAAATTAACCAACTTACGAAATAGAAAAGCTTTATTTGTGGCTGATTTCCTATCATAAAGGCCTTCTAATTTTTTCCATAAATCATGTGCTGAAGTTTCAATAGCAACATGATGAAACACACTATCATCAATCCATTGACGGATAACACCAACGGCTTTTCGATTAAGCCTATTTCACTCATCATCTTTCATACCTTCGGGTTTACCACTATCACCCTCAATAGGTCCATACAAATCTTTACAAAATAATAGGTCCTCCATTTTAGTTTTCCAGGTTACCCAATTGCTTCTATTGAAGCTAGACATACGACCCACATTCCCCTCCATTGATTTACACAAATAAATAAATCCAAATAAACCGTAAGCTCTGATGCCAGTTGTTAGGGAAAATATGTGATTCCTCACAAATAAATCAATCAATGTGAATAAAAACTAATGCGGAAAAATTAAATCAAAAATAACACAAGAATTTTTACGTAGTTCCCTCAATGTGAGGTACGTCCACGGGATCGAAATCCGATTCCACTATCAACCAAAGAGTTTCCAAACGATTACAAATGAGACACGAATGGTCTCACAAAACCACCCTTAGGTGAATTTTAAATAATCACAAATAAATAAGAGGAAAGACCTCACCAAATAGATGAACAAAAATCTTCGAAATCAAAGTTGTAGAAGACCCAAAATAATCGACCCAAATCAACTTCACCAAAGCACCTAGCCGAAGATGCACTGAAAAATTCCAAAGCTCCTAATGAACTAAGCTAATTAACCCGCACGGTTGCCGAGGCTAAAACAAATCACGTAGCTGCTGTTACTTTGCTTTTGATGAAAACAATATATGTATTCAAGCCACTACTGCCCGCACAAAACACATAAACAATATTTATATATTGTTAATTTTTGGGTTTTTTTATCAAAATCATAATTGTTTCCAAGTTGAATTGGGTCTCCACAAAATTAGATATAATATATAAAAATATATTATACCTAAACCAAACCAAATTAAAACTCTTTTAATAAATCAATTGGGTCTCACACTCCAATAAGGAGGTATATCCAACATGATCGTAGAGAAGGGAAGGCATAAGACTCTCACCAACATCACTGATGGTTTTTACGCCTTCTTGGTAGCACTTCACATGACCTCTTCTTCATCCTAGCCAAACCACACTCATCTAGACCTCCCTCTCTCTTTCTCCTTTCTTTTTTTCTTTCCATGGTTTTTTGGCTTCAGCTTTGATATAAATACTATTTTCCAACATTCTTTTTTTTATTTTGTTTCTTAGGTTAATTTTGATCTTTGGGATAAAAGATTGGTGAAATGTCTGTCAAAAATTGTGATTGCCCAAGTACACCGTTTTCTTGCCCACCAAGTAAACTTTATGTTATTATTTTCTTTTTCTTTCTTTTGCCCCAAGTATTCTTGCCCTATAAATTGTGTCTTTCATATCCCTTAATTCAGTCTCTTTAAGGCTCTCTCTTTCTTCTCTACTTTCGGCTCTCTCTCTCTCTATTTGTGATTGTAGGTCATGAGTCGACGACCGACCGACCGTCTTTGGAAGCCCACTGTGAGTAACATTCTTGTAAAAATATGTTTGTATAAATTATGTTCAAACCGTTATATGATAAGATATGATTTGTTGAACTGTTATTTTGCTATGTGAACGAATGTCCTATTTGCTAATCTACTATGGCATCTACAGATAGTCCCAAGTCATGGGAGATAGCATGTAAATGCAGGTCCATGACATATATATGATTACGAGATCTCGTTAGCCACTTTATTGTGGTAATATGTGTTTAATCGGTATCCAGAACTGATTGCTTTAGTCGGAATACGATATGATATGTTCTGTGAGATATACCATTATTATGTTTTGATATGAGACTGATATGATCGATATGTATGATCTGTTTTCTGTATATGATATGGCTTGGAATTCGTTCACTAACCTCTTTACGTTAATGTTATTCACTGGGTTTTAGCTCACTGTTTTATATATATGTATAGGTGAGCGTCATAGAGAACTAGCTTAGGGAGAGAGTCGAGCCACCCTTTAAAGCCCTACAAGTTTTGGTGCCTCCGAATTGAGGCTAGGTCGAGAAAATCGTTGTATAGTCTATGATCTTATTGTCGAGCTTTTGTTTATATATATATGTCCATGAATGATGTTTTTGTATGTATGTATCGTACAGTGGGTAAATTAACGTTTATATACATCTGAATTTGTACATATAGATGCATAGCTTAATAGACTATTTGTTGTCTTTATATTATAAGCTTCCGCTAGCCCCGATTATGTTGGTTTGTACATGAAGGCCTTTGGTAATCGCGGATTACTGGCCGGTCACTTCACCGACCCTTACGGGGCGGGGTTTGGGTCGTGACACAAATAAAGGTTCAATAGAGGGATTTTGGCTAAATTTCCCATAGATTAATCTAAACAAAAATGATGATCTTAAACAATCCTCCCCCTCAATGCAATTCTTGCAACTCTTCCGTTTGAGGGGTTAGGATTTTAGCTAAAAAGTCATTATAAGTTGTCACCTTTTTTTTTTTTTTTTACACTATGTTTTATAAAATAAAAGTAAAAATTAACTAAAATAGTCAATTTCAAAATAGGACTTTAGTATTGGACCAAATTAACTATATGGGTAGCTCATGCTTAATCCATGATGACTCTGGAAGCATGCTTTTTAGATTAATAGATTTATGGAAGGAAATAAAAATAAAAAAAAATATAGATAAAAGATTAAAAAAAAATAAAAATAAAAAGAATAATAAAAAAAGGAAGTAGAAAGCTAAGAAATTAGGACCATTTACACACGAATCTTAATTTATAAACTTATATTCCATTAAGTTCTAGCTAATATTTTTTAGACTTTCAAATCCCATTAAATTTTTAATAATCGGAATGACCCTTTAAATAATGATTGTTCATCATTTATAATTATCTATAAAGGAACATGATGATTTGACATTTATTTTGATTTTTAAAACTTTAAAACATCAACTTTCAATTTGAAAAAACTAAAAAAAAAAAATTATGTGCAAAAAAAAAAAAATTAATCAGTGTGTTTGGTTTCAATTTTTTGGATTCAATTTTCTAGAAATTGAGTATTTTATTTTTTGTGTTTTTTTGTTTTTAGTGAATATTTTTAAAATTTTAAGCAATTTTTTTACTTTTTTAGATGCACCATACTTAAATGTATCTAAAAAGTAAAATATTTTAAAAAATTAATAAATACACAAAAATACGAAAAATACAGAATTCTCTTTCTTTCTTTTTTTGTATTTTTGATATTTACTGAATTTTCTAAAGATATTTTTTCACAAGTATTATACATTTTAAGTACATTTATATTAGGTGCATCTAAAAAATAAAAAAATAAAAAATTGCTTAAAATATTAAAAAAATTCAGTAAAAATTAAAAAAAATACAAAAAACAAAAAATTTTGATATCGTTTGGTAAAATTTTAGAATTATAATTTAATAATAGAGTTGTATTTTGAGTTTGTGAGATTTGGAATTATGATTTGAGTGCGGAAAATTTGTTTGGTTATAAATTTTGAATTTAGTTTGGAATTTTTGATGTGACATATGATATTTGATTCAAAACTTATAACTCATATCCAAACACACAATCCAAAATTCTATTCAAAACTCATAAATTTTTTTAAAAATTTCAAAAATATTTTTTATTTAAAATATAAAAAATAACATATGCCAATTGCCCCCCACCCCCCCCCCCCAAAAAAAAGTATTGTTCCAATCGAACATCCAAGTAGGCCAAATTTCAAAATTCGAAACCCTGTCTGGAACGAGTTTTAAAAAGTGGGTGTGGAATTAATGTTTGAAAGTTGTATCCAAACACCACACTCAAATAAGGGTGTGGAGTCATGATTAAAACTTCACACCAAACACAGCCTTTAATTTTCTAAAAAGTAAATCTTGAAAACTCAAACCAAACAAGCTGAATGTTTTTTTTTTTTTTTGGTTGAAAAAATTGAATTATTTTTTGTGCAAAACTGAGCATTTTGTTTCTATAAAGAAACATGATGATGGAACATTGATATGCAAAATTGAAAAAAAAAAACTTTAAAAATGAAAAAACAGATAATGTTTTCAGTTTTAAAACTGGAAAAAAAAACTGTTAATATTCTCAATTGTATTAGATAGTTGAATCAAACCAGTAAGTAGAAGTGCAAAAACGTTTAATTTCATGCTCTATTTTTTTATCAGTTGGTGAAATAATTATCTGAAACATCACTATGTAAAATTGATAATGTTCTTAGTTTTAAAAATTAGGAAAAACTAATGTGTGTGTTTAGTTTGAGTTTTTTGGATTAAATTTTTAAAAAATTGAGTTTTTTTGTTCTTTGTGTTTTTTTGTTTTTACTGAATATTTTTGAAATTTTAAGTATTTTTTTTTACTTTTTTAGATGCACCTTACTTAGGTGTATCTAAAAAATAAAAAAATTGTGAAGAAATATTTTAAAAAATTAATAAATACGTAACAATATGAAAAATATACTGAATTCTCTTTTATATATATATATATATATATTTTTGGTATTTAGTGAATTTTTAAAAGATTTTTTTCACAAAAATTATACTTTTTATGTGTATTTATGTTAGGTGTGTCTAAAAATTAAAAAAATTGCTTAAAATATTTTTAAAAATTCAGTAAAAACAAAAAAATATGGAAACAAGTAAGTAAAATTTTCTAAAAAGTGTTTTGGAAAACCAAAAACAAGCAAAGTGAATAATATTCTCAGTTTTACTATATAGGACTTATTGGTTTAAAAAATCTTAAATAGAAAAGAGTTATTATAATATTTGTAAATAGGACTTTTAAGTAATTAACTCATAAAATTATAAAAATAATTCATCCACACATTTTATTTCTTTCGCAATCCTCTTAGGTGGTGTTTGTTTTGAGTGATTGAGGTATGGGATTGGACTAATAGTCCCTCCAGACTAATAGTTCATTGTTTGGTTCAAAATTATTGCTCTGGACTGTTAATCCTTCCGAACTATTAGTCCTAAATATGTTGGACTATTGTGTCCCATGAGGAGGGATGGGATACAAATGGAGGGATTAGGTGGTGAAATAATCATTTTGGCCATCTACTATTTAATTATGTATTATATTTAGTAAAATTCAACAAAATTTAAATGTCTCAATTTAAAAATAAAATAATTTTATTTAATTTTTATTGATGTTTTATTTATTTAATTTTTTTAAATAATTTTTTATAGATATTTTATTGATGTTTTATTTTAAAATTTTGTTTATATTTTATTTAATTTCATTGTTTAAATTGTAATAGATGTTTTATTTAATTATTATTATTTTTTAAAATAAATTTATTTAAATTTTTAATTAAAAAATAACATATATTTTTATTGATATTTATTTAATTTTCCAAAAATAAAATAAAATAAATTTTTATTTAATCTAGTTAAAAATAATTCAAACATTAAAGATATGTTTAATATTACTATTACTTTGTAAATAATTGAAAAAAATAAAATAGTCATTTGAACGTTTATTCTTTTCCATAATATTCCTTCCAAACAAACCTAAGATGAAAGGTTGTAACGTTTTGTTTATAGCGTTTAGGGAAACGCCATTAGAGATTAGTTGAACACAACGTTTTGAAAACGTTGTCTTTGATCACAATGAAACGGCATCGTATTGGGTGTATCTATTGACACCGTCCAACCTCCGTCTCTCTCACTTTCTCTGTCTCTCACTTTCTCTGTCTCTTCCACAGCTCGCTCTCTCTCTCTCCCCCAAAACCCTCGATTTGAAGCTCTAACTCTAGCTCTCTCAATTTGAAGCTCTAGCTTGCTCGATTGCAGATTTTGCATTGTATATTCATCGAACTCTCTAGCTGTTCTTCATCGATCTGTCACTGGAGGGCTTTGATCAATTCCTTTGTCAAACTCGAACTCAAACTCGATCTGTTCTTCATTAAATCGCAGATCCAAAATCGATATCATTCTTGAACCAGATCGATCTATGTTGCTCTTATCTCAGGTACATTTTTCATTCTCTTAATCGTTGTTCGAGTTTGAACCAGATCGATCACTGTTGCTCTACTTTCTCATTGTCGAATCTGCTGATTAACTCTCTAATTTTTTCATACTCAACTTAGATCAGATCAAATCGTTGAACCAGATCGATCTCTCTTGCTCTACATCTCAGGCACTTGAGGAGCTTCCAAAGAAGACAAAGTTGTTCTTTGCTCATGCAGCAGAGAACTAAGATGCTGAATTCTATGCCAAAGTCAATGATGATGTTTATGTAAATATTGATTCGTGATCGATCCATGCATTTTGGTGATACTTTTGTTATTAGGGATTGAAACTTGAGTGTAATGGATTGTGAAGTTATGATTTATTTTTTTGGTGCAGATGTCTTGGGAAATTCATTTGCAGCTCATTTAGACAAGCCTCATGTATATGTTGGGTGTATGAAATCAGGCGAAGTTTTCTCTGAACAGTAAGCTTGGTTAACAAATTTAACTTAATTATGAATGGCTTACAAAGTGATAGTTTGTATGTAGAATTTGAATTTCATTTTTTTCTACATTATTTACAAACTTGGTTTTTTGTTTTTTTTTTTTTTTGGAATCTAGTAGGAGCCACAAATGGTATGAACCAGATTGGTGGAAATTTGGGAATGGGAAAGTGTAAGTGTTACTTTATCTGATTAAGGCTCGTAATTCAGTTCTGAAGAGGAAATTTCATTGCATTTCATAATTCTAATATTTATAATTTCTTATACCTGGCATGTCATAGGGAAACAATTTTGAGAGTTAAAATCTCTGAATAAAATTCTATGTTCCTATATATTGGCCTAATATGCCCAGCCAAGAAAAAAAAAATGTATACATAAATTTTGGAGAAGTTGCCTTTAGTTGGTTAGCTTACTCATAGGTGTACATTAATTTGAGCATTTTGAATGATCAATGATAATGATAGATCAAATTCCCGTGTGAGTTTAATTCTTAAATCACTCTACAATTCTCCATTGCACAGTTTCATGTTAATTTATATCAAATCCTTGATTCATTAAACTCAATTTGTGCCGATATTCTTAGTCTTACTAATTTGTGAATTAGAATATATTTATGAAATTCTATTTTCCTGTGTATTGATCTAATATATTACCAACTGATTCTGCCCAACCAAGAGGAAAAATATGTATATATACATTTTGAAATTGTTGAATTCAGTTGGCTAGCTTACTCATAGGTCATAGGTGTATGTTAATTTGAACATTTTGAATGATCAATGATATATCAAATCTCTCGTGTGAGTTTGGTTCTTAAATTGCTCTAGAATTCTCTATTTCACAGTTTCATGTTAATTTATATTAGTCCTTGATTCATTAAACTCAATTTCTGCCAATATTTTTGGTCTTACAGCATGATTTATCCAACAAGTACTTCTGTCATGCTTCAGGTGAGATGGTTGTCATATTCCAAGCGTTGGCTAAATTTATTTCGATAAACAGGTCAGTTCATTTTCTATTAAGTGCAGCGGTTTTCTCACCCACTATCTTGTGGAGCAATTATTGAATCCTGGTTCAGGTGAGAATAAGAGGAATGGTTCTTCTTCCTCTGTGTTTTGTATCTTTTTTCCTGCAAGTACACTAATTGGTGATTTACACATGATTAGGTAAGAGGGTTACTATATTTTATTACTAGATAAAGTGCAAATGGTGGAAGTTGCAAAATCATATTCAAGAGAGGGGATGATCTTTGGCAAGACCAGTTGGTAGATTAAGTAGTCTGTTCAATAGGTGTACGTCTTTTCTTTCTCCCATTCTCTGTCTCTCACAAACAAACATGCATGGGAGAGGTGGGGGTGGAAGAAGGGTGATCAATTGATTTGATATATTGATTGTGGTCGCTGTAGGTTATTCAAATGGTATTGTTTATGGATCGCTTGCTTAAACTAGAGAATCTTGATCTGCATTTGACTCCATACAGGTCCTAGCAACTGGACATGATGAAGGCATGTTGGAATTTACACCATCTAGTTCTTTAGCACAGGTGTGAGATGCTTCTGTTGTAGTGCAAGTGAGCAACAACTTAGAGTTACATAACAACTTATAGTTACAGTTTGCATAGTTCTCATTGATAATTGAGTTGCAAAGCATCATCATTATCACCTTTATATTAACAGATTCAATGCTTAATTCGGTTGACATGCATTTAGTTCTTCTTAACATTGATTATTGTTATTTAGCTTCTCAAAAAATTGAAATTTTGAGTTTCAAGTATCCTGGTCTAATGGAATCATACTTTCAATTTCAAGGATGACGTGGTTTTTTTTCCTTTGCTTGACGTATTAAGTTGTTCATCCTTGAAGGCCTACTCACATCTGTGCAAATTACTTTTTTGTGCAACTATGTCTAGTGCATTTCTAGTTTATTAGGAAAATGGCTTTGAGAGGAAAGTCATGCTAATAGAATACTTTTCAGCATTTCATTTCTATTATAAATTTATATTACAAGGAATATTGATTACTTTGAGGAGTATTAGTTGCATTAAAATGAAAGGTTTACTAAATTTTTTGTATGATGTATATCTGTTGAGGACGTTTTGTAACTAATTCACCTACATAATTGCATGTGCCACCAGATAGGTTAAATTGCAGTGTCTGATCACAGTGTTTGTGATTTCCTATAATATTTGATGATTAAAGTGGGTGTAGTTTTAGCTTTGTTGTGGATTGTCACAAATACCATGTTGCAATGGGTTCAATAGAGGTTAATCCTTTTGATTTCCAGATACTCTCAGAGCACCGAAGTATTATAAGCTTCTGATCCTGAAAAGGGCATTACTTGTTTATTTAAAGAATATAATTGTTTATTTTTGTATGACCATGTTTGTGATTATATCCTTATAGCTTCAAGAGAAGTTTCAGTTGGACTTAGACGATGAGGAGTGCATACATTTTTTCCAGGATCTCATCAATAAGAGTGTCAAGGCTTTGTTCCCTCAAATACATTGATGGGCCCAATACTAGTGTTAACCCCCACGAAGTAAGGACTTATTCATGTCTAAGTTAGCTTATTATAATTTCCAAGCTGTTTGTGTTTTTGTTGCCTAGCAAATGATCAATCTGTTCAGGGTACTAACTGGAACAAACTTAAATCATGTTGAAATTGGGTTTTTATCAATTTTGCTGAAAACTGGTTTTGGACTTCAGTTGGCTGTCTCTATGCCATATCCGCTTCCCTCTCTCGACATCTATTGATTCATGCACCATGGTAGGTAACAATATTTTGCTCATATACACCTTTATCATTGTTTCAAGACTAAGAATTAAAAGTATAGAATAATTTAGTGGATTGAAAATTTTAATGTTCTATTGTTCTTGGAATTTTATTACTATGCAGGATAAAAATCCCATACCTACTACAATGGGGCGCATCTACTTTTAACACAGGTCATCTTTTTGGGATGATGGCTGCTGTATTAGTCTCCATGATTGAGGTAATTTTTTACACACAAAAATCAATCAAGTATATTTTTATCAGTGATTAACACAAATATTCATATTGACAGTCAACTGGAGTGTTTAAGGCTGCATCTCATCTAGCAAGTGCCACGCCACCTCCTGCTCGTGTTCTTAGCCATGGTATTGGTTGGCAGGTCTGCAAACTACACAAATCTTGAAATTTGGTGAAATAAAAAATAAAAATAATTTGGTCTTTGGTAAAAAGAAAAATAATTAACTTGTAATCCATGTTTCAATATATTGACACAGAACTTCATCATATAAGGAATTGGGATCCTTTTCAATGGACGTTTTAGGACATTTACAGGATCTACAGTTTCTGTGTAAGTACCAACAGAGACTCTTCTATTCAATCATTTGCTCTTGAACACTGTTCTGGTTGGAAATGGATGCTAACAATTTTATTTTGAAAAAAACCAGAAAAAATGTAGGTCTTCTTCAAGCGACTCGTGTTAGAAGCCCCAAGGTCGTACAAATTTCTTTTTTCCATTTAGCTTCTACTTCATTTCTCTTTTCTGTTTCCTTCTTTTTGTGCATTTCACTTTGTGTTCCCAGAGCCTCAGACCTTGTTATTTT
Source organism: Camellia granthamiana (assembly GCA_036172215.1). Taxonomy (NCBI): domain Eukaryota; kingdom Viridiplantae; phylum Streptophyta; class Magnoliopsida; order Ericales; family Theaceae; genus Camellia; species Camellia granthamiana. Next base: position 729,872 of record JAXFYN010000020.1, on the reverse strand, counting down.
CTTTGATTTCTTGGTTCTTTTAATTTTTGGTGAGAGCAGTTTCAAGAGTGTGGTTTGAAATTGAATTTTTAGTTTTTTTTTTTTTTTTTTTTTGCCAAATCACAAATTTTACATAGCTCTTGTATACAGGTAGTTAAATTCTCAAGCTTTTTTCTTAGTTAAATTCTTTGGCCCAGTGTTATGTCATATTTTGGTTAAATTCTTTGGTTGTGTTATGCTATATTTTAGTTAAATTATTTAGTTGTGTTGTGCTAGATTCAGAATCCAAAAAAAAAAAGTGGCGTTTTTTAAAAAGGCGCCACTAAATGACGTCATCATAATGTCATGTGACGGAAAGGTAGCGGACGCCAATGTTTTTGCGACATTTTTTAAAACGCCGCCTGATGTTTTTAGCGACGTTTTTAAAACGTTGTAAAGTTATTACGGCGGCTGTATCAGCGACGAAAATATTAAACGTCGTTGTAACTTATGACGGCGTTTTTTAGGCTTATATCGGCGTTCTTGAAACACCGCAAAAAATCAATTTTCCTGCAGTGAAATCTAGTCCAACCAAATAGTTCGGGAACAATATATCTCAGGACTAACAGTACGATGGATTCTAATCCCTTTTATCCAGTCTGTCCAAATAAATACACCCTTAATGAGATGACAAGACAAAATGCAGCAAACAACATTTGAAAAGTTGACCCACATTCAAAATTTGAAAACTTGACTCATTCAAATATTTTTTCAAAACCCTTTATATACATTTTAGGGAGCTTTTTTGATAAATCTATTTTTTAAGAGCTTTATTCCATCCAACCCATATTCTTTTTAATTATTCCATTAGGTCCAATTTGAGATAAGAAGACCAAAATACCCTTTTCATCTACTTATGTTCCATTTAGTTCACATTATTTTCTTATATTTCAATAAGTCCTATGGGTGACATAATTACCAAAATACCCCTAATGTGAATTTTCACACCGTCAATGTGAATGTTCATATCGTCAATGTGTAAGGGCCCGGCCCATGTTGATCCTCGTGGGTGTCCGGAAAAATTCGAGCCGGGTCGCAGGCCAAAAAAATGGGCCCAGCCCGGCCCGTTGATAATGTGAATATTCACATTGACAAGTTAACATTCACATTGATAGGAGTGTAAAATTGGCCCGCGGCCCGAAGCCAGCCCGCCGCCCGGGGCGGGCCCGGGCCGGCCCGTTCATAATGTGAATATTCACATTGACATATTAACATTAACATTGATAAAAGTGTAAAATTAGCCCGTGACCCGTGGGCAGCCTGAAGCCCGGGCCGGCCCGGGCCGGGCCCGCCCCGTTGACAATGTAAATATTTACATTGACATGTTAACATTCACATTGATAAGAGTATAAAATTAGCCCGCGGCCTGTGACCGGCCCGAAACCCGCCCGCGGCTCATGGACTGCCCTGGGCGGGCCCGGCCCGACCTGTTGATAATGTGAATATTCACATTGACATGTTAACATTCACATTGATAAGAGTATAAAATTAGCTCGCGCCCCGTGGCTGCCCGAAACCAAACTACAGCCCGTGGGCGGCCCGAGGCGGACCCAGCCCGGCCTGTTGACAATGTGAATATTCATATTGACATATTAACATTCACATTGATAAGAGTGCAAAATTGACTCGCGTCCCATGGGCGGCCCGAAGCCCGTGGGCGGCCCGGGGCGAGCCCGACCCGGCCCGTTGACAATGTGAATATTCACATTGACATATTAACATTCACATTGATAGGAGTGTAAAATTGGCCCGTGGCTCGTGGGCGGCCCGAAGCCCGCCCGTTGCCCAGGGCGAGCCCGGCCCGGCCCGTTGACAATGTGAATATTCACATTGACATATTAACATTAACATTGATAACAGTGTAAAATTGGCCCGTGACCCGTGGGCAGCCCGAAGCCCGGCCCCGGGCCAGGGCGGGCCCGGCCCGTTGACAACGTGAATATTCACATTGACATGTTAACATTCACATTGATAAGAGTGTAACATTAACCCATGTCCTTGGAGGTAGCATGCTACCTGTACCTGAAAATGATGTTCCCATATAGGGTGAGCCACAGCCCAGTAGAAATATACTAAACCAACTATGAACAATGACTAAAAGATTAGCAACTGATAGATGGTCAACACTGATACATTCATTTACATCTTATTACAACTCCATGACAATCAAGTCTATGCTACACTTCACTTTCCATTTCTTATTCAACTTGAGTTTGAAAACAAGGCTCAGTACTCTGGCCAAAACATTTGATGAGATTTTAGTTCACCACTAGAACACTTTCGAAATTCAAGGTGGATACACATTTTGGTGTTGTATCAATAACACATAAACCACTTCCATACTTTACTTATGATACACATGTTGGTACTGTATCAACTTAACATAGAAACATTTCTATACTTCACAATTGATAACGATATACATTTTAGTGCTATATCAAATCAATCCAAACACTTCCGTACTTCACAAAACGATGATGATACACATGTTAGTGCTATATCAAATCAAACAAACAACACTTCAATTGATAAGCATATGAGCTGTATCAACACTTCAATAGATAAACATAAGAGCAGTATCATAACTACAATGGGAGAGCATATGAGCTGCATCCCCGGGTCCATCCCCCATCTTCCCATAACCATTAACCGGTTTAGAGGTACATCCCCCATCTTCCCCTAAACCGTGGAGTACATCCCCCATCTCCTCCCATACACAAGCAATGCATATAAACACAGAATCATATATGCAATCAATCAATACACAAAGTTAATGTATTCTAACAACTGTCCACACATAATGCATATAAAAACATTGGTCATATGCACAATCAATCAATACATAAAGTTAATGTATTCCAATAACCGTCACACTCTATAACTCATCCAATTGATTAATTTTAGTTTGCCTAATCATCATGCATTGTCTACAACAATCAATACTACCCTCCACCGGTAGTCCAAAGCAATTATCTCTAAACAGGAAATAAATACACAAATGGATAATATATCAACATTTCAACTAGGTGAACGATGAATGATTCAACTACACCTTTTAGTCACATACATTCCCAACTCCAACATTCTCAACTCAATTCCTCATTTTCCTTAATTAATTATATACATTAATTAATTAAACCAATTAGGGCAAATTACCATAATTCACAAAACAACCCTAAGGTTCCATTTCTATCAATGTTCCAACATTAATCTCATTTCTCTATGCCTAACTTGCATATAGGTTTATTATAAATAAAACCCCCAACTTATCAAAATGCTAAAATTCAAAGACAAAACTCATAAGATGGAGTAGGTTATCCCTACCTCGAAGTTAGAGCCCAAACGGAGATGAAGACCAAAACCCAAAGTGCTCCAAATCCCAACTTTTTCCGATTAAAACAAAGATCTCAACACCCTCTATCTTTTTAACAAAGGACTTAGGATAGATTCACCTCTAGAGAGATCAAATCTTAGAGAGAATATAAGTTTAGAGAGAGAGAGAGAGTGGGCTGCTAGGGTTTCAAGATGAGAGGAGAAGAAAAAATGAAGTTCTCCCCGCTGCTGCCTACTGATATACAACAGGCTCGCTCGAGCGAAGACATGGTCGCTCGAGCGACCAAACACAAGAAAGCCTCGCTCGAGCGAAGAAAGTCCCGCTCGAGCCAAGAACTCGAAGCTTCAGGTCTGCAACCCAGAAGCACGCTTGAGCGACAGAATGCTCGCTCGAGCGAAGAACTCGAAAACATACACCTCGCTCGCTCGAGCGAAGAAACACAACTTTCAGGTCTAAACCAGACGCAATCGCTCGCTCGAGCGAAGATACTCTGGCTCGAGCCACCAGACACAGAAACTCACCTCTCACTCGAGCGACCTAATCCTGGCTCGAGCGAAAGACCAAAGACAGAAGCTCGCTCGAGCGAAGAACTTCTCGCTCGAGCGAAGACCCAAAATTCTGGGCAGCAACTCTTGGCTCCCAAACACAACCAACCTGAAACAAACCTGCCCAACACATCCTATAACTCAAATACAGAGTATGAAAGGATGCAAACAAGGTTTAAACAACTGCTAACATCTACGAAACCAACTCCGGATTACTGTACAACAAGGGTTAAAACTCGGGATCGCTATAACCTCCCCCCCTTAAAGAATTTCGTCCCCGAAATTAAGGAAACGCCAAAACACAAGGACAGCCGATGACAAGGCTCACAATATAAATGAGTTAAACTTACAACTGATTTCCTACTTACCCTCGCATATGGGAAGGCTTAACAAGGAAACATGCCCCGAAAGAAGACAACACCCCGGCATACGAAACTTCAACAAAACCAAACCCTCTCCGAGATACTCACCAAAACAACCGACTAGCGCTCCAAGCTAAGTCACTACTCAACAATCACAATCCGAATGAAACAACCAGTACAAGCTTTTGTATGAATATAAAGAAAATTATTCTCTGATTAAAAAGGCATTTTCTCAAAAATAATTAAGTTTTCAACGTTGACAATCCGAAAAAAAAAAAAAAAATTTGCACTTCCCATGCGAAATCCAAGAGTTTCTTAAACATTTTTCATAAGCACGATGTTACTCACAACACATCACCATTCCCAATTGATTTGGCCAAGACTTCTCATTGAAATTTCTCGTGACATTTAAATTGAATCAATTTCTCCACAATACACAATTTAGTATTCAACAACCTAACCCATTACCGGTTACCTCATCTCTATTCAGGAGATAATTTACAATATATGCTATAACATGCAATATTGACATGCATTTCTTTCAAAATCAATAACTTCTAATATGCATGGTTCATAATTCCGAAACACATTCAATATTAATGATACATTTGCATTCCCATATCACATTTAACATATATAATGCTAAATTAACTTCCAAAATATTACCATAGACTGAAACACATGTAATATTCGTACATTTCATCCATACAACAAGATATTCAACATACGCTCAAATACCTACCAATGGATCCAGATACTTTGACTCCACTACGTTTCCACAACATCTTAATTGATGGGAAGATCCCACTCTCCAAGGCCTGATAACAATGGTACAGTACAACCCACGTAACCAATACTGTGCTCTGAGACGTTTACTACGTCTCGACTACCGACAGTACCTAAACCAATGTTTGGTACATACTACCCCAACATAGGAGACACGAGAACATTCGTCCACAAAGTTTCCAGTCAACTTTCACAAGGCACGTGTGTAAGACAGTACACGGTTAAGGAACAACATTACGGCACAATACTGCCCCATAAAATATTCAGGTCTATATCGCCGCCTACCGAAGATATGTCATATTCACATTGATGACACTGTACTTAAAACTGAACTTTCAAGAAAGGGAATCCTAAACATTTGAAGTTCCCAACAACGCAACGACCTAAAGGATAACATTGCACACCCTCGTGCCTTACAACGCACAAATAAGAACCGAACGAGTCAAGATGATTCTAACAGAGTGCTTCACTCACTCTTCACAACCTCCTACTTCACTTGTGTTACCACTGTCCAAACTAGATGACAGACACTTATGCCAAAGTGGCCTAACTTTACCAAACAAACAACTCCTTGATTTCAATCAGAAACCGTACTATAGTCTTACCAAGGCATTCTTCTGGGATCTTCTAAGGCTGATCCCCTTCTACCCATCACTTAATAACAACAAACAAACCACACACTAATACGCATCGCACTGTGCAAAACTCCCTTATTTAGAGATTTCACTCACCACCTCGACTGAACTCGACGTAATAAAATTTGCATACCCCTTCCCTCATACTGAGTTAACTGACTGGGTTAGCTACACCGTGACATTCATCACTACCAAGTAACCGTTCGTACCGAACACAAGCCAACGTAGTACCTTCATCCGCCAACGACCTGTAGGGTCCACCCTTCATTCCAATCCTTACTTGTCACTCACCCCGCGAGTACAATCAAGATACCCCGTCTCCGTGCCAAACCACTAGCCAATGCTACCGCTAGACAACCACCAAGAACCAACTCCGACACCGTTGTATGTCGCCGACAAGGCTTTCAAAGATGTACCATTCTAAATTTCCAGAGGAGTAAAAGTCCTCAACCTTCTCATTATTAACCCACATCTCCAACCGCAAACATTATACCATTGTGACTCCATCCACGGGTCACATCCTAACTACGGGCTATACACCCAATCAATCCTCACGATAGCATTTCCTGACCTAACCAGTGTTAAGGTACAAACCTATCACTTTCGATCAAAGTAAGGAAGTCCAAAAACTTAGGAAACGTCCATAAGCTACTACCCGAGATATAGCACCAGCTGCTCACTACACACTACTCTCGATGCCAACAGCTACACCCTTATCTAGGGACTAGCACTCCCTCTATCTAACGACCAATCATTATACATGCCTATACGGCAACGTTACCCACCACGAAGGTACAAGTCTAATCCTAACAATATTATGTGCTATGCCCTTGTAAAATACCATGCTAATCACATACTATACCTAGTATTGAGCTCACACTTCACATCCTCTCGAGGTTCCCACGACAGTAGACTAACATCCCTTTCACACACAAAAATCAATTAAATATCACTAATGAAACTCTGAACACCCGGCAAGTATAACTGTTCTCACCCCCTAGTAATCCTGATTAAGATACGCATCCCTCAGTGATCCTTCTAAATTTGAAAACACGGCTCAACGACCCTCCACTTTTCCCAAACCAAAACACACACATAAGAATGCATTTTTATTAAAAATTTTATGGTCTTACAGCAACTCATCACATTAATAAAACTTTAGAGCTACAACATGTTCCACTCCACCCAATCCAAGGAAATTAACAAACCAAGCATATGTATATAGATAAACAAACAGTTTAGATATTTCAACATTCCCAAAACACATTGGTTACACAACAAAGCCCAATGGCCACAAACGATAATTCACCGGTTACAAAACGGGCTAGTCAAAACAAAAACCAACCCCTCGGTATTACCACTACTACCGCCCCTCACTGGACCTCAAAAGTTAGTCATTCTCTGACCCAAGATATTCTATGAGCTTACAAGCCACAAACACAGACTACTGATGTGCCCCAACCGGCCACACCTGGAACAAATGCGAATTTCCCCCAACTGGAGCTTAGGAACTCGACTCCACTGAGGCCCTCGAAATCTGGCCCGTTTGACCCCCAGAACGGTACTGCCCCGGCCCAGTCGAATAAGGCTGGACCCGACTAGGTTGTAAAACCCCCAAAGAAGCCCCTGGCTGAGTACAGAAACGTCTGATATGACCCGGCTAATTACACACCCAACAAGTAAGCGGCTCCTGAAAACGAGCCTGGTTCGAAATCTGAGCTGATGAAGGCCCCAACAACTGCCTCCCCACTGAACTTTCAGTCGGCCCAAAACCCGGCTGGTTAGATAATCTTGGTGGTATAACTACTGATTGAACTGCTAACCCTGCCCCCTTCCTCCGTGGGCAAACCGAAGCCTTGTGGCCCAGTAGACCACATTTGAAACAAATGACACCCCTCTGTTTACTTCCCTGTTGCGCGTTTAAACCCCTCTGCCTCTTAAAAGGCCTACTAACACCCTGAATCACGGGAGTCGCCGAAACGGCCTCCTCTCTACTCTGGCCCATAGCTAGCACCGCTGCCTCCACATGAGTCGTAGCCCTAACAAGCACACTGTAACTCCTATGCCAAGACCCCGCAATCCTTACACGGATGTCGTCACACAGCTTACTCTCAAACTCTGCACAACGCAATTCCTCCGTCTCCACCAACTCTGGAGCAAACCTTGACAGGTTAGCAAACCATCTTTCAAACCGCACCAAAGGTGTAGTACCTTAGCGTAACTCCACAAACTGTTTCCGTAACTCTTCCCGAGCGGAAGGAGGGAAATCACAACTTCCTCGCCTAAGCATCCTAGTAAAAGTAACAAAGGATATTAGCACATTCATAAATGTGCTGAAACTAAACACTTGCGCCCTAATGCATGGACAACTGTAATTCACTCCACGTAAGCACATAAACACATAAGCACTTATGAATTTCATTTCCGAATAATGATAGTCCCGAGGCGTTACTAGAGTTCCAGTTAGAAACAGCATTGATCAGGTGCTTTTCCAACAGGACTCCCAGAAACCCAAGGATCCAATCAACATCCTAGAAATTAAATCCCATACCCAAATAGTCACATAAACATGTTATCATATAAGCACATAACATTACATCTAAGTCTCTAACAAGCGAGACAAACCCAGTGTGATCCTAATCACTTCCCACGTACCCAAAGTATTCGAACCCGGTACGCTCTGATACCAAGTTGTCACGCCCTCAAAATAATAACATTAAACCCATCAATTTAGACATGCATTGATATAAGAGACAAATATCATTCTATTCAACAGAGTAATTCTTTACAAGAAGCATTACATATTAACAACAGAAGCAAATGCCCTATAGGCTTACAGCTTTCCAAGCGAACACTTGGTTACAAAGAGAAGAGTACTAACTCAAATACACATTAAGCCCTTGGCTTGAAATTACATGTAAAACAACAAAAAATAACAAAACCACAAACGTCTGCCTGCTTCTAGCCTCCCAAGCGATGTCCTTGGAGGTGGCATGCTACCTGCACCTGAAAATAATGTTCCCATATAGGGTGAGCCACAGCCCAGTAGAAATTCACTAAACCAACTATGAACAATGACTAAAAGATTAGCAACTGATAGATGGTCAACACTGATACATTCATTTACATCTTATTACAACTCCATGACAATCAAGTCTATGCTATACTTCACTTTACATTTCTTATTCAACTTTGAGTTTGAAAACAAGGCTCAGTACTCTGGCCAAAACATTTGATGAGATTTTAGTTCACCACTAGAACACTTTCGAAATTCAAGGTGGATACACATTTTGGTGTTGTATCAATAACACATAAACCACTTCCATACTTTACTTATGATACACATGTTGGTGCTGTATCAACTTAACATAGAAACATTTCTATACTTCACAATTGATAACGATATACATTTTAGTGATATATCAAATCAATCCAAACACTTCCGTACTTCACAAAACGATGATAATACACATGTTAGTGCTATATCAAATCAAACAAACAACACTTCAATTGATAAGCATATGAGCTGTGTCAACACTTCAATAGATAAGCATAAGAGCTGTATCATAACTACAATGGGAGAACATATGAGCTGCATCCTCGGGTCCATCCCCCATCTTCCCATAACCATTAACCGGTTTAGAGGTACATCCCCCATCTTCCCCTAAACCGTGGAGTACATCCCCCATCTCCTCCCATACACAAGCAATGCATATAAACACAGAATCATATATGCAATCAATCAATACACAAAGTTAATGTATTCCAACAACCGTCATACTCTATGACTCATCCAATTGATTAGTTTTAATTTGCCTAATCATCATGCATTGTCTACAACAATCAATACTACCCTCCACCGATAGTCCAAAGCAATTATCTCTAAACAGGAAATAAATACACAAATGGATAATATATCAACATTTCAACTAGGTGAACGATGAATGATTTAACTACACCCTTTAGTCACATACATTCCCAACTCCAACATTCTCAACTCAATTCCTCATTTTCCTTAATTAATTATATACATTAATTAATTAAACCAATTAGGGCAAATTACCATAATTCACAAAACAACCCTAAGGTTCCATTTCTATCAATGTTCCAACATTAATCTCATTTCTCTATGCCTAACTTGCATATAGGTTTATTATAAATAAAACCCCCAACTTATCAAAATGCTAAAATTCAAAGACAAAACTCATAAGATGGAGTAGGTTATCCTTACCTCGAAGTTAGAGCCCAAACGGAGATGAAGACCAAAACCCAAAGTGCTCCAAATCCCAACTTTTTCCGATTAAAACAAAAATCTCAACACCCTCTATCTTTTTAACAAAGGACTTAGGATAGATTCACACTCTAGAGAGATCAAATCTTAGAGAGAATATAAGTTTAGAGAGAGAGAGAGTCGGCTGCTAGGGTTTCAAGATGAAAGGAGAAGAAAAAATGAAGTTCTCCCCGCTGCTGCCTACTGATATACAATAGGCTCGCTCGAGCGAAGACATGGTCGCTCGAGCGACCAGACACAAGAAAGCCTCGCTCGAGCGAAGAAAGTCTCGCTCGAGCCAAGAACTCGAAACTTCAGGTCTGCAACCCAGAAACACGCTCGAGCGACAGAATGCTCGCTCGAGCGAAGAACTCGAAAACATACACCTCGCTCGCTCGAGCGAAGAAACACAACTTTCAGGTCTAAACCAGACGCAATCGCTCGCTCGAGCGAAGATACTCTGGCTCGAGCCACTAGACACAGAAACTCACCTCTCGCTCGAGCGACCTAATCCTGGCTCAAGCGAAGGACCAAAGACAGAAGCTCGCTCAAGCGAAGAACTTCTCGCTCGAGCGAAGACCCAAAATTCTGGGCAGCAACTCTTGGCTCCCAAACACAACCAACCTGAAACAAACCTGCCCAACACATCCTATAACTCAAATACAGAGTATGAAAGGACGCAAACAAGGTTTAAACAGCTGCTAACATCTACGGAACCAACTCCGGATTACTGTACAACAAGGGTTAAAACTCGGGATCGCTATAACTCAGTAACTGGAGTGGATTCTTTGTGTTTCATTTAGAGTATTCTTCTTTCCCTACACCTTGTCTCCATGCTAAAACTCTTTAGGCATCTCTATCCCTTCTCCAACCGGGCACCTTGCGCCTCATGCTATCTGCATGATTCAAATTCTGTGTTATTTATTCTGGATTGCTTTGTTTGGTGACTCAGGAAATTCAGGAAAACTAAAAGAAATTGAACACTGAAAATGGATTATGATATTTAAGGTTGAAGAAAGACACTTACAGTACACCTAACTGGGTACTTTTGTTTCATTTTCTGAGTATATTTTCTATGTTTTTCCATGTTATTTAACAAAGAGAGTTTTTGCAGGTGCTTATCTTGGAATGACTGGAAAAAGGATTTCTACACCTGCTGATGCACTCTATCTAGGTCTTGGAACGCACTACATACCATCTACGAACTTGGCTTCATTGAAGGAGAATCTCTTGACAGCCACCTTGTATGTCTCAGATCTTCATTCAGTTCATAATGAGTATATTTGTTTTTGTGGAATTGAATTGTCTATTTGATATATCAGAATTGTGTCATATTGATTCCATTGCATGACCTTATGTTTCATTTGCCCAATATATGTTACTCACCTTCATTTTCACCACCCAATATATTTTACTAAACCCTTCAGTAATGCTCTGTTTTATGTCTAACTGGTGTGCAACACTGTCGATTTGAAATAAGTAGGCATCCATGTCTTTAGTGATAGTAAATTAGTATTGTTGTTGGTCAATCTCTTCCTAGACATGGAGCTGTGAAGATGCCATTTCTTTGACAAATTGATGAATTTTCATTTTGTGAATCTATGATTCATTTTTCACATTCATACTTGTTGACATCATATGGAGATAATGCTCAGTTAATCTGCTGTGTTCTGCAAATTTTAGAGAGATTGTTTTCATGTATTCAAGGCATATTGCTCTTATTTATGCAATTCTGAGGATCCACATCAGGACATCACATTTTGGCAAGATACAGCAGTAACCCAGAGTCTGAGCCCCAGTTGAAGCAGCTTATACCTCAAATAGCTTCATCCTTCGCAGGAAATAAATCTGTTAATGAAACAATACAAGAGCTGAAAAAGCATCAGCTGAGCACTGATGCCTCAGGTGTGCTACTTAGTGCTTGTTTTTCTATTTTCTTATTTGGTTAGTTAAACACATTTTCGATGACAAAAGATCTAAGTAGTGTTTGGAGCATATTAAACAAATTTTCAGATGTTTGCTTCATATATGTATGACAAAAGATCTAAGTAGTGTTTGACTTTATATTAAATTATGTTTGCTTCATACCCATATGGCTCCAAGGGCATCAAATCTTATTATACAATGAGTTTAGTTAACCTAGAAATTTGTGGTCAATGGTTGTCTTTGGCATGTTGTCAATATGCCACAAAATTCGAACAAAAGTCAGTGTTCCTTTATGAAGTAGCTGCAAGTCATTTTTGTGATAACATTGGCTTTGTGTGAATTCTTGTTTTTTTTTTTTTTTTTTTGAAAAGTGTTCCTTCCACAACCAGCTACATGGAATTCCATTGTCCACCCGACTATGATTTTTCCTGCATGCACGAGGGGAAATTTGGCAATGTTAGAAGTTGTAGTTGTCTTCTTCTGAAACCTGCTTCTGCATTTTGCTCTTTCCTTTTGTTCATTAACATTGCAGTGTTCTCATTTCCTCTTAGAGTTGAAGATATATTCTCATTAAGTGGGTATTGACTGCAGGAAGAGGCTTCTTCATTCTCTTGCACTGGTTTTTGGTTGTATAATTGCTTTATCTTTGGTATGTTTTTCAATGAGCTCTTTCCTCTTCTTTATTTTTATTTTTGTTAGTAATTATTATTATTTTTGGCCATGTTGGTGGATTCTGAATTGGTTTCCTCCTTGCCTTTATTTTGCTGCTTTGTCATCAGTTTGGATGGGTAGACTGTTTTAAAGAAATATTTGACTTCTAAAAAATGACTCAAACTTTTCATTATTTTTTTGTTGCTGTTTATTTATTTATGTTTTATATATAAAAAAAAGATGAAACACAAAAACGACAAAATAAATTCAACATTTTCATTATTTTCCAACTTATTTTTTTATTTAACTACCATTAGAATCCGAAATACCAATGAGATATTATGTGTCTTGATGTTTTGCTTTTGTTTTATGTGGTGTGCCTTGGCAATACATTCCTGAATTTTTGTTTGTCAAAAGATAGATTTGAATCACATAGTCAAAAGTAGATATACATATTAGTAAAACTTCTTCAAGAATTTTAGTTGCGTTTCTCCCTTAAGACCACATATAGAAAGTAATTAGATATTGGAATTTAAGGATAATGTCTTTGTGTACTACATAATAGGGATTTCGGGATGGATAAGAGTTGGATGCAACTTCATAATAGAAGGTTACATCAATACATTGATGGGGTAAAAGAATTTATCATGTTAGTATTGTTTCATACTTAAACATTTCAATTAGCTCTCTTGGTAGATAGTGTTGCTTCTGTGAATCATTATCACTTGTTAGTAGATCTTGTGGGATTTGAAAATCTTGGTTTGTTCGTGTTAATTATTTGTAGTTTTTGCTACTTTGAAGTGTATGAGGGATATTACCTATAGAATTAGCCAGATGAATCGACTAGATTTAGTGCTTCTTGGTTCTCTTTTATATACTTTTCTGCTATTGTAGACCTGCTATATAGAGAGATAAGTTTATAAAATATCAACTTTGAAAGGGTTGATTATGATAATATGCTTGGATTATGATAACCTTATTGTATTGATTCTAGGTGACTCATTTTCTTGTTGTGTTGATTCTTATTATAGCTCATTACTACTACAAGTCACTGAGATAATTTGTTTTTTCATTATTTGTAATTTATTTGATTATGAATGACTATTGATTATTTAATGAGTTTATGTTGTGTTGATTCTTATTATTTGATTCTCCTTTTTGAATTTTGGGTTGCAGGGATGTCCAAAGGGTGTCACACCTAAGTACAACTTGAAGCCTCTTGTGCCAATGCTGTTTGATATAAAACATGACATTGATGTTGAGAAAATGCTTTTTTAGATATTCTCTTTGAAGAAACTGTTGCTATTTTTCATTTGAACGGTTACTACTTTGATTTGAATTTGGAAACTTTCAGTTTTAATTTTTGTAAAATTTTACTTTTTATATACTCATTGTGGTTTGGGAATAAAATGTTTTTGATGTGTGGATGTCAATTTTTTTTAATATGATTGGATGACATTTAATTTTGTACATTTTTAGCTATAAAATTAAATGATTACAAAATTCTTAACTTTGATTTTTAGCGACGAAAATGTGTTGTAGAGAAAGTTATATCTTTTAGCGACCAAATATCATTGTCGTTAAAAATACCATTATTTTGTTTTTCGCGACCAAATTGGGACATTTTACGACGAAGTATTAGCGACCAAATGTTTAGTCTTGTAAAATTAAATATTTTGTGACAATATAAAATTGGTCGCTAATTGTCATTTTTAGTGACATTTTCAAAAATTCGTCGCTAAAGACTTTTCTAGACGCACTTTTAGTGACTTTTTTAGTGACAAAATTAATTTTGTCAGAAAAATCATTTAGAGACCAAAATAGTAGTTTTAGGGACCAAAATATTTGGTCGCCAAAAGGCTTATTTGTTGTAGTGTGTGAATATTCACATTGTAGAATATGAATGTTTACATAACCAAATTGTTAACCGTTTAAAAAAAATTTGTAAGAGTAGAAATGTCTATAAAATACCTTAAATATGATAATTAGGATTTTGTAAATCAAATGTCCAAATAATAGGACTTACTAGAATATAAGAATATCCTATGGACTAATTGGAATACAAACACTTAAAAAATAAATTTCCCATTATAATTATAATAGTGAAAATCAAATACAACATAATTAATACAAAAAAAAAAAAAAAAAGTCTATAAAGTTAGAAAGAGAAATACAAATAAATCTACAAAATATGTTGTATAGATTGAAAGAAAAATATTATAGGCTTCAAATTTTCCACTAAATAAATGATTAAATATCTTATGGAGTGGAGTTCACAAAATTACAAACCCCACACCCATGTGAGACATTTAATCATTTATTTGATAAAAAATTTAGTATCCCTAACATTATCCAAATTCAAATAACTAACTTCTTAATATACACTTACCCAAAAAAAAAAAAAACATTTACTTACCCAAAAAAAACTTCTTAATATACATGCATCCTAGGAAGGTGAACTAGCCATCATAAGCATTTGATTTAGGATAATGTTAGGAATACCAAATTTTTTTCGTTTGGGGACTGACTATTTTAGCCAAAAAATCAAAAAGTCAACTAAAACTAGTCACATCACCTCTCTACTTTTCTGCACATCTTTTCGTAAAAAGCCAAAAAGTTACTAAAATAGCATGTTCCCAAACGAGGCTTTAAATGACCAATTGTCTCACATAAGTGTGAGGTCTACAATTTTGTAGACCCCATATCTATGTGAAATATTTGGTCATTTATTAGTAAAAAATTTGAGACTTATAACATTTTCTTTTGATTTATGAGAGTCCATGAATGTATTTATTATTAGTTGTGAAACCTAGAAGGAAATCAGTGGTAAATTAGAAACCGATAATGTACTTCAGAGCAACAATATTTGGTTTTTTTAACACATATAGGTTTTGTTTGGTAAAATTTTATAGATTAACTTATTTAGTTTATTTGATTAAAATTAGTTAATTAATGGTATTTGGTTGTAATTTTATATTATAACTTATTTAACCTTTTAATTTATCTAGTTCAAATTAATGAGATTTTCTTAAATTATAATTCGTAACTTTTTTAGGTTATTTAAAACCCTTAAGTAATTATGGACAAAAAGTCCATATTTTTTTATCTTAATTATAACCTTTTAGAGTATTTTAGATATTTTCACAACAAAAAAATTATCTAACAGTTAATCATTTTTTACTCATTATGAAAAGTAACACCAAACAGATTTTTTACTTATTTTAAATCTTTTAAACTTAATCTAAAAAATTATAATCATAAAAGTTAACTCAAAAGTAATATCAAACTAGACTTTACTTACATGAGTGTGACGATTATACCTTTGTGAGCATGATGTAAGTGGGTGTGTAAATTAGTGCCTAAAAAAATTACATATATCATTTTCTATTTTAAAATAAAAAATGTGATGTGATGTGATATTTTTTTGTTAGTTAATGCAATATGAAAAAAATTTAATAAACTACAATAATGATAAAAATTAAATGTAACATATAATTAGTACAAAAAAGTACATCAAATGCAGCATATAATTAATACAAATAGAAATGAACAAATCACTTAAAAGAAATTGTACAATTAATAAAATAAAATAAAATAAAAGCATTACTTTTAGATTTTTTATATATATAAATATGGTGGTGGTGGGCGTTGAGCTTTTAAAAGGGGAACATCTTTTTCCATTCAACTTATTTTTATTTGATAGTGTTAGAATAAAGTTTCATACCATTTAACATGACATTTCCTTCTGGATTTGTCTTTTAGAAATGGTGATCTTATTATTTTAAGCAATAAAATGTAAGTTGAAACACCACAGATACATGTTCTACCACCACTAGAATTGTTTTGGGAAGTAAATTTAAAATTAATTTTTTGACTTTTTCAAAAAAAAATAAAGATGTGATGTGAGCTAAAAAAATATATAAATTTTCTTATAAAATGAAAAAGTCACCTTTTATCTTGTGTACACTAACAAAATGTTTAACAATTTTTACACTCATCTGTTGTTGTAGACAGAGTCTAATAATAATATTAACACTCTATTTGTTTGAATAGAAAATATTTTTTTTTATTTTTAGTTATTTATTTATTTATTTTTTATGTTTGGTGGTATTGATGGTGATCAGACAAATGTGGAGGTAGAGGTGAAGGTGGTGGTGCAGTGGTCGGTAGTAGAGACATGGTGGTGTGGTAATAGAGATGAGAGTGACAGCAGTAAAATTTAAATTTGAATAATATTTTTTACTTTTAAATTGAAATCAAATTTTTTTATACCAAAATTATAAGATGTTAGTTTGTTAATAAAATTATTTAGTTCGAATTTTCATAACCCGAATATTTTAAATATCTCAAAATAACGTCATTTTAAGAGAAACAACGTCATTTTGATACATAGAAACCATTCAGGTCATATAAATTCGCATTATAACTACCAAGCATTTTTGTACAACTAAATTGAACTTAGTTATAAAAGTAGAATTTATTTAATTTCTTCTTCGCAACTATAATAAATTTTAGTGAGAATCAGCCAATCAGAGAGCGAGTTCCTAACAATTCCTTGCAAAAAGGCAACCGGAAGAAGCAATCTATCGGATCCAAACCTCTCGGTTCAATCAGAAATAATAATTTTAAAATCTGAATTGAAAATTATATAAATCCAATTTTTATATCAATGATATATAATTGATTGATAATTAAGGAAAATATAAAAAATAAATTATCTTAAATATTTTAATTGATTATTACATCATTAAATTTAAAAAATACAATTAATTTTTAAACTAACAACCACTCTATTTGCATTGATTAGGATGAGTAATTTTTGTATATAGATAGAATATATATCATGTGATACTTTTTATTATTATTATTGGCTTTAATTGTAAGATCCACTATATTTATATTAGGTGTTTGAAAAATAATAACAAACATATACATTTATAATAATATCATAATATATATATATATATATTTCTTAACAATACCATATAGTATCTTATTGGCAACAAAAATTTCCTTTAATTTGAATTTACAAGACACCATCCCAATCATCTCACCTCATCTCATCACTCAATATTATACTCGCTTTATGTGGCGTACAATTGCACATCTCCACTTTTCACGCCTAAGAGCATCTTCAATAGAGCTGCTATTCAAACTACTAAAGCTAAAATTTGACAAGAATGGCAAAAAGAGGTCTCCGATGGCCTGCTATTTTACTTGTCAAAGATAGCAGATGTCATATCTGTTCTCAAATTTGGCAAGTTTAATAGTAGCTCCCAAGCTTGCCAAATCAACAAATATCAACAGAAATTTGGTACCAAATTCAGCTCAAAAAAACAGAATTGAAACAGTAAGGAACTCAATTTTCAAAATCAAACCCAATTTTCTATTTTGTTGCCAAATTAACAAATTTCAGAATGAAATTGACAAACCCAAATTTGGTTTCTCTAAAATTTTTAATTTTTATAATCATTTATCACCAAATTAGTCAATCCAAATCAGATGGTATGCGTTCACAATAAACCAAACCAAATCAGATGGATATTATCACAATAAAATGATCAAATGAACAAAAATTGATGGATGAAAAAAAAATTAAACCAAAAATCAAAATAAATAATTAAGAAAATTTGAAAAAAAAAATACCAAATTGTGTTCTTTGAAGAATCTTCTAGAGATGCTTGAGTTCTTTGAAGATTCGATTTGAATCCATCGCCAGATTTGAGTTTCAAAAATCACAATCACCTCAGATTGACATCGACAACCAGAAAAATAAAGAAAAAATAACACGTGAAGACGGAGAGGGAGATAGATATCAAAACATATATATATGTGTGTGTGTGTGTGTGTGTGTGTGTGTGTGTGTGTGTGTGTGTGTGTGTGTGTGAATGTGAATATGTATATAGATAGAGATCGTACCAGAGATAGAGAGTAGATAGATCGAAGGTGAAGACTGAGATGGAGACAGATCGAAGCTTCATAGGTAGAGAGAAAGAGAGAGATATTTCGATCATGGAGGAGAAGAAGGGACTGGTTTGCAGAAATGGAGGGAAGACAGAGAGAGGGAGAGGAAGAGTGAAAACAGAGAGAGGGGGAAGACAAAGTGAGAGAGTGAGAGGGAGACAGAGTGACAGACTAAGAGGGAGACAGAGTGAGAGAGGGGTTTCGATCACGGAGGAGAAGGGAGACTGGTTTGAGGAGAGGAAGACAGAGTGAGAGGGAGAGGAAAGGGGTAGATATCGGTGGATCATTCTAGACACTTGACAATCAACCATTGATAGTTATATGTGGATAGTGGATGCTCTCTTATTGTGTATTAAAAGAGCCGTTGTGCTCTGTTTGGTTTTTTTTTTTTTTTGAAAAAAAAAAAAAAATTTACAACAGCTATCTTCAGACATCTATTTCCCTAAACGGTAATATGTTAAATTTCTATAAATTGAAACCCTCCATGTCACTTTTATTTCACACAAATATTTGGATTTAATTTTTCTTTTCTCCTCTTTTCTCTGAATTTGTTTTCACAGTGAACCTCTTAAATTATTTTCTTTTTAGTTTTTTTCATCCAATCACTATGGAAGGTTCATCAAAACAAATAGAGGAAAATCATTCACCATTGAAGAAGATATGGCAATTTGTAGATCTTGGTGTCACATTTCGGAAGACGTAATTGTTGGCAATTCGCAATCGTATGCTCACTTTTGGAGGAGAATTTACGAAAATTATTGCTTAGTTCAGAATGATCAATCCAGAATACAAGTGTCTATTCAATCTCGATGGGGTATAATCATGAAATGTTGTAACAAATTTCGGGGTGTTTAGCGCAAGTTGAAAATCTTCACCCAAGTGGAATTTCTCAAGTTGATATAGTAAGTTTTCATCTTTAATTATTATGTTTAGTTTCTTATTCTGGTATCGTATAAAAATTAATTAATTAAATAATGTTTCAATTTTTTTTAAACAGATGCTTCAAGCAAAACTGTTATACCATCAAGATTAAAACAAACATTTTGCTTTTGAACATTGTTAGCCAATCTTCCAAGACAATATCATGTGGCAAGATGTAACTCCTACAAATATGGTAAAGTCAAGGATGCATACAGCGTTTACCCCTAATCAGCCCCCGATTCTCCTAGGGATAACTGCATTTTTCTTGAAGATGACAACAGTCCAAATGTTGGTAATAATCCAGCTGTTGGTGAGGGCAGTATCTCTGCAAGGGGTAAAAGGCCTATGGGTAGGAAAGCTGCAAAAGAATTATTTTGAAGAAATCAAGTCATTGAAACTGAAGTCCAAAAAATGAGCATACAATTGGAGACATTTAACCAACACCTTGCTGAAAAAGAAAAGAAAAAAGAGGAAAAAGAAGAAAAAAGAATTCAAGCACTGCAGGAGATGAAAGCACTCGAGATGAAAAAACATGACTTTGAGATGAAAAAGAAAGAACACATAATAATGACTACAGACATTTCTCATTTGGACCCTCAGATGAAAGCGTATTATACAATGCGAAAAAATGAGATTTTCGCCAAGTGGTCCTCAAATGTGAGCAGCCCAAATTTTTATTTCCCCCTACCTCCTAATGAATAATTACGGGATAACGTATTTTTAAATTTTGCAATGTCATTTATTTTTTGATGTAATTGTTAGTCTTTATTTGCAATGTAATTTTTATTTTGTAATGAAATTTTATGTTTTTTTTTTATTTTTGAGTATTTTCTACTTCACAATGTAATGAAAATTTTCAATAAAGTATAATGCAAAAAAATAAATATATTTTTTCAAATGAAGGCAATAAAAAGATAAAATAAAAAGACATTAAATGAAGATAATTTTATTAGAATAAAAAGACATTAACTGTCATTAAAAAGATAAAATACAAACTTAATCTAACTCTCCAGCTCGGAACCACAAGTGTTCAATTAGATCATTACGAATTGCATTATGGGCTTCAGTAGATCTAATCCTCTGCCGATTCAACATAAATTGAGCGTACTCCTCTTTCGGATCGCGTGACACTTGACAGCCCAAATTATTGTTATTAGTCTCAAGTTGTGCTACACTGCGTTCATTTTCTAAAATATCACGCTCGTCTTCAATGATCATATTGTGCAAAATAATGCACGTCTTCATGATGTAGTACAGATCCTCATCACTCCAACCTCTAGCTGGAACTCTGACAATATTAAATCGTGCTAGGAGCACTCTAAATGCTGTTTCGACATGCTTCCTGCATCATCACAAATAGTTGTCTCTTTGCACCTTGAGGTTGAGATATTGTTTTCATAATCATTGCCCAATGAGGATAGATACCATCAGCAAAATAATACCCCATGGTGTACGTGTGATTATTGATGGTGTAGTTGGCAGCGGGGCACGTCCTCTAGTTAATTCAGCAAATAAAAGCGATCTATCAAGAACAGTAATATCATTTAGAGAGCCAGGCATGCCAAAGAAAGCATGCCAAATCCACAAGTCATAGGAGGCAACTGTCTCGAGTACAATTGTTGGTTTGTTGTAGTGTCTAGTGTAAGCACCAGCTTGAGCAGTTAGACATTTATCCCAACGCCAGTGCATACAATTCAAACTCCCTAACATTCCAGGAAACCCGCGTTGCGCTCCCTTTTACAATAATCTGGCAACATCTGCTTCATTTGGGAATCTTAAGTAAACGGCTTCATAGGTAGCAATAATTGATCTAGTAAAAAAATTCAAGGCGGCAATTGCAGTGCTTTCGTCGATTCTAATTTACTCGTTTACAGCATCAGCAGGCATGCCGTACTACAGGATCCGAAGTACTGCAGTCATCTTCTGTATACCGGATAATCCACCATCACCAGTGGCATCACAGGTTTGGATGAAGTACTCATTCACTTGTTGAATATCATGTAAGATACTAACAAACGATGACCGCCTCATTCGAAAACATCTTCGAAAGTATTCTTTTGGATAGACAGGATTATCTGCAAAATAATCTCTATAAATTTGTTCGTCGCCTTTGACCCTCTCACGATTAATGTATCGACGACCACTTGTGGAACCAACACGTCTGGTTTGTTGGTTTAGGCTTAACGTCTGTATTCTTTGTTGTTGCGATGTGAACAGTTGCATCATGATGATATCATCATCAGATGATAAAGATTCATCAAAATCTCTATTCAATATGGCTTTAGTCAAATTGTTCATTGTAGGTGGATGGATGAGTAGGTGAATATGAAAATTGTAGAAAATCTTCTTGGTGGGTACAGAGAGTTTAGAAGATATGAAAATGATGGGTAGATGAATATGAAAATTGTAGAAAACCTGGTGTTATATTTATAGAGAAAATTGTGGGTGGGTGAATGATGGATGTTTGTTGGGTGGGTGGATGAATAATGGATGGTTGTTGGGTGGATAGTTGTTAGTGAATGAATGCTAGATTAATAATGGATGGTTGTTGGTGGTTGGCTGTTAGTGAATGAATGATAGGTGAATGATGGATGATTGTTGGTGGGTAATTGGTGATTGTTTATTTTTTATGTGTAGTTAAAAAAAATTATTAAATATGTAGTGATATGTTTTGTGGTAGGGTGAATTATATTTAATTTTTTTTCCCAATTTTTCATTTTTTTTTATTTTTTATATTTGTCTAGTTAGGAATAATATAAATATATAATTTTTTTAACAAACAAGTAAAAAAATGTCACAAAAGACAAAAATAAACAAAAATAAAATTACAAAAAAACCTATATCCAAACAACACCAACGAACTTGGAGGGAAAGTTGGTTGAGATTTGTCAAAATAGCAAATGACCATTGGAGCACCATTGCTATAATTTGGCAAAATAACACTATTCATTGTCAAATTATAGCATTATAACAACAATGATTGGAGATGCTCTAATTTATTAGATTGTGATCTAGTAGTAGGCATCTGATAAAATAAAAAATAAAAAAAGATTTAGGATTTGTTTGGCATGTATTAAAAAAATGTATTTTTTACATACATACATTTAATTGAATCACATCAATCAACATTTATTAACATCTACTCTCTATTTTTCTAATCACTTTTTCTACTTTTTTATATATTTTTTAATAAAAAGTCAAAAAGTAAACTTATTTAGAATATTTCAAACATCACCCTACTAGTAGGCATGAAAACGAGTGAAGTTGAGCATGTAATTAGTTATTTTAATTTAATTTGATAATTTTAAGATTTAAAATTATGTTTAAGTTTAATTTATTTATATAATGAGTTAATTTTAAATAAGTCTTTGATAAATTGAGTTTAAGGAATTTGATTTGTGTATAATACATACGAACTTATCAAATCGAGTAATAAATTATTTAAATTTAATTTAATAGCGTTACGAAATTTAAAATTGTGTTCAAGTATTATTTGTTTACATAATAAATTGATCTCAAATGATTTTTAACTAGCCAAACACCACTCAAGCTTGGTTTATTTAAAAGTCTTATTTACTAGCTCGAGGGATACACTGGATAATTTTAATTTATTTATTTATTTATATACTTTAAATTTGTTATGAGTTTTATTATGACAATTTGAAACATTTAACTTGTAAAATTGTGATAATTATTAATTTAAAAATGTTGGAAAATTTGAATTAGAATTTACTCCAATGGTTGTGTCTCTTGAGATGGAAGGGTGTGTCCTTTTCAAGGGTCACAACTTTTCTAAAGAGTCATGGAGGAATCTATAAATTCTATTCCCCTCACTTCAATTGATATAGAGAATTGTCATTTATTCTTCACTTTGCATTTATTCTTCATATTTCTTGTGTCTAATTTTCCTATTAAAAGAGTACTTGCACAGCGAAATTCGCTAGGCTTGCAATAGTAGTGCTGCTAGTGCAAGACATTGATCGTTGTATCTTGGGAGATAAACGTTTATTGAATCCTAAGTACCGATGGGAGGACAAATCTGTCTTAAGGAAAGAGTGTCACACACTCGACTCGATCAGGTTTTATGTATTTATGTACTGTAAGTTTTGTTACGTTATTTTGTCAATTTATTTCAGTTTTGATTTTTTCCAAAAAAACCGTTTACATATTTATAAATTATATTTTCCATATAGTTTGGTACTAGTTTTCTAACAATCTTAAGACAGATTCTGGTCATATTATGGTTTTTGGGAAAATATAATTGATTGCTTGTGTCCAAAACTGTGTTTTAGTAAATTTATTTGTTGTTTCTGTATCTTTTCCAAAACATGTTTCTATTTATGAATATCATGAGTAATGCATTGTTTTGAATTGATTTAAATATGGATTTCGTTCATCTTCATTTTGGTAATTTAGATGTTATTTGTTTTTGTATGAATAGTATGATATGACTTTGATTGGTTGCAACGTACTATTAATGGGATCATTTTTGAATTTGTGGTTTTACTGATGGATTATGACAAGTTAGAATTGTTTCTGTTTTATATACAGAATACAATATGATAGATTACAGTTTAGTTAATGATAGACAGAATTATTTGTGTTTTTACTAATTTCACATGGTTTATGTGATTTCATGGTTTATGTAATTTGATCGATCAGTGGGTTTTCTCGCTACAATGAACAATAGTAGTTAAAGTTTGCTACAGACATTTGAATCTCTAGTTTGTTGCTATTTTAATTCCATTCTAATTCAAATATTTTTCCTACCTGAATCTATGATCGAGTCAGATTCTATGTCTTGGTATGTTGTTCATTACCATATTTGTACCAATAGAACCCACAATGAAGTAACTTGAATAATCATATTCACATCAGAGGAAGAAGGAGCGAATTTAGAGAATGCGAAGAAGGATAATAGCAATTTGATGAAGATGATTAATGATGAGAAGAAAAAGGAGACACCTTTGAGGCCGAATTGGGAGATGAATATGTATGTGTTTGGCCTGTTCAATGAGAACATGAAGCCAGGGCTGACATCGGAGAGGAATTTAGGGTTGTTCATGGCGGATGGTATGCTGCCATATTCACTCGAACTCAACTGAGGTCCAACTACGAGTTTCGGAACGCTGACTCAGAGATTGGGTCAACCGCTTCTTTGTCTCTCTCTCCGCTTTCTCTCTCTAAAAGTATCTCTCAGAGAATATCCCCATCAATGGCGTTTATAAAACCCTAATTCTAGTCTGTCACCTTTACCTCTTCAAGCAACAACACTATAGAGCCCGAAATTTTCTATCATACCTTAACCAAGCGGAGCTTTCAAGATTAATGCCACGAACTGGGTTTTTTGCGTATATTGCTTGTATGTAGTTGTCTTTATTGCAGTATTGGAAGTTCCAGGGTAAGGTGGGTGTTTGATTTTGAGGGCTTCGAAGGTCTTTTGGAATTGATTGGTGTTGATAGAAGCTTGATAGAATTTGCACTTTTCTGCATTTACTTTGGAATTTTGGTGGGTGTTGTGCCGTTTTTGAGGTAGCTCGTCTTCCTTACTAATGGCAGAAAACGGCCTTGGATTGGTGGGCTTTCTTCTGGATTGGTTGTGGTATTGAACGGTGACGATTGTAGAGCGAGTTCTCAGAAGAACCGTCTCATTTCTTCTTGTAACAATTTTGGTGACCAATCTGTGGAGCGAACTCTTGAACACATTTTCGATCTCCCTTGCAAAGCAATTAATCCGCTGACATGTCCACTTGACACTAGTGTAGTTCGTTCCATAATAAAGAATAAGTTCATGAAATATCATATAAATTTGGACATGGTCATCAGAAATAAGGATGGAGTCTTTACTACTGATGATAATTGTGGACCACTTACTGTTGCAATTGAAGAATGTAGCATCTGTGGTGATTTTTGAATTGTCAAACCGCCTCTGCTTCTGGAAAGCCCAGCCATGTTTAGTAGTGCAAGGGCCAATTTCTGTGCATGGAAAGGGAAATAGATATATCAAGTGATTCTTCTGGCATACAACAGCTTGGATGGGTAACTCTGTCTTGCCCATTCATTGATCATAAGAGTGTAAGAGATGCTGATGATTCTTACACATATGATGGCATTAATTGATATATTTGATATATCGATTTGGTATGTGATGTATTATTATAAATAGATGTCAATCATTTATCAAAGTGTTGATAAAAATGTGAGCTTATGTGTTTTGACATAAGAGGAATTCTAATTATTCTTTGGAATAATGACTGAAATTGTTGTGGTGACCGATAACTACATAATGAAATATTATATTAGTTAAAATATTTCATGGGTGAAAGACGCTTTGGTAATTGTCAATGAAGTCACCAATACTGAATAAGACAAATAAGATGTAAATGTAATTATACAGTGATATTTATATTCCATGTTGAGATTGGAATTAAGGGTTGCAGTAAACAAAAAGAAATAATGCATGGCTAAAGAAATGTTATTTGACAAAGTGTTGTGGTCACAACCGGAATTAGTCATTTCTTCTTTGTACTGCAAAAGCAAGTTACGAAGTCTAATTGTATTTTAGACAAATTAGTATTGTGATTATATTCACAAAGCAATTTACATCTTGTTATTTAATTCAAGCATGCCAATCAATGATATATTCTGATTTACCTCAGAATTGTGGGGGTGTATTAATATTTTTGTGTAATTATACATCAGCAAGAGAAATGCTTAAAATGTGGGGGTGCTTGGAGGATTTTACCAAAGTAACGGTTTCAATTATAGGTCCACAAAGAATCTTAATTCTTTCTACAGGACAAAGTTAGAGTAGAAGTAAAAATGGTTTCATTAACTCCTAAGGAACAACTTTATGTTTATTATTTAAATTTGAAAATGGGAGTGACATAGAGTAACGGTAAGTCTCGATATAATCAAAGACTTAGGGGTTGTTTGGGATGACCTAAATAAGTGCGCTTTTTGTCTTTTTACGAAAAGATGTGCAGAAAAGTAGAGAGATGATGTGATGAAAAAAGATAAAAAGATAGATTATGTATGCCAAACTTAGCCTTAATATCATAGGACATTTTCTTTTAGTTGTGAATATTGTCTAAGGATAATATAATGGATCCACAAATTACTTAAAGACATATAACTGAGAAGGTTAAACAAAAAATAGGGCAGCTAAACAAAAAGGTTTAACCAGAGAGCAAATGAGGGAAAGTTCATCGATGGGAATGTGATT
Source organism: Camellia granthamiana (assembly GCA_036172215.1). Taxonomy (NCBI): domain Eukaryota; kingdom Viridiplantae; phylum Streptophyta; class Magnoliopsida; order Ericales; family Theaceae; genus Camellia; species Camellia granthamiana. The sequence goes on along the minus strand of JAXFYN010000020.1, from coordinate 703,235 downwards.
AAAGTCTATTACATCAGAGTCATCATAATGGTAACCCTACTTAGATGACTAGAGATCCTAAAAACTAAGTTCAAAGGGACAACTAAGTTATGTGTAACTCGCCAGAAATCACTAAAAGAGTCCATCTCTATCCATTCCTATAATGAGAGTAATATCTGCAACATGTGTTGTATGTAGAGGACTTAGGGTAAGTTATGCTTTTAATGATCACTTATATCTTGAAAACCCTAGAGGCGTATCTTTCAATAAGAGTATTTAAGAGACTCGAAATAAGGATCACCTATATAAGTGTGAAGAGGCCGCTTCTATGAGAATTGATAAGGCTAAATTTTCTAAAGCACTCATGAAATACCAAAAAATGTCCAAGGCCAAAACGGGCACAACTGTAAGAATTAGACTGTATCTAGAGATATTCTGTGTGAATTTTATAGCCTTGGCTTACACAAACGGCTGAACAGTTCAAGGCATCACGTCCACTAATTAGCTAGTTAGTCCGATAGGCTTTCACTAGGGAAGGTTCAAAGTCAAAAGCTACCTATCCCGATGTAGGGTATTTCCTTAATGTACTTTCTCTTTGTCTGCATGTTGTTGCATGTCCTTTCTGTAAATTTCATTCATGTGGAGGATTGTTCGAAAATTTGAATTAGAATTTACTCCAATGGTTGTGTCTCTTGAAATGGAAGGGTGTGTCCTTTCGAAGGGTCACAACTTTTCTGAAGAGTCATGAAGGAATCTATAAATTTCATTCCCCTCACTTCAATTGATATAGAGAATTGTCATTTCTTCTTTACTTTGTACTTATTCTTCATATTTCTTGTGTCTAATTTTTCTATAAAGAGAATACTTGCACAATGAAGTTCGCTAGACTTACAATAGTAGTGCTGCTAGTGTAAGACATTGATCGTTGTATCTTGAGATATAGACGTCCATTGAATTCTAAGCACCGGTGGGAGGACGAATCTATCTTAAAGAAAAAGTGTTACACACTCGACTCGATCAGGTTTTATCTATTTATGTACTGTAAGTTTTGTTACGTTATTTTGTCAATTTATTTCAGTTTTGGTTTTGCCCAAAAAAACTGTTTATATATTTTTAAATTATATTTTCTATATAGTTTGGTCCTAGATTTCTAGCAAAAACTACATATAAATTAATAATCATAATAAAATAAAAGAGTAATACTAGAGATCTACATTTAAGATCTCTAAATACACCTACAATAATATGGTAAGAAATAAAATCTCTCATAATTGAGTATGTGACAAATTAAAAATTGACCTCTATTATTAATATCATTGTGAGTAAAATTATAAAAATTTTATTGAGGATAAACATTTTTTAAAATAAAATCATATGCTTATAATTATTAAATAAATATAAATTTTTATATTTAATATAAATAATTTAAATTATCAAAACAAAAACGTAAAATAGACCTTGAAACATAAAAATATTCTAAGATGTCAACCACTGAAAATACACACCCCACTAATAAAGCATCATCATTAGGATGATGAAGCAGCGTCGCTCCATCATGAAAGTTTCCACATTGCTTAGATTGCTGTATATACCACTAAAGTAGCATTATGATGGATGATGTAAACAACAAAATAAAAAATTGGTTGACAGTTTGGAACTCAAACTAAGGAGTATTATTTGCAAATGGAAAAATACTTAGGGTCTTTTTGACAACAAGCTAAAAAAGTTAATTTTTTGACTTTTTAAAAGTTACACAAAAAAATCAGTTTTTTTAGTAAAAAAAACTAACTTTTTTGTCAAAAAAAATCAATTTTTTACCAGCTTCCCAAAACACTAACTTCTTTGGTTTCATTTTCTAGGATTTATATTTTTCAAAATTAAAATTTTTTATTTTTCATATTTTTTTATTTTCATAGAATTTTTTTAATATTTTAAATAATTTTTTTAATTTTTAGATACACTTAACATAAATATACTTAAAAATTATAATATTTGTGAAAAAATCTTTAAAAAATTCATTAAATACCAAAAATATAAAAACAAATATGAAAATTCAATATATTTTCATATTTTTATATATTTATTGATTTTTTAAAATATTTTTTTATATATATATTTTACTTTTTAAATATATCTAAGTAATATGTATCTAAAAAAGTAAAAAAAATATCCAAAATTTAAAAAATATTCATTAAAAATAAAAAAATAAAAAATTCAATATTTAAAAAATTAAATCTAAAAAATTAAAACTAAACCCAGAAAGTAATACTAAAGAAGAAGGAAATGAAAGAAATTGAAAAGAGTGGGTGTATAATATTGTGTGAAAGTGAAGGAATAGATGGAGGAGGCGTTTGACTTTTTAGTATAGGAGACGAGACGAGTGGGTGGTAGCGTGGAGTGGGTTGATTCAGGTCAAGTTTGACATGTCCAAGAAAAGTTAAAAAGTTAAAAAATTATTTAAAGGACTTTTCTTAAGTGTGCAACTCACTTACGGTTGCACACCATATGCAACCTCACAAAAGGTGTAGGTGTAAGTGTAAGTATAAAGTGTAAGTGTAAGGTGTAAGGTGGAAGTGGGTTGCACACCATATGCAACCTCAAAAAAGGTGCAAGTATAAGGTGTAATTTTAAGTATAAGGTGTAAGTGTAAGGTGTAAGGTGTAAGGTGTAAATTGCACACCATAACAAGACCCTTATTTAAAAAGTTAAAAAGTTAACATTATTCATTAAAAGTCATCAATTACGGTTGCATAACTCCCAATTTTAATTTTCTCCTACAAACTAATTTTTACAATTTTTATTACATATTTTTCTATAAAAAGTCAAAAAATTAACTCAAACATCTATATTTTCTTCCTCAATTTTTTAGTCTAAAAAGACAAAAAGTACACTTATTTAGGACACCCCAAACAACCCCTCATTATTCTTTCTACGACATTACAAATTCAGACATATTTATAAATTCAGAATTTATTTAAAAATAAAATTACTCAATTTGTTTGGTTTGATTTTTCAAGATTTATTTTTTATAAAATTAAAATTTTTTATTTTTCATATTTTTTTATTTTCACTGAATTTTTTAATATTCAAAATATTTTTTAATTTTTAGATACACCTGACATAAATATACTTAAAAAGTATATAATATTTATGAAAAAAAAATTTAAAAATTCACTAAATATTAAAAAAAAATATGAGAATTCAATACATTTTTCATATTCTTGTGTATTTATTAATTTTTTATAAATATTTTACTTTTTGAATATATTTAAGTAAGATGCACCTAAAAAATTTTTAAAAAAATTTACTTAAAATTTTAAAAATATTCACTAAAAATAAAAATAAAAATACGAAAAATTAAAAAACTCAATTTTTAAAAAATTGAAACTAAACACAGTGAATAATTTAAATTTATTTTACTCATAAAGTCATACTTTATCAATTTAATTCTTACCACACAAATACATTCGAGATAAATTATGAATGAATAAGCATGAATTCATAGCATTTTTTTTGTTACTCTTCAAAAAAAATCACAGAAAGAGTTTCTTCGTGGCCTTGCCTTTCAAGAAAACTCACATGGGGATGTATTTATTTACTATTCCCAAAGTATATTGTCCCTATCTATAAATAAAAATGCTATAGATCTTAAAAATTTTATCAAATGTCTTACATGGGTGTGGGACCCACATGGGACTCACATTATGTGAGTCCCACACCCATGTAAAATATTTAGTAAAATTTTTGATAAAATTTTTAGTGTTTGTAGCATTACTTATCTATAAATACTTTAGACTAAAATATTAGCAATATCGTACAGAACTGAATCTTGCGGAGAGGAGTTAGTTGTACATACATACATATACTACAACAAACAATTGCTTCTTTCTACATCAGAAAATCTCAGATTCCACCCACTCTCCAGTCCCAGTCCCAGTCCCAGTCCCATCCCAAAAGGAGAAAGAAAAGGGTGGGAAAAAAACACATTTTTATCAGATATCGAGAAACCAAGCGACAAGGGTAAGTTTATGCTTGCCAGGCGTCTCATCGATCATTCCATTTTCAGCTTTCCTTTTGTTTTTTTTTTTTTTTGTTTTTTTTTTGTTTTTGTTCTTCGGTTTCGTACCCATCTGTCACTCACACACTCTTCACACATTTTGATCTTGAGAGAATCAAATATCTCATCGGTCTATTGAATCTTTTATTGTTTTTTGTTGTTTTTTCTGCTGTTGTTGAATCTTTTATTATTATTATTCAACGTCCCTCCTCACTGATCCGACTCTTTTCAGCTTGCTCCTGATTTGCTACTAATCAAGGGCATCCCAGCATCAATATTCCTTCTGACTGCGACTGAAATTTTGTACTAAAAATTAATTTTTCAGAATGTAAAATATAGTATTGAATTTGATTGAAGAAGAAGTAGAAGAAGTTGTTGGTAATATGGCAGGGGAGAATGGGTTGGAATTGCAGGAGGCGGCGGAGGGGAAGGGGAAGAGGAAGGGGAAGGAAGAGGCCATCACATCAAGAAGCCTTACAGTTGAAACAGAGGCAGAGGCCACCACTGACGCCGGCACATCATCAAGTTCCGGCAGCACCAACACCAACACGAACACAAACGCAAACACTGTTCCTTTTTTCAAGCTCTTCGCTTTTGCAGACTCTGCAGATGTTGTGTTGATGCTCTTTGGTACAATTGGTGCTGTTGGGAATGGTATATGCATGCCCCTCATGACTGTTCTTTTGGGCCAATTAATTGATTCTTTTGGACAAAACCAAAACAACAAACAAGTGGTTCGAGTTGTTTCTCAGGTAACAACAAACAAAAATACAATACAATACAAAATTCACTCCATTTTTCTCTCTCATTTATGTTTTATTTCACTTCATTGCTAAGCCAGCTATCATGGGAAAAATTTGCAATTGAAATTAACAGTTTTCTATATTGTGTACTTTTCAATTTTCTACTCCAGTAGCACACTTTTATTTAAGGAAGCTTTATTGCTAATTGATTTAAATTTTAATGTGAAGTTAATATTTCTTAGTAATTTGAGAAATATCTCCTCTCTCTCTCTCTCTCATTTTTCCTGATATAGTGTAATGAAAAATGTCATTAATTAGTTAGTTAATAACTTGATTACATCGTAGGTATCACTGAAATTTGTCTATATAGCATTGGGGGCCGGTGTGGCATCATTTCTCCGTAAGTGCATCCAAGTCCAACCTCCATGAGGAGTATTATTATTATTGTGCTATTGCCATTCACCACTAATATTTTTGAAAGAAAAAACTGTAAAACTGTTTTTGTGTGTGTTGTTAATTGTTTTTGATAGAGGTGGCTTGCTGGATGGTAACGGGAGAGCGACAGGCAGCAAGAATAAGGAGTCTTTATTTGAAAACTATAATGAGACAAGATGTTGCTTTCTTTGACAAGGAAACCAATACAGGTGAAGTTGTCGGTCGGATGTCAGGTGACACTGTTCTCATTCAGGATGCTATGGGTGAGAAGGTACCACCACCAACTCAACTCAAATAACAAACACACACACGTGCAAAGATTCTTTTGCATCTGTCTCTATATTTTGTTTCGATGAATTGCAGGTTGGGAAATTTACACAACTGTTGTCCACATTTTTGGGAGGGCTTGTGATAGCATTAATCAAGGGGTGGCTTCTTACACTTGTCCTGTTATCCAGTATTCCTGCACTTGTAATAGCTGGTGGAGCCACCTCTATCATTGTATCCAAAATGGCATCCCATGCACAAAATGCTTATGCCAAAGCCGCAACTGTAGTTGAACGGACTATTGGCTCAATTAGAACTGTATGTCACTAACTAATCCATGCATCTCGATTCATAAACTTTGACATGTTTATTAATTTGTTTTGCTTTCTACAATCGGTTATGTTCACCTTTGTGTTTCCTGTATCTTAGGTTGCATCATTTACTGGGGAGAGGCAAGCTGTAATTAATTACAACAAATCTCTTGTACATGCTTACAAGTCAGGTGTTCAAGAAGGCTTGGCTGCTGGATTTGGTTTCGGAGCAATTATGTTTGTTGCATTCAGCACTTATTCTTTGGCTATATGGTTTGGTGCAAAGATGATTTTGGAAAAGGGATATACCGGAGGTGAAGTGCTCAATGTAATTGTCGCTGTGTTGACTGGTTCCATGTGAGTTCTGCTTACTTGTAAATCATTTTCCTAGTAGCTTTCTCTCAAACTAAATAGGAAAATGTTATAAATTCATTCATTTATACAATCAGCTTTTTCGTGTAATATGTCTGTTTCAGGTCACTTGGGCAAGCATCACCTTGTATGAGTGCATTTGCCGCAGGTCAAGCTGCAGCGTTCAAGATGTTTGAGACTATAGCTAGGAAGCCAGAGATAGATGCATATGACACTAGTGGAAAACAATTAAATGACATTCGTGGGGATATAGAGCTAAGGAATGTGTATTTTAGTTATCCAGCTAGGCCAGATGAGCAAATATTCAGTGGATTTTCACTTTTCATCCCTAGTGGCACAACAACAGCTTTGGTTGGACAGAGTGGAAGCGGAAAGTCAACAGTAATCAGTCTGATAGAGAGATTTTATGATCCACAAGCTGGTGAAGTTCTTATAGATGGTATTAATCTCAAAGAGTTCCAGCTAAACTGGATTAGGGGGAAAATTGGTCTGGTAAGCCAAGAGCCTGTGTTGTTTACGTGCAGCATCAAGGACAATATTGCCTATGGGAAGGATGGTGCAACCACTGAAGAGATTAAAGCAGCAGCTGAGCTAGCCAATGCTGCTAAATTCATTGATAAACTGCCTCAGGTTTGAAGTTCTTTACCCTTTTGATTACTTTCTTTCTTATGTATTCTATCTATCCACTTTCATAAGCTTGTTGATTCTTTATTTTACCTTTGTATTTTAAATATTGGATTTAGGGACTGGACACCATGGTAGGTGAGCATGGGACTCAATTGTCTGGTGGACAGAAGCAGAGAGTTGCCATAGCTAGAGCAATACTAAAAGACCCGCGAATTCTACTCCTAGATGAAGCAACAAGTGCACTAGATGCAGAATCTGAGAAGATTGTCCAAGAAGCATTAGACAGGATAATGGTCAACAGAACTACTGTCATTGTTGCCCATCGCTTGAGCACAGTGAGGAATGCCAACATGATCGCAGTGATTCAGCAAGGACAGATAGTCGAAAAGGGTAATCTTATCAATATCATTGCTAATTTGTTAACAAATTGAGGAGTAAAAAAACACCATAAAATGTATTTCTCATAAAAACAAATTGCTTCTTTCATACTTTCTCCTCCTGCCTATTGTGAAATTTTGAAAATTAATTTGAAAATTTTTCCAAACTCCAAAATAATTCTGATGTAAACATGGTTATAACTTTTCCAACCTTAAGTCACTCAATATTTTTTTACCTTATTCATAATGTTTTCCTTATAATTCCCACAGTCTAGAAATTTCCAGGCAATAATTTAGTTTCTGAATCCAAGCTCCTTATTTCCTTCCTTCAATATATGTGTCATAGTTATGATAAAGAAATATTCATTATGTTTAGTATCATATGTGTTAATTGATCAGGCTCACACTCAGAACTACTCAAGGATCCAGAAGGAGCATACTATCAGCTTATAAGATTACAGGAAGTGAACAAAGATTCTAAACAAGTTGTAGTGGACCAAGACAAATCAGAATCTATTATCGAATCGAGTAGGCAGTCAAGTCAACGAATGTCATTCCTACGTTCCATAAGTCGCGGATCCTCTGGGGCAGGAAATAGCAGCCGCCACCATTCAGTTTCATTTGGTCTACCTGCAGGTTTCAATGTTCCTGAAACTGCATTAACAGAAGCTGAAGCCTCGTATCTGCAACCGTCAGACAAGCGTCCGAAAGTCCCACTGCGACGACTTGCCTATCTCAACAAACCAGAGGTTCCTGTGCTTATAGCAGGAACTATAGCTGCAATTGTTAATGGCTCAATATTTCCAATTTTTGGTCTACTTCTTTCAACTGTGATTAAAACGTTTTATGAGCCACCTCATGAATTAAGGAAAAATTCAAATTTTTGGGCAATCATGTTTGTTGTCCTTGGACTTGTATCATTATTGGTATATCCGATGCAGACATTCCTCTTTTCTGTGGCTGGTTGTAAGTTGATAAAAAAGATCAGATCAATGTGTTTTGAAAAGGTGGTTCACATGGAGATCGGTTGGTTTGATGAGGTCGAGCACTCAACTGGAGCGATTGGAGCAAGGCTCTCTGCAGATGCAGCTACTGTACGGGCTTTAGTTGGAGATACACTTGGTCAGCTTGTTCAGGACTCTGCAACAGCAGTTGCAGGATTGGCCATTGCTTTTCAAGCAAGTTGGCAGCTGGCGCTAATTATCCTTGCTTTGATACCTCTGATAGGATTGAATGGTTTTGTTCAACTGAAGTTCATGACAGGGTTCAGCGCAGATGCAAAGGTTTGCTTTTAAACTCATTATCATACATTTCACAATTGCAACATTCTGTCGAATTTTCTAATTTGAAAGAAAAGGCTATCACCATAAATATTACTTAAGATTGAGGGCTGCCGTGAGTATATAAGGTGTCCCGACCTTCTAAAAATTTGAAGTTACCATTTGAAAGAGAATTTCTCTCTTGCACACTCAAGGCAGCCATTCTGGCAAAAGATGTTTCAATTTTGCCATGTTTTTCATTGATCTATTAATTAATTCTTTTAAAAGAAGGCTTTCTTGAGATTTTGTTCCCTAATAATTCATAGAGTTCGATGTAAATGGTTGTAGATGATGTATGAAGAAGCAAGCCAAGTTGCCAATGATGCTGTTGGAAGCATAAGAACAGTTGCTTCTTTCTGTGCAGAAGAAAAAGTGATGGAATTGTACAAAAAGAAATGTGAAGGACCTATGAAGACAGGGATAAGGCAAGGATTGATTAGTGGGATTGGTTTTGGGCTGTCTTTTGCCTTGCTGTTTTGTGCCTACGCAGTCAGTTTCTATGCTGGAGCACGGCTAGTTGAGGATGGTAAAACAACATTCTCAGATGTTTTCCGCGTGAGTATACACACTGCAATTCCATAATTATCCAAAAGCTAAACATGACGAAATTAAATGATAGTTTTGATTCAATTGTTGTGAGGTTGCCTCTCTCGTAGGTTTTCTTTGCTCTGACCATGGCAGCCATCGGAATTTCTCAATCAAGTTCCTTAGCCCCTGATTCTACTAAAGCCAAGACTGCTGCTGCTTCAATATTTGCTATTCTTGACAGGAAGTCTAAGATAGACCCAAATGATGAGTCCGGGATGACTTTCGAGAGTGTAAAGGGAGAAATTGAGCTTCGGCACATAAGCTTCAAGTACTCAACTAGGCCAGATGTTCAGATTTTCTGTGACCTCAATTTGACTATTCATAGTGGCAAGGTAAAATTCTATCTTTCCATATGTTCAGATTTTCGATATGTACATTTTTTTAAAAGCTCTATTTTAGAAGGGGGCATTCGTACAATTTCAGCACCAAATTGTGTTATTGTTGTGTTGTGAATCTAATCTTATCAGACGGTAGCTCTGGTGGGAGAAAGTGGATGCGGGAAATCAACAGTGATAGCATTGTTGCAAAGATTTTACGATCCTGATTCAGGTCATATTACTCTAGACGGAATTGAGATTCAAAGGTTGAAATTGAAATGGCTCAGGCAGCAGATGGGTCTGGTGAGCCAGGAACCTGTCCTGTTTAACGACACAATACGTGCAAACATTGCATACGGAAAGGATGGAATTGCATCAGAGGCAGAAATTTTAGCTGCATCAGAAATGGCAAATGCCCACAAGTTCATTAGCGGGTTACAACAGGTTAGGAGACACCGTCAAGCAAGCAGATGGAATTGATTTCATCATTCAATCCTATTTCCTATATATATATATAAAATAAACATGTAATGTATGATTTTTTTTGTGGTGTTAATTTTTTGGGCAGGGGTATGAGACGGTAGTAGGAGAGAGAGGAGTGCAATTGTCAGGGGGGCAGAAGCAACGGGTGGCCATAGCTCGGGCAATGGTGAAAAGTCCGAAAATACTACTGCTAGATGAGGCAACAAGTGCGCTGGATGCAGAGTCCGAGAGGGTGGTTCAAGATGCATTAGACAGAGTGGTGGTGAATAGGACAACAGTGGTAGTGGCACATAGATTGTCCACAATCAAGAATGCAGATGTAATAGCGGTGGTGAAGAATGGTGTGATCGTAGAGAAGGGAAGGCATGAGACTCTCATCAACATCACTGATGGTTTTTACGCCTCCTTGGTAGCACTTCACATGACCTCTTCATCATAGCCAAACCACACTCGTCTAGACCTCCCTCTCTCTCTCCTTTCTTTCTTTCCATTGTTTTTTGGCTTCAGCTTTGATATAAATACTATTTTCCAACCTTTTTTTTTTTTTTTTGTTTCTTAGGTTAACTTTGATCTTTGGGATAAAAGATTCGTGAAATGTCTGTCAAAAAAGGGGAAAAAAAATATTCTGGTGTTTCCGCATTTGGTAATGGTTAGATGGCTTCTTTCATCTGAATGAATATGTTGAATAGTAAGATAAGAGCCCAAACAAAGCTCATTGATGTTTTTGTCTTCTTCTATCTGTTGTAGTATTTTTTTGGACATATACATGTGTGTGTGATGTGTTGTATGTATGGTATCAATGTTATGTTGTACCACTCTTATTATCATATTATTAGATTAAATGTGCCAGGTCCTTTGACGTTGCAATGTGGGAGGCAAACAAACAAACTAATATAGCCATTAATAACTAATACAAAAAAATAATAATATGTGAGCTAATAAATATTAAGCCTACTTGGAACTCCGTAGTTGCTGGCTGGCTTGGCTACTATTTCATCTGCCATTTGCCCTTCATCTTCTCTCCTTCTCCTTCTCCTTCTCCTTCTCCTTCCTTGTTGACTAAATGAACAATCAAAACTTCATAGAAATAATAATAATAATAATAATAATAATAAATAGAGAACAAAAACTCCAATTAATGCCTCTATAGAGTGACATGTCCTGTTGATTCAAATTTTGAATGAGAAACTAAAAGTAAAATATTACTATTGTTAATTGTTTTAAAAATTTACATTGGTAAGCACCCTTTCTTCCGGTCTAAAACTTAAATATTGAGTAATGAGTTTATAGCACCCCTCTTAACCAAAAATCTACTAATAATAATGAGGCGTTATTTGAGTTGGCATGTGTTGTTTAGACCTGTGAAAATTATCACGAGTTTTATTATGATGATTTATTTAATTTGTAAGTGCGTATAGATTATTTACTAAAAAAATAAATTGATTTGATAATGATTATTAAAGAAAATTATGTGACTATGATTAACAAATGAATTTAATATTTGACATGAATGTTTTTTGTCCATTTGATCTTTGAAGCTGAATGTTCAAGTCAAGTGAAGGATCGAGCAGTCCTCCTCTTCTGATTCCCATGATAATAATAACAATAATAATAATAACAACAATTTTAAATATAGAAAATGCTGCTCTATTAATTGGGATTATCATACAGCTGCGCTCCATCATAGAAGTTTCCTTATTGCTTAGCTTCCTGTATGCTGCTTCGTTAACAACAAAAACAAAAATACAAAAACAAAAGAACAAAAACTAAAGAACAAAAACTGTTTGACAGTTGATGCAATTTGCCCATTTTTCATACCCAGCGACAACGGTATAGTTTATGCTTGTCAGACGTCTCATCCATCATTTCATTTTCAGCCTGCGTTTTTCTGCTTCTTTCTTCTTGGCGTTACCATCAATATTTCCTTGTGATTGCGACTGAAATTTTGTATAAATTATAGCCTTGAATTTGATTGAAGAAGAAGAAGAAGAAATTGTTGGTAATATGGCATTGGCAGTGGAGAATGGGTTGGAATTCCAGCAGCAGGAGGAGGAGGAGGAGGAAGCCACCACATCAAGAAGCCTTGCAGTTGAAACAGAGGCAGAGGCAGAGGCCACCACTGCCGGCACATCCAGTTCCACCGGCACAAATGGAATTGAGCAGCAGCAGCAGCAGCAGCAGAAGAAGAAGAAGAAGAAGAAGAAGGAAGAGGAAGAGAGCACCAACACAAACACTCTTCCTTTTTTCAAGCTCTTCTCTTTTGCAGACTCTGCAGATGTTGTGTTGATGCTCTTTGGTACAATTGCTGCGGTTGGGAACGGTATGTGCATGCCCCTCATGACTGTTCTTTTCGGCGAATTAATTGATTCTTTTGGACAAAACCAAAACAACAAACAAACCGTTCGCGTTGTTTCTAAGGTAACAACAAACAAAAAATACAATACAATACAATACAATACCACACAACACACCACAAAATTCACTCAAATTTTCTTTCCCATTTATGTTTTATTTTTCTTCATTCCTAAGCCAGCTATCATGAGAGAGATATGTAATTGAAATTAACAGTTTTCTATACTGTATACGTTTCAATCTTCTCCTCTGTCCGTCCAGTAGCACACTTTTTATTTAAGGAAGCTTGATTGCTAATTGATTTAAATTTTAATGTGAAGTTAATATTTCTTAGTAATTTGAGAAATATCTCTGTTTGTTCTCTCTCTCTCTCTCTCTACATTTTAGGTATCACTGAAATTGGTCTATTTGGCATTGGGGGCTGGTGTGGCAGCATTTCTCCGTAAGTGCATCTAAATCCAACCTCCATATGGAGTATTATTATTGTGCCATCGCCATTCGCCACTAATAGTTTGAAAGAAGAAAAAAAAAGTGTGAAAGTGTTTTTGTGTTGATATTTTTTTGTTTCCTTTTTTTTTGGTTAGAGGTGGCTTGCTGGATGGCAACGGGAGAGCGACAAGCAGCAAGAATAAGGAGTCTTTATCTGAAAACTATAATGAGACAAGATGTCGCTTTCTTTGATAAGGAAACCAATACAGGTGAAGTTGTTGGTCGGATATCAGGTGACACTATTCTCATTCAAGATGCTATGGGTGAGAAGGTACCACTCCCCCAACCCCCCTAAAACAGAAAACATATACATACCAACACTCCACATATATTCTCTTGCATTAATTGCACATACGTGTCCTTATATTTTGTTTCAATGAATTGCAGGTTGGGAAATTTATACAACTGTTGTCCACATTTGTGGGAGGGTTTGTGATAGCATTAATCAAGGGATGGTTACTTACGCTTGTCTTGTTATTCTGTATTCCTATACTTGTAATAGCTGGTGGAGCTACATCTATTGTTGTAGCCAAAATGGCATCCCGTGGACAAAATGCTTATGCTAAAGCAGCAACAATAGTCGAACAAACTATTGGCTCAATTAGAACTGTATGTAACTAATCCATACCTACCGATTGATTAACTTTGACATGTTTTTAATTAGTTTTGTGGTTTTTCTTTTCTACGATCAATTATGTTCACCTCTAAGTTTCCCATATCTTAGGTTGCATCATTTACTGGGGAGAGGCAAGCTGTAATTAATTACAATAAAACTCTAGTACATGCTCACAAGTCAGGTGTTCAAGAAGGCTTGGCAGCTGGATTGGGTTTTGGAGTAGTTATGTTTGTCGCATACTGCACTTTTTCTTTGGCTATATGGTTTGGTGCAAGGATGATATTAGAAAAGGGATATACCGGAGGCGAAGTGCTCAATGTGATTATTGTTGTGCTGACTGGTTCCACGTGAGTTCTGTTTACTTCTGAACCATTTTCCTAGTAGCTCTCTCTAAAACTAAATAGGAAAATGTTCCAAATTCATTCATTTTATACATTTAAGTTTTTTGGTGTAATATGGTTGTTTCAGGTCACTTGGGCAAGCATCACCTTGTATGAGTGCATTTGCCGCAGGTCAAGCTGCAGCGTTCAAGATGTTTGAGATCATAGCTAGAAAGCCAGAGATAGATGCATATGACCCCAGGGGGAAACAATTAGATGACATTAACGGTGATATAGAGTTGAGGGATATTTATTTTAGTTATCCAACCAGACCAGATGAGCAAATATTCGGTGGTTTTTCACTTTCCATCCCTAGTGGCATGACAGCAGCTTTGGTTGGACAGAGTGGAAGTGGAAAGTCAACAGTAATCAGTCTGATGGAGAGATTTTATGATCCACAAGCTGGTGAAGTTCTTATAGATGGTATTAATATCAAAAACTTCCAGCTAAAGTGGATTAGGAAAAAAATTGGTCTGGTAAGCCAAGAGCCTGCGTTGTTTACGTGCAGCATCAAGGACAATATTGCCTATGGGAAGGATGGTGCAACCACTGAAGAGATTAAAGCAGCAGCTGAGCTAGCCAATGCTGCTAAATTCATTGATAAACTGCCTCAGGTTCTATGTTCTTCGCCCTTTTTTATTCTTTTTTTCTTATGTATTCTATCTATTCACTTTCATAAGCTAGTTAATTATTTATTTTACCTTTGTATTTTAAAAATTGGATTTAGGGACTGGACACCATGGTGGGTGAGCATGGAACTCAGTTGTCTGGTGGACAGAAACAGAGAGTTGCCATAGCCAGAGCAATACTAAAAGACCCACAAATTCTACTCCTAGATGAAGCAACAAGTGCACTTGATGCAGAATCTGAGAGGATTGTCCAGGAAGCATTGGACAGGATAATGGTCAAGAGAACTACTGTCATTGTTGCCCATCGCTTGAGCACAGTGAGGAATGCCGACATGATCGCAGTGATTCACCAAGGAAAAATAGTTGAAAAAGGTATCTTATCAACAGCCTTGCTAATTAGGCAACAAATTGAGGAGTAACATAAATGTTTTTCTATAAAACAAATGCTTCTTTCATACTTTATTTAAAATATGTGCCACAGCTATGATAAAGAAATATTCATTCTGTTTATCATTGTATGTGTTAATCGATCAGGGTCACACTCAGAACTACTCAAGGATCCAGAAGGAGCATACTATCAGCTTATAAGATTACAAGAAGTGAGCAGAGATTCTGAACAAGTTGTAGTGGCCCAAGACAAATCAGAATCTATTACCAAATTGAGTAGGCAGTCAAGTCAACAAATGTCATTCCTACGTTCTGTAAGTCGTGGATCCTCTGGGGCAGGAAATAGCAGCCCCCACCTTTCAGTTTCATTTGGTCTACCTACAGGTTTCAATGTTCCTGAAACTGCATTAACAGAAGCTGACGCCTCATACCTACAACCGTCAGACAAGCCTCCGAAAGTCCCACTGCGACGACTTGCCTATCTCAACAAACCAGAGGTTCCTGTGCTGATAGCAGGAACTATAGCTGCAATTGTTAATGGCTCAATATTTCCAATTTTTGGTCTACTTCTTTCAACTGTGATTAAAACGTTTTATGAGCCACCCCATGAATTAAGGAAAGATTCAAATTTTTGGGCACTCATGTTTGTTGTCCTTGGACTTGTATCATTATTGGTACATCCAATGCGGGCATACTTCTTTTCGGTGGCTGGTTGTAAGTTGATAAAAAAGATCAGATCAATTTGTTTTGAAAAGGTGGTTCACATGGAGATCGGTTGGTTTGATGAGGTCGAGCACTCAACTGGAGCGATTGGAGCAAGGCTCTCTGCGGATGCAGCTACTGTACGGGCTTTGGTTGGAGATGCACTTGGTCAGCTTGTTCAGGACTCTGCAACAGCAGTTGCAGGATTGGCCATTGCTTTTCAAGCAAGTTGGCAGCTGGCACTAATTATCCTTTCTTTGATTCCTCTTATAGGACTGACTGGTTTTGTTCAAGTGAAGTTCCTAAAAGGGTTCAGTGCAGATGCAAAGGTTTGCTTTTAAACTCGTCATCATACGTTTCACAATTGCAACATCCCGCAAAATTTTATGATTTGAAAGGAAACAATAACACCATCAATATTACTTAAGATTTAGGGCTGCCGTGAGTATATAAGGTGTTACCGTGTTCTAAAAAATAAAATTCCCATTTGAAAACCCCCATAAAATTTCTCTCTTGCACACGCAAGGCAGCCTTTCTGGAAAATGTTTTTTCAATCTAGCCATGATTTTGATTGAACAGTAAATTCTTTCCAAAAAATGAAAATTGAGTTTTTTCCCCCTCATAATTCATTAAGAATTGGACATAAATGTTTGTAGATGATGTATGAAGAAGCAAGCCAAGTTGCCAATGATGCTGTCGGAAGCATAAGAACAGTTGCTTCTTTCTGTGCAGAAGAAAAAGTGATGGAACTGTACAAAAAGAAATGTGAAGGACCTATGAAGACAGGGATAAGGCAAGGATTGATCAGTGGGATTGGTTTTGGGCTATCTTTTGCATTGTTTTTTTGTGTCTTTGCAACCAATTTCTATGTTGGAGCACGGCTAGTTGAGGATGGAAAAACAACATTGTCAGATGTTTTTCGTGTGAGTAATGAGTGCACATACTGTAATCCCATAATTATCTAAAAGCTAAACATGAAGAAACCAAATTACAGTTTGGATTCAATTGTTGTGAGTTTGCCTCTGTCGCAGGTTTTCTTGGCTCTGACTATGGCAGCCGTTGGAATTTCTCGATCAAGTTTGTTGGCCCCTGATTCTACTAAAGCCAAGACTGCTGCTGCTTCAATTTTTTCCATTCTTGACAGGAAGTCTAAGATAGACCCAAGTGATGAATCCGGGATGACTTTAGAGAGTGTAACGGGAGAAATTGAGCTTCGGCACATAAGTTTCAAGTACTCAACTAGGCCAGATGTTCAGATTTTCCGTGACCTCAATTTGACCATTCATAGTGGCAAGGTAAAATTCTATCTTTCCATATGTATATTGTTTTAAAAGCTCTATTTTAGAACGGGGTGCATTCGTACAATTTCAGCTCCAAATTGTGTTGTGTTGTGAATCTAATCTTATCAGACAGTAGCTCTGGTGGGAGAAAGTGGATGTGGGAAATCAACGGTGATAGCATTGTTGCAACGGTTTTACGATCCTGATTCAGGTCATATAACATTAGACGGAATTGAGATTCAAAGGTTGAAATTGAAGTGGCTGAGGCAGCAAATAGGTCTGGTTAGTCAAGAACCAGTCCTGTTTAACGACACAATACATGCAAACATTGCATATGGAAAGGATGGAATTGCATCAGAGACAGAAATTTTAGCTGCATCAAAAATGGCAAATGCCCACACGTTCATTAGTGGGTTACAAGAGGTCAGGACACCGTCAGAAAAACAGTTGGAATTGTTTGCATTATTGATTCCTATTTAGGGTTGGTTTGGGATGTTCTAAAAAAGTGCACTTTTTAACTTATTGGCTTATATGGGTTGGGTTTGGGTTGGATTTGATGTGTTAGAGAGGTGATGTGATTTAAATAAGATGATGTGACTTAAATAGGATAGTGACTTTTTAACTTTTTGTATTATTTAGGTTGTGCCAAACTTGGCCTTAATAGTATATAATAGATATGTTGTTGCAATGTATTATTGTTATTATTACAACACAATTAGTAGGCCTCGTTTGGGAAGTGGCTATTTTAGTAGGCTATTTGGCTTTTTGGCTATTTTAGTAGTTATTTTAGTTTTTGTGTTTGGGAAGATGAGATGGATTTTATTTGAGTTGTTGTATTGGAAAATGTGTTGAAATGATGTTTAAAATTAAAATGACAAATTTGTCCTCAAAAAAATATTTTTTTAAATTGTTATTAAGGGGTAAAATCGTAATTTACCATTAAATGATTGCACAGCCGGCTGTGCAGTGTAGGCTGTGCCTACACTGCGGCTGTGCAGTCCTATTTTCTTTTTTTTTCTTTTTTTTTTTTTTTTTGAAAATCAGTAAACAAGTTGACTTTTGGGCTAAATTTGCAAAAGTGGCTATAATAGCCTAAACCTTTCATTGCCAAACACCCCCATAATAGGCTTGCCTTTTCGTTATTAACATTATTTTTGTTGTTAATTTTGGTAGGGGTATGAGACGGTAGTAGGAGAGAGAGGAGTGCAATTGTCTGGGGGACAGAAGCAGCGGGTGGTCATAGCTCGGGCGATAGTGAAAAGTCCAAAGATACTACTGCTAGATGAGGCAACGAGTGCACTGGATGCTGAATCGGAAAGGGTCGTTCAAGATGCATTAGACAGAGTGGTGGTGAACCGGACAACTGTGGTGGTGGCACATAGATTATCAACAATCAAAAATGCAGATGTAATAGTGGTGGTGAAGAATGGTGTGATTGTAGAGAAGGGAAGGCATGAGACTCTCATCAACATCACTGATGGTTTCTATGCCTCCTTGGCAGCACTTCACACGACTGCTTCATCCTAGCCAGCTAGACCTAGCCTTGTATAAACATCTTCGTCTGTCTTTCTTTCTTTCTTTCCATGGGGTTTTAGCTTCAACTTTGTTATATAAATAATACTAGTCTTCCAACTTCCTGTTTTATTTTGTTTTTTGGGTTGACTTTGTTCTTTGGGACAAAAAATTATTGAACTGTCTATCAAAAACAAAAACAAAAGAAGGAAAAGAAATATTCTGTTGTTTTCCCTTTTGGTCATGGTTAGATGATGATGCATTGGGTACTAATCAAAAGCTTATATCAGTTGCTGAATGAATACTTTGAATAAGAAGAGCCAAAACAAACTGTGGTATCAGACAAGGTAAGCAAAAATGCAATGTAATCATCATGATTAGTTACTTACAAAAACGTTTTGCGTACTCCTGGGCATATAACAATGAGTTACTTCCAAAATACAGCTGAGAAGCCTAGTCATCATCATCACTTTCAACGCTGTATGAAACTAAAGCATTATTACCTATAACATGAGACTGACCACAATCATCATTAGGTATTTTTACCAAGTTCAAAGGTTTTTCTGTATCAACATGAGGTGGTTTTACC
Organism: Camellia granthamiana; assembly: GCA_036172215.1. Lineage (NCBI taxonomy): Eukaryota > Viridiplantae > Streptophyta > Magnoliopsida > Ericales > Theaceae > Camellia > Camellia granthamiana. Next base: position 684,424 of record JAXFYN010000020.1, on the reverse strand, counting down.
ACACCCAAAGATTCTTCCAGCTTTGCCATATCCGTCTTGGCCTTCTTTGCTTGTGGCTTGACTTTTATTATCATACTCGATGGACGAGCTGGCGGATTCTTCCTCCCAATTAATTTTTGCTCCTGCAAATTTAACTTTGAGAACCTAATGCTACACCAACATTTCTAAGAAAGAAATGTTCACCCTTATGAAATAGTTATGCAGAAAATTCATCATTTTCAAAATTAAAAGCCAACTTTATCCTTGTTTTGTTTTACATGAATGACCCGTTCAACTGCATCATTTTATACAAAACTTTTGCATAGCTTTTTTATTTGAATAGCATTATTCTACCAAGAAAAGATAGGCCCAAGCTCCCCCTCCCAACCATAAATAAATAAATAAAACCAAACATCCCATACAATACTGCACAGACACCATGGCAATCCTTAAAACTCTTATATCCAAGTGCATGTCTAATAACCCCACTTCGATTAAATCCAGTCTACAAAAACCACATCAAGAAACTAATAAGTTCCTTCTCTTTCATTGGGGTGTAAATATATCTGCACATTCCAGTCATACCAAAAAAAAATAAAAGGAAATTACCACACACAAAAAAGAAACCAAAACAAAACAAAGTTTTAACGCTCGTAACAAATTAAACCCTGCATTTTGAATTTCTTCAATATAAACCCTTCTGTTTCAACATGATCTCAATTTAGACTATCAACAATTTCCATTTAAAAATGCAAACGGAGAAAAAAAAAAAATTGCAACATGTGGCAATATCTCATTCGCTCATTCAATTTTATATTAATCCAACTTTATCTTACCCACACCTAATTACAACTACTCTTATAACACTTCTTAAACCTTATCCTAGACCTTGTTACACTTGATTGGTCATTCTCTCTCCCTTCACCTTACCTTTTCCACTGTACTTCGTTTTTCCCACATTCTTTTTCCTTTTCCCTTCCTCAAACCCTCCCCACCGCCACCCCACTTCCCTTTCCCCGCAGCACCTCCCTCTCTCTTTCTTTCACAACATCGCCCCTTATCTCGTTTCCCTTCCACTGCTTCCTCCCATTTCCCTTCTCGTTTCCACTTCCTTCTACTGTCCACGAAATTGAACATGAAGAAAATCGATCATGAAAATCCACCAACGACGACCCAGATTCTGTATATCCACCGCCTCCCTTTCTACAAATCGACAATCATGGAAATCTGGAATTTTTGTTTATTTTTATTGATTACTTCGATTTCGAAGGCAAGGGAGGACCCAGGTGTGTCTAGCAGTGGAGGTATTGTGGAGGGGAAAGGGTGGAACTGGGTTTGCTGGGGGTGGACTTAGGTGTACTGTTAGCACCATAGGACTTGGACACTTAGGTTGGCATGCAGTGGCACCTTGCACCTATGTCAACCGTCCAAGTCAGGCATGAGGAAGATATGCCTAAGTCAAGGTAACAATGTGGCAGTGGCAACACCACAAGACTCAAAGACAAGTGATGCTTCATGTGGGCAAATGCAAGGCTAGACCCGAATGCTACTGGCAGCATGAGCTTGTTGGGTCAGACAGATCAGTGGGCTTGACACTTAGTCACAAACCAAGACTCACAAATTCGTGGGTCAAACTCAGGAGGGTTCAAAGGTTGACATGGATGGCAGTTCATGGCAGTTATTTTGGCATGATGCAAGGCTGACAGCCATGACGGTTATCGGCAGTTATGCTTGCAAGGAGCCATGACAAACAAGGTTGAAATTTAGGATCTGGTCCAAGGCAGTCCTGGCAATTACCAGCAGTTACTTTCTGCAGCAGCCTTTGTTGGTTTGAATTTACCCTAGCAGTTGGGAGTGTCAACTGCTCATAACTGATTTGTAAATGCCTTTAAAATGCTAAGGCATCGAGAGTTTCAGGCAGAGAGTTTTATATGCTCTTGTATCCTTATATTATCTGGTGGTAATAAAGGTTGAGAATGGTTCCTGTAATGTGTTTTTGTATGCTTGTTTGTTTACAAACCTCGTTGTGAGTAATTCGTGCATGTTTGGCTGAGACTAAGTACTGTAATTTAGTGCCATTACAAGCTGAAAATTTAACTCGAAAATTGACCCTGTAACATGTACCAAGGTGGAAGTGGGAGGGCAGAGAGGTTCTGTGGCTTTGACGATGGTGGAACGTAGGGAAGGGTGGCAGGTGGGTTGAGGTTTAGATGGTGGAGGAGTGAAGATTTATGTCAGGAAGGTCTGAATTGGCATTGATTGGGGCTTAATTGAAGCTCTAGATTTCATTCACAATAGGGTTTAATTTGTCACAAGCGTTAAAAATAAAAATAAAAAATCATGCAACAGTTGCATCACTACACATTATTCTTGCCAATCGTATGATGTGATTGATTATATTATGATGGAAAAAACTGGTGTCTAGGAGTCAAGAACAGATGAACCATTGACTTCCAAGTTCCAACACCAATTTAGTCGTGGACTCCAATGAAATAATCCTAAACAAGGAAGATCCAAGATGCTCTAATCAAATCATCGTACCACCACCTGTTACTGTATTCCTTATATGTTAATAATGAGTGCACACAGGTAAAAGAATACTTGTAAATAGCAGATGCATCTTACCAAGAAAAAAGAAAACATAAACAGTACAAATTGACAGCCAAGGCAACTAACCTGGACCTTAGGAACAGGGGGTGCTTCCTTAAGCTCATGTACAATAGTAGACTGTGATGCTACTGCTGCCTGAGAAGAAACCACAATAATAGACTCAGTTGAGCAATTGAACAAGTAATAGAATAGATTATGACCTATATTCAACACAGGTAAGCAATTTCATATACCTAATAGCACAAAATTCAACATGAAGCTTTAGCAATTCCATGGTTGGCTGCTATATACATCATGTAGTAGTAGAGTCATATAATGTGCAGAATTATCGTTTCTTGAAAACCCAAACACGATTTTTCTCAACATAGGTGTTTGTACCCATTTTGGTGAAATTCCATGTGGCAAAGGAGGATGACGCGCCAAAAACATGGCATGACAGTAGCGGTGCAGGAATGACAGGTCAAAACGCTGAGGTGGCAAGGATTAATTCCATTCATTTTATTCTATTTAATGGGTAAAATATTCTCTGGTCTCATTCCTAGAAAATAGGAAGAGGTTGAGGCCCACATCCTAACAAAGTGCTGGGAGTTATGCCACGACCCTGATTATTTGCTAAGTCAATGCACATGTGGAGTATAAATAGGGATCTAGTGGGCCACATAGTAGCCACCTAATAAGTAAGCCTGCATATATAGCTGTTAGTGGGAAAGTGGTTGCAAAACTTGGGCTCCAAACAAAGAAACATGGACACTTGGCACAATCTGAAGCCGGCACATTCTGGCAGTTGGAGCAGAAACAGAAGGCAGTTTCTTGCTGTTTTCCACTATGAAAGGGCTTTGTGGCCAGCATTTGAAGGGGTCTACCACCAAACAACTCAAGGCCAGCTCTTGCATAATTTCGACTTATTTTCAACAATTTCCAACAAGTTGTTCTACTTTGATTGCTTAATTCGTGCAATTAAGAATCTTTACCTTAAGTATTTCACTTTACTCCAGTCGTACTTCATTTCCAATCAATGCAAGTTCAATCTCTTTTCATTTTGCACTCATGCATTGAATATTTGTTTATTTTTCCACACCTAGCAAGATTAGTAAAGCCCTCTTTATTGAGGCAACCAGTGGCTCATCCTCTTGGTCACACAGAATCTAAATTCCTGAGTTAGGAGTCAGAAACCAACAACTTGGACTAGGTTCACAAGTCCTGTCATGCCCACAATCATCACACATCACCACCTACGTGTTTGCTCTTTTTTGAGGTGCAAACAATAGGGTAATGAAAGAAAATTCATGAACAAAGAAAAACTAATAATTCTTGCAATATGTAGGAACCTCATGATTGAATGTCGTGGTGCTTTTAGCAATTTTTCCATTTTACCAAAGATTTCCAGTCAGACTCTGCTTCATTGTTCTTGTCTGGCTAGAGGCAATTTGGCTAAAATAGCCAATAAGGACAAAATACGCTAAAGTAACCAATAAAACAAAATATCGCATCCAACCCATAATCATTTCACGTTTTCTCTCACAACCATCAAATCAACTACAAAAGAAATATCCCAGACACAACTTTTTTAGCCAAGCTAAAAAAGCCAAATAGCCAACTAAAATAGTCTATTCCCAAACAGGGCCACTGAAGTTTGCCCCAACTTGAATAAAAAAATACAAGCTCCGCTTCAATAAGTTAATTCCCAGTTTATGATGGCCAAGCTTGAAAATCAAATTTAAAATGTTTTCCATGCTAATTCTGGATTGAAAAAAGTTATTTTAAAGGAATAGTAAGCAATGAGTGGAAAGCAAAGACTCCGTGATACATAAGTTATTAACAAGATACATAAGGCGCTTTGGCTATTTCAGTTAATAGGCAGGATCATATGATTACCGCACTATTTATATTATTTTTATCCTAATTATGCAAACATGTCAATCTCACAAATCTCTGATAAAGCAAATGCTTACACTGCCAACCTTTGATTCTATGTTCATAACATAATCTCAAGACAGCAACATGAATTTCAACTTATTACTCTCTTGTTATATGAGAGAACATAACCAAACTACATCACAAATAATCTTGATATGAGTTCATCAAAATGAAAAAGAAAGTGAGCTAATGATAATAAACGTACTTGGAAAATCTGCAGTTGCTGAGCTTCTTCATCTGCCATTTGTTGTTCATATTCTCTCCTTGACTAAATGAACAAACAAAACTTCAGAGAAAAAAAAAAATAGAGAAAAAAAGGCTCCAATGCCTCTAGAGAATGAAAATGCCACATTGATTCAAATTTTGAAACCCTAACAGAACTCAACTAGCATGTGTAAGAATACAATAAGCCCTTTTCTTTTCTTTTTTTCTTGAACTTCAAAGACTACTCCAATTTCTAAGATTTGCAAATATCTTCTTTAGAACAGTCTAAGCAAGAAATTTATTAAAACCCATAAATGCTAGAAGGAAATGAACACTTGAGACTTTAAAAAAATAAGACCCAAATTCTTTTCAGTTTAAAAACCAGTAGATCATTCTATAGCCCCTATAAAGAAGGTCGTATATCACACATATCTCACAGTATGCATATTCTCTAGTCAAATCTGACAATTTATCTTGTGCCATTTTAAATAACATTCACAGTTTTACGTAGGTAAGAATAGTCAAGCACAGTCTGTGGCAATAGAAATTATATATGATCAAAATACACGTCCTACCTTCATAATAATGTTAAAGAACTTAAACAATCCTGTAAAAATAACTTTTCAATGAACCCCAACACCACAAGTCATGTGCCACCGCCTGGCATGGTTCTTATTAATCATTAATCTGAACCGTAACATGATACAGGTCAATCTTTTGTCTCTCAATTGATGTGTCAAAACACTCACCGTGAAACATAGCCATATCATATGGCCAACTTTATCATCACAAGAAAGTGATACTTACATACCTACACATGATATCTCATTTTTTAATTTAAATAAATAAATAAAATACAAAATTTACTCCAAGATACATAATCAAGTTACTACTTTCTCAATCAATTTATCTTTATGACTTGCAATATGTTGATTCTCCAGGTTGCCCAAGTATAATAAACATTTTGATCATCAGTGCCCAAACATCCATGTTTTTTTCCCTAAACATGCAGAGACATAACTGTGTTGTAATGTCCAGAATTTTGAGTTCTGTCATGTCTTCCATCTTCTGCCATTTTGGGACATGACATCAGCTATGTCCAGATAACTATTCAAGTAACATTGATAAAGGGTTCACCAATACAGACCTATGACCTTAGTTTTCTCAATGCTGGCATGGTGTCATAGGTTGCCTTGCAAGGTCAACTCCATGACGTTTCGCATGTGGTCGTGTGACCATCTGAGTGCTCAAGAGTGGCCCTCAGAAGTGCCAAGGTGATGGGCATCGAGATTCCAAGTCGGTGGTTCGGTGCCTCAACGTGGCCACAAGCAGCCCATGGCATAAATGCCACCAAGCAGCCAGCAGCATGCCCAAGCAACCCTGCCATGGCCATGCCATGCCGCCCGCAGCCCAGGTCGCGGCCCAGCAGCAACAGCCAACCTTGCAGATTTTTGGTGTGTTGTTTGAGGGTCAAAATGAAGGAGTTTTGGGCTGAAATTTTAACTGGAAAGAGGTCTTGGGGGAAGTATTTTCTCGACCAAGTTTCATGATTTTTCTCAATTTATGAAATTTTTGAAAATTCATTAGGACTCCTCAAGCATAGGCCATGTTTTCTCTTGCTAGTTGACAAAAGGCTTTAAAAGCATACATAAGGGGATAAGGTGTGCTTCCTACCTGCCTCCCCTCCCAAACTGGGCTTGAAGTGAGCAATCTTGGGGCAACTCAAGGGTAGGCTTTAGGCATCCGGGTGTCTATAGTCTCCACACGGGTTTGGGAGCCTCGTGGACGGTGCAAAAATGTAAGCACTGCACGTGCCTCCTGGGCGCAAGGTTTGGGACGTGCTTTCCATTATGCCACGCACTATGGCATCTTGGGGGTTGTTCTAGAGCAAATGGGCTATCGAGGCACCACCAAAGGCCTCGTGTGCTAACTCAAGTGCATGGTTTGAGTTCAACCTTGCACATGGGGATCCCGTGACTTAAGCTAAGAGGTTGGAAGGCAATACCGCATATGTGGGCTATCGAATGAAGGCATCAAGCTATGCATTGACAAAATCCATTGAGGGATGACATTATGCTACAAGCGATCTATGGATTGAGACATTGCCTTACTCGAGCGGCGCATTGATGCAACGCTAAGGTGTGCAATGGCCTTAGGCAGAATCTAGCACATGTGTTGGTGCAAGGCCTACATCGTGGGCAATTTCTTGACCCGTCTTGTGAGCTATGCATGACCATGTGACTATCTGATATGCATCGATTGAGGCATGCTTGACCCTATGACACTTCAAGATGCTATCAAAGACCTAACATGCTATGTTGGCTTGTCAGCTAAGTCAAGGGCTTTCCCTAGTACATTGTTGTGTAGCTAGGTGCCTTGATGACATGAACCTAAGTTGGGCAAGTACCTTGCTTGAGATAAGCTTGGCGCTATGAAGTGACTTGTGCCGTGCTTGGTGCACTTAAGGTGTCAGGCCTACTTGTGGCATCCGAGTGAAGGCGGAGCTTCTTTGTGGAGTTATTCTGCTTGACAAAGCATTGAGCCCTAATGTCCAAATGGATGAGATCATCAACACTCAATTTGTCAATGAGCTGTGGCGCACTTAAACTTGGTGGAGTTTGAGGGCCACACGAGCGAAAAATTGTACCACTACGCCTCTAAAGAAGTCGGCCCGTTACACATGGCCAGGCAATACATAGCTTAGAAACATAATCTCACCATGTCTAGTTTAAATAATAGAGACAACTATATATGTTTTTTTTCAAAACATGCACAGAAATAGCTCTACTGTGATGTCTAGCAGGGACTTATCATGTGTGCCATCTTGTATCAGGGACTCCAAGTTGGCAGATGAAACTATGTGCATCCACAAAACTTTTCAAATAAAATTGAAAGGAAAAAAAAAGTTCACCAATACAGATTTTTTAACCTTAGTTTCTCAGTGCTGGCATAGCCAGGCAAATCTTATAGCATGGAATCATAGTCTCACCATCTCTAGTTTATCAAGAAACTCAGTCTCTTCTTCATCCAAAGCTTTGGGTGGTCCTGCAATCAAAGAAATAATTAAAACCTTAGTTCTTCTTTAGTGCTCACTGAAAAACAGCAACCAATGCAAAACCACACTCTTTTACTCATTATAAGAAAGACACGCCACTCATCTACAAACATTACAATGAGTTGTCTACGTGCATGACCTATTTATCATATACACTTCAACAAACAATATCATCTAAACACTGGAAAACATGTGAACATAAGGGAGAACATGTGAATCTTAAGATTATCAAAATCACATACCATAAAAAGAAATAAATAAAATAAATAAATAAATAAAATTTTAAAAAAAAAATTTAAAAAAAACCCAAATGATTAAATTGTGCAAAAGTCCTTACCAATAACCTCTTTTTAATATTTCAGTGTGATGTCATCTTAAAGTTTAAGAACTGACGTGATTATTAGTACCTACTTCAACAACTGCAGCCCTAATCAACTTGGAAGAAAAAGATCTTAGCTAGAAATAGACTTCAGCACTTACTATGCTTGAACCGCTCATTGAATTCTACATCTCTCTTGTCCTTGTTCTCCTTTAAGATCTGCATTTAAGAAAAGAATATCTCTAGGAAAATACATTGGGAATGTTTGCTACCATAAATGATAGAAGTCAAAATTCCAAGAGATTGATTGTTTTTCAAAAATTATTAACCCAATGATGGTGAGCATGGAATGAAGAAAAAGAGTAAACCTAGAAATCCACATGGCGCACATTAGGCCATCGTGAATTGAAGTTTTAGAAAAATTTGTTGTAAGTTTTAGTATTAAGGGTATTATGCTAATTTCAATAATTGCTAGACATTAATAGTCATAGTCCAAAATCTATCTTGTGGGTCAAGTAATGTTATTTAAGTTTTATTTGGGGTCCTAGTTGGTCTAGAATATTGGTATTTACCAAATATTCTTAGTTCCTAAATTTGAATCATAGTCATTATAGAAAAATGAGTCTTTAGCCCATATGTGTAATCAATAAAACAGTCAATATTATGAGAATTTAAAATTGTGTTTGTGTGTGATTGGCCTAACCCTTCTCTCTCTTCTTCTTCTTCTCCTTTTCTTTGCACACATACCCAAGTTACTATTCTCCGGTTACCATTCACAGCCCTCGAAAATTGCACTTTTCAAACCAAAAACCGTATGCAATCACCCCCAAAAATAACCATAAATCCTTCTCCTACCTATTAGTCTTCAATTTAATCATCAAAATCCGAAATTACTCACTATTTGGACCCTTAAATAGCCTCAGTTTAAAAATCCAACAAACTATCCTACATCACCTAATCAGTAAGAAATAAAGACTTAGCCAAGCCAAGTCCAGTACCTTAACGTCAATTCATTTACGCTCTTCCCAGCAACAACACAATGAGCAAAATGCAAAAGAAAAATTACATGGAAAGCAAGGAAATTTAAACCTGAATAATTTATTCATAAAAAAATAATACATCAATGCATATGTTACAATCTAAAGGTGACAACATTAAGTTAATGAACATAATTGAGAGAATCATACAGATATGCAGCAGTTTTAATATATTAGACTTTTCTATGCAACCTAAACAAGAATCCATTGCATATTTCGATTCACATTATGATGAAGAATATAAAATAGTGTTCACTCACAATAAGCACATGGGACTCTAATTTTTGGCCATGACAATAATTTCTAGTTTCAACCAAGACACTGCCCCTACTATCCCTTATGAATTCAATCAATGTTGGCAATGGAAAACATAAAAACCTCCATATCAACCTTTGATTACATGTAAAATATCTAGCAAAGCAATGATTACGCAAAATGGTGCCAATATATAGTTTCTTTCACAGTTTTTTCCCTTTGGGTTAAGTGCATTTTCTTCTTTTCTTTTCTTCTTTTTTTTTCCCTTTTTTTTTTTCCTACATGGGTGGAGAATGTTTAAGTAACCATTCTTTCAATTTGTTGCCAATACCTAAAGTTCGTTCAAGCTGTGGAGTTATGTCCTCCTGTAAGAGGACACAAACCATTTGAAAATTTTAAAAATAAAATGGGGCATTGAAAGACCCAAGAAGCACGTACACTTCTTCCAGACCTATGTATCTATGTCAGACATGTCGGAATTTTGGACACATTTGGGATATGAGCACTTCTAAGATACGGTCATGTTTAGGACACATACTGAACACATGAAAAAAGTGTCCGAAATTATTTTAGAATTATGGACATGTAGGAACAAGCTAAGGACACATTCTAGACACGCTGAGAGACACTTTACAAACACACTCCGAACATTCATGACACTTTTTTATAGTAAAAATAAATAGATTAAATTAAACAAATATTCAAAAAGAAAAGAAATTAGAAGAATAAGCTACCACCTAACAACCATTAGATTTAAAATTATATAAATAAATAAAAATTATAATAAAATATTAAGATCCGGGAAGGAGAAAGAGAGGAAACTACAAATCTTATCTCTCATGTCCATGATATTTCGTGTAGTTGTTGGACAATTTTTGGATAGCCAATTTTTTGGCAATAATATGTATCAAATGATGGAATTAGAAAAAAATTTAATATTGAAAAAGAGATTTATGGAATTTTAAATGACAATTAAATTAAAAAAATGGCGTTGATGCTTTATTCTCGATTTTTTTTTTTTTATATATCTTAATCATATAGTTGTGATTTGTGTTTCTTTTTCCTAACTAAAAAAGTTGTTGGTTCTTTATATGAAATATATACGATATATATTTTTATTGTGTCTCCTTAACATGTCCGTGTCCTAATTTTTAGAGAAATGTCGTGTTTGCATGTCCATGTCATGTCATGTCATGTAGTCCTAACTTTTAGGTTGGGTTTGGATCATGATTTGGACTTTGGATAGGGATTTGGGAAGGGGAAGGGGAAGGGGAAGGGTAAGGGGAAGGGGAAGGGGAAGGGGAAAAAAAGTAAGAAAAAAAAACTTATATTTCATTCACATCGCTCTCACCTTTTCCCATTTTCCTTTTCCTTTCTCTTTCTGAATCTCTATCCAAACCCATGATCTACACACAGCTTTAGAGAAATGCCATGTCTACGTGTCCCTATCCCGTGTTTGTGTCCGTGTCTGTGTCCCTTCATCAATCAATAATATATTATAAAGTGAACACCCAATTTGATGAAAACTTTTTTGAAGCTATGTGATAATCTATACTATTATTAAATGAAGGCCTAAATTAGTTTAGTGAAACTTTCTTTACCTTATACCACGTGGTAACTTTATATATGCCAAAATAATAATAAAAAATTATTATACAAAGCATAAGCAAGTTTTGAACCCAAAACCTTGGGTTTCATTAAGAACATACTTATCACTTAAGTAACATATATATTATGATATTAAGTTCTTTATTATTTGTTTTTATTATTAGTTATCTGAATTACATACTCATCGCGCGTGCCACCCGCTAGTATATTATAAAGTAAACACCCAATTTGGTGAACACATTTTTGAAGCTATGTAATGCTTTTTTGAGCTTTCAAATTTATCCAATAACTCGGATAAATATATATATATATATATGTAACCAATACAGATTGGTTAGAGTGTTAATTCGAAGTCTCTTTAACCACTGAATAAGAATTTAACATTGGAGGAAGTTCACGATTCATCTATCAGGTTCACCATCTTTGCACCCCTCTTCTGCTAAAACTATTTTAAGACTTGCATCGCTTTAGCCATGAAGCAAGAGATCTCACAAATCAAAATCTGTTTGTCCTCTTCTTTCTTATTTTTATTTTTGGAATGGTGTCACTGTGAGTTAGAAGAAGTGATTGTTTTAATAGTTTCACACTTGCTGGCTAGAAATTTTATTAGATCTACGTTAATTTTTATGTGAGGTTTTGAATGATTGATGGATCTACATTGATATTACACCAGCATATCTCCCTCTAATCTAATATTAAGGACACCAAGCGACTAGTCCGTCAACATTTTGTTATGAACCGAGGCATTTTGAAGAGAGGGACAATCTGGCGACCTTTGAGGTTTTAGACAAATGGTCCAAGAACTAGAAAAACAAATTTTACTTTCAGATTAAGATGGGGAAAAAGAATTGGGAATTTTTTATTTGTATTTTTTTAAGTAAGAAAAATAAGAGGAGGAGAAGGAGGAACCTCATAGAGAGATCTATCCCTCTGGGCAGTACCATCATCAACTCGGGCACCCCGCGTTCTCCTGGCATCAGCCAACTGCCACAAAAACAAAAACAAAAACAAAAAAAAATTAAAAACAAGGCAATGCATATATTACAATAATGGACTTACCGAGTTATCGTTTCCCATTCTAGGGTTTTTTTTTTTTTTTTTTTTTTGGGGGGGGGGGGGGGGGGTTTGTACCTGTTCCTCGGATACAAAATTCATCAACCTTGTTGGAGGAGGAGGAGGAAGAAAATCGTCATCAGCCATCGCTAGCTGCACTCCGAGATGTGGTGTTGATGGTGGCGGCTCCGCAAAGGCACCCGTAATTCTTTGCAGACAAAACAAAACAAGACGCCAGGCTCTTTGCGTGCCGATAACGATAGGCTGTTCAAAAATCCGATCAAATCGATAATCTAGATAGAATTGGACCGAATCGTACGGTTTAATTCGATTTGTTAAGAATCGATCCGATTTCGATTTAAGAATTAGTTCGAAATATTAAGGGGTTATTTGGGATCTTTTAAATAAGTGTATTTTTTAATTTTTTATAAAAAAAATAGGTAGAAAAGTAAAGAGGAGATATTGATTGATGTGACTTAAAAAAGATAAAAAGTATGGACTTATTTAGCCTTTCCAAACTTGGCTTAAGGCTATGCTTGGAAAGATTTTCAAATGTTGGTTGTACTTCCACATTGGAACATTATAATTTGATAGAATTTTGGAACTAGTTTTTCACACAAAATTCTACACAAAACTAAAGCGCGATTTTTTTTTTTTTTTTTTTTTTTGAAATTTGGCCTAATTGTTCGTCCAGTCGATTGATCGGAATAGTATAATTTTTTTTTTTTTTTACAATTAATATGTTAATTTTTATATATTCGAAAATATATTTTCTGAATTTTTAAAAAAAAATTATGTGCTTTAATAGAATTTTGACTTGTATGTTTTGTTATGAGTTGTAAATTTTTGTATCAAATATCAAATGTCACATCAAAAATTTCTCACTCAATTCAAAATTCTTTTTAAAATTATTTTCAAACTCTTTCACTAAACAAATTTTCCACACTCAAATCATAATTTCAAAACTTACAAACTCAAAATACAACTCATACTCTCAAATCATAATTAGAAAGCTCTACCAAACGCAACATAAGACTTTCTTTGGCTTGTTTTGAAAAGTTGGCTTTTAGTCTTTTTTTTTTTTTTTGATTTGTAGTAAAAGTTAAAAGTTAGCTTTTTTGATTTTTTTTTCATTTGGGGAGTTGATTTTTAGTCAATGGTAAAATTACAATTCTACCCCTCATGGGTTAAAATGTGTTACATGAGTGAAGTTTAAAATATTTTAAACTAAACGAGGGTAGTTTGATCATTTTATTATGATTTGACATCATAAACAAATATTAATCAAAAAAGTCAAAAGTCACTTTTTACCAACTTCCCAAATCATTTGTCTAAAAAAGCCAAAAGTTTGGTTAAAAATCAAAAAGTCACTTTTTACCATCTTTCCAAAATAAGTCTTTGTCATAACTTAAAAAAGTTAAAAACTCACTATCTTATTTAAGTCACATTATCTTATTCATATCCATTCTTTATCACATCACTTCAAACTCGACTCATACTTCTATATTTCATAAAAGTCAAAAAGTACATTTATTTAGATTATCCCAAACCATCCATAAGAATTGTAAAAACAGTTCGGTTAATAAATTTTATGAAAAAATCATGATTCGAATCAAATCGAACTGAATTTTAAAAGATATATAGATATATATATAATTGGGTAAATTATAATTTAACCACCTGTGGTTTACCTAAAAAATACGGAACTCACTTATAGTTTCATTTGTAACACTTAAACCCCTAGATTTTATACCATGTTGTAATTTTTGATGGACGTAATAGAAGTGTACAAAACGACGTCGTTTTGTGCACCGCCTGATAAAAAATAAAATAATAAAAAAAAATAGGAAAAAATAGGAAAGGAAGATAGAGAGAGAGAGAGATTGCTATCAAACCCAGTTCTTTCTCAGCTCAACAATGGCTTGTCTACAATGGCTTCAAGGGTTTTACCAACAACAACAACAACATAAGCCTAAACAATATTGCAGAGATCCACAACAATGGTTTCCTCCAACCTCGGCATCGATATCAATGGCATAATCTCTAATGATTCGGTGAGCGCTAGGTATTATGTACAAGGCAATTCGACAATGCAATCAATCAATCTCAAGAGTGGGAACATGATTCAGGCATGGATCGACTACGATTCTGCCAAAAACGAATTGAATGTCTCGCTTTCACTCTCTTCGACAAAACCCAGTTCTTCAATTTTGACATTTTAGATCAATCTGTCTTCGATTTTCGAAGACACCATGTATGTAGGCTTCTCTGCTTCAATAGGTCTGCTAGCGAGCTATCATTATGTACAAGGTTGGAACTTCCAACATGAGTGGACAAGCTCAATCTCTCGATCTATCTTCTCTACTCTCTCTTCCTGGACCCAAACAGAGCTATACGGCCTTTGTTTGCAGTTGTCTGAATTGCAGCGTGGCTATCAACTATAGATAATTGGACCCTGTATGTACAACTTGATATAGCATACATACAAGTGAAATTCCGTAGGAAAGAAAAAAAAAACACTCACACACCAACTAAAAAAAGAAAAGAAGAAGAATAAGAAAGGAATGGCAATAAAGAATCCATGATGAATAGACAAAAACTTCAATTATTTGGCCAGATTTAAGCTAGTGATACAACATTCCTTCATATCCTAACATAACATGAAAAGTTCCATTAAAAAAAAAGAAAATTAAAAAAAAGAAAAGATATCTTGAGAATAGAAGTGGGACAAGGTTGAAATCTCAGCTCTCATTGCATCTCACTTAGACTACAATTAACATTCTTTTCAAATACGTTTTATCTGTTGTCCTCCCAGCCTTACTAACTTCCAAAGGATAGATTTTTCATCACATTTTGGCGGGCTGGTTTTTGGCCATTGGAGGGAAAGGGGGAGTGTTTGTCTCTCTCTCTCTCTAACTTTCACTCCCTCCCTTTTCTGTTTTTTCTTTTTTATTATTTTATTTTTTATCAGGCGGTGCACAAAACGATATCATTTTGTACACTTCTGTTATGTCCGTCAAAAGTTACAACATGGTATAAAATCTAAGGGTTTAAGTGTTACAAATGAAACTATAAGGTGGTTCCGTGTTTTTGAGATAAACCACAGGGGTTAAATTATAATTTACCCTATATAATATTTAATAAACAGCAACAGTCTTTGAACCATCCGTAAGTGTTATTTAATAAGATATATATAGATATATAATATTTAAGTTTATTTTTATTAATTGGTTTTTTATAATTTTAATGATTAGGATGATATAAATATATAATATTGAGTAATGTCTTAATATTATTAGTTTTTATCATGAGTTAAATGTAATCAGTTTGAGTAATTATTTTGCTAATATTAACAAGGGTAAATTACATTGACACCCCCTGAGATTTATGTTTATTACAGTTCCCCTCACCTTTTGAAAATTACATCCCCCTCCCTGAGGTTTAAAATTTCATTACAGATTGCTCTCTCAGTTAGTTGACTGTTAAGTCAACTAACAAATTTTATTGATGTCAACAATTTAATTTTTTTAAATACCAATTTTGCCTTCACTGGGTAAATTACATTGACACCCCTCACATTTTAGAAATTACAATCCCCTCTCCAAGGTTTAAAGTAGCATTACCAATTGCCTCCTCGGTTAGTATTAATTAGAAGAAAAAAAATTCATCGGAAAAAAAATTAATTGGGAAAAAAAATTAATTGAAAAAAAATGTTGGTAGTCAAAATTTTAAATTTATGTTTAAAAACCAACGTAAATTCATTTTTTAAATTTACATTTTTTTCTCAAATTTACAAACTGAGACAACCATTTATAAACCAAAAAAATTATCAAACAAGTTTTTATGACAGTTTTTAAAATTTTTGTAAATATAAATTTAAAACTGAAAACGAAATAGTTACCAAACAAGTCTCAGATGGTAAAAATATCATAAAATTAACAAAGAATTAAATAAGTTACCAACGTAAGAAATGACTTATCAAAATATTCTTAAGCTATGTATGGTTTGATTTTTAGAAAAAAAAATTAAAAATTAATTTTGTTAAGAAATAAAAAATAAAAAATAATTATCATTTTTATATAATTTTTATCTTTCGAGTGGTTAGAGATAATTTTTTACAAATTAAATATATTTCTTCAAATTTATTTTGATTAAATTAGTTTTTTTTTTTTTAAATGTCGGGGGAGATCCGTATTAAATTGAAACCTCAGGGGGTGTCAATGTAATTTACCCTTTAAAGTATATGTAAATGTTAAGGGTAAATATGTCATTTTAATTTAAAAGTTAATATCGTCAAATAATTACACTCATTTTTTAAATTTACGTTTTTTCCTCAAATTAAATATATTTCTTCAAATTTCTTGTAAATATAATTTTTTGAAACCATGAACTAAACCACAACCGAATCGTTATTTCGGTTTGATTCTAGTCCGGTTTTACAAGTGTAATGGTTTGGTCTGATTTTTAAAATCACAAAACTATAAAAACCAGTTTGATTCTTGAATTTTCTCATAACTGAACAAATCCGGACAGTTTACATCTCTAGATAACAACAATAACCAGCCGGGTAGACTAGGCGGGGTCCCTAGCAGACCGTCTTTTTGGGGGGGGGGGTCTCTAATTGTTTGGGTAATTATGTTTGTTTGGGAGTATTGTTAGACATTTGATTTATAAATTCATTAACAACCCCGCTAGGTAGCTCGAATAATCTTAGGCTCGAATGGCTCGAGGTTCCAAAACGACATCGTTTTGGCACCTCTTTTTTTTTTTTTTCCCCCTCATCTTTTTCTTTCCTCTCTTCTTTCTTCTCCTTTTTCTTCTTCTTCTTCTTCCTTCTTCTAAACTGTTGAATGAGACCAACCAAAAACCAAAACACCAAGAAAAAGAGAGAGAGAGAGATGGGAATTTTACACCACGCAAGATCAAACAGAAATTGTAGGTAAGTAAATAAAAAAAATTCAAAACTCGGTATAGAAAGAAAAAGAATCACCCAAACCCAAAACCAAACCCAAAAATCAAAAACCAAACCCACAAATCAAAATTGAAATCGAAACCCAAATCAGACAAAATCAAACAAAAATCAGTTCAAAATTAAACCCAAATCTGCTGAATGAGAGTGTTTGAATGTTTTTTTGTTCCCAAGAATAGAGATAGAGAGGAAACAAATTTGGAAAGGAAACAAAGAGAGAAACAAGTCAGTTCAAAATCAAACCCAAATCCGGTTGTCTCCGTTCGTCTTTTGCCGATTGTCGTTGTTCGCCTTTTGTAGAGAGAGAAACAAAGTGAGAAAATAAGGAGGAAAAACAGGGGAAGATAAGAAGAGCGATTAGAGAGAGGGATGAAAGGTGAGAGTGATGAGAGTGTTGAATGTTTTTTTGTTTCCAAGAATATAGATAGAGAGAAGAGGAGAGGAAAGTGATGGAGATGAGAGAAAAAAATTTCGAGCCATTCGAATCTCGGTTTATTCAAGCTACAGAGCATTTAGCATTCATTAATATAATATGATAATTGGATTCTTAGGTCTCGTTTGGTAACTTTTTGTTTTAGTTAAAAAGTAAAAAAGTCATTATAAATTATCACATCACTCTCTTTATTTTTTTTTTATATCTTTCCGTAAAAAGTCAAAAAATTACTAAAATAGCATGTTCTCAAACGAGGCCTTAGTGGGAGATTGACTAATAAGTCTCATATTTTAGACTTGTAATTTATATAATCTCTTCTTTTTTTTATATATATTCATTTAGGCTCCGTTTGGCAACATCACTTTTTAGTCTAAAAACCAAAAAGTCACTAAAAAATCAAAAAGTCAACAACTTATACCAAAAGGTCAAAGATTCCCTTTTCTCTATACTTTTTGCACATATTTTCGTAAAAAACTAAAAAGTCATCCCAAAATACTAATTTTTTACATCATATTTTACTCAAAAAGCTAAAAAGTTATTAAAAAGCCTATTCTCAAACGAGACCTTTTGGATGTGTAATGATTTATTTGCCCGCCACATTGGAGTGTCACATTTGGAAAAAGTATACCAAAGAGTTTTTTAGTGTCACATCATATTCGTTACGTTAGAGTGTCACATTTGATAAAAGTCCATTAAAGAGTTTTTAATTTTGTTATAATGTCACATCATACCCGCTAAATTGGAGTGTCACATGTCACGTTTTGAAAAAAATACATTAAGGAGTTTTTTATTTTTTTTAGAGTATCACATTATACGTACCACGTTGTCACGTTTGAAAAAAGTACACTAAGAAGTTTTTATTTTTGTTGAAGTGTCATATCATACTCGACATGCTGTCATATTTGAAAAAGTATACTAAATAGTTTTTATTTGTTTTGAAATAAAAGTTTTGGAGTCTCATATCATACTCGTCACGTTATCACATTTAAGAAAAGTACACTAAGGAGTTTTTAATTTTTTTTTAGTGTCACATCATTGGAGTGTCACATTAATATTTACCACATTGGAGTATCACATTATACTTGTCACATTAATAAAAAAGTATAGTTGTCCACTAAAACAATACCCAAATAAAAAATAAGACCAAACGGAAAGAAATTTTTCACTAATAGGACTTAACAGATCAATAAAAAAAAATGGGACTAATAATAGTATTTGTTTGTGAGATGAGATTTATTAGTAAATATCTCATTCTTAATTGAGAGATGTGTAACCAATTAAAAACTAGAATTTATTATCATTATAGTTGGGATGTAGGTAAAATTGTAAAAAATTGATCAAATCAACTGTATCGGATCGAACTAATTATATTCTGTTTATTTTTTAACAATAACCAGTCTGTGTAATTTTTTCAATTTGATTTTTTCAATTTTCGGTTCAATATTAATACAAGCATGTTGTGTATCAAATTAAATCGAAACCAACCGCTTCAACATATATTGTATTGATAATATATATAATCTAATAATATAATGATATTAATAAGTATAACAAATTATTAATATTAATTAATTAACTTTATCATCTATATAACCTAAGTTTGTAAATTCTAATTATATATAATTTTAATTATAACTCATTATTTTTAAAGTCTTAATACTTTTAACGTTTTTTGTTTGTATTTTTGTTAATTTAGGAATTAAAAAGTAATTATTAAATTGACAATTGGATCTGTTTGAAACGGTGGACAAATAACTAATTCAATATTTTTACATAGATTACTAACTATACTAAAAAGTAGCTCAAGTTTGAAAGGTCCTAAACCATTTAAACCGCACCGAATCGTTTTAATTGGTTTGGTACAGTGCAGTTTGATAGAAGAAGCGATCTATATTGGTATTCAAAATAATAAAACCGATATTATCGATTGAATAAAAAAAAAATCTAAATACCGACCATATCAAACCGATTACATCTTTCATAGGTAAAATTGTGAAAGCTCTTTTGAATCTCAAATATTTTTCTTATGTTTGGTATCTCTCGAAACATTACACATTGTTGGGTATACCTTCTTATTGGAGTGTAGGACCCAATGGGTTTACTAAAAGAGTTTTGATTTGGTTTGGTTTAGGTATAATATATTTTTATATATTTTATCTAATTTTGTGGAGACCCAATTCAATTTGGATATAATTAGGGTTTTGATAAAACAAAACCCAAGATTCACAACATATATATTATAACTAATATATATATTGTTTGTTCTTCACAAAAGTACGTGCGGCGGCTACAGAGCAACGTGAAATCAATTAATTCGGTGGAGTGCTTCGGGTATATTACTTTGTGGAGCAGCAACAAATTGATTTTGTGCATCTTTGTTTGGGTGCTTTGGTGAAGCTGATTTGAGTTGTTATTTTGGGTCTTCTACAACTCTGGTTATGAAGATTTTGGTTTATCTATTTAGTGAGGCCTTTCCTATTGTTTATTTGTGATTATTTTGGAATTCACCTGAGGGTGGTTTGTGAGACCATTCGTGTCTCGTTTGTAATCATTTGGAAACCTTTTGGTTGATAGTGGAATCGGATTTCGATCCCGTGGACGTACCTCACATTGAGGGAACCACGTAAAAATTCTTGTGTTGCTTTTGATTTAATTTTTCCGCATTAGTTTTTATTCCCATTGGTTAATTTACTTGTGGGGAGTCACATATTTTCCCTAAAAACTGGTATCAGAGCTTACGGCTTATTTGGGTTTATTTATTTGTGTAAATCAATTGAGGGGAATGTGGGTCGTATGTCTAGCTTCAATGGAAGCAATTGAATAACTTGGAAAACTAAAATAGAGGACCTATTATTTTGTAAAGATTTGTATGGACCCATTGAGGGTGATAGTGGCAAACCCGAAGGTATGAAAGATGATGAGTGGAAGAGGCTTAATCGAAAAGCCGTTGGTGTTATCCGTCAATGGATTGATGACAATTTGCTTTATCATGTTGCTACTGAAACTTCAGCACATGATTTATGGAAAAAATTAGAAGGCCTTTATGATAGAAAATCAGTCACAAATAAAGCTTTTTTATTTCGTAAGTTGGTTAATTTAAAATATAAAGATGGCAGCCCCATTCCAGAATATTTGAATGAAATAAAGAGTATTATTAACCAACTTACTTCTATGAAAATTATTTTTGATGGTGAGTTGCAGGCTTTGATGCTACTTAGTTCTTTGCCTGAAAGTTAGGAGACTTTGATTGTCACCATTAGTAATTCGGCACCCGATGGAGTTGTCACAATGGACCAAGTCACTAGTAGCCTATTGAATAAAGAAACTAGAAGAAAATCAGCGGGTTCCTCTCATTCAGAAGCATTTGTTGTGAGAGGCTGAAGTAAAATAAGGGGGAGGAGCAAGACTCCTCATGGTCGTGATCAAAGCCGTGACAAATCAAAAGATGGTTCTTTTTCAAAGAAAGACATTGAGTGCTATTATTACCATGAGAAAGGGCACATGAAGCGGGAATGCCAAAAGCTCAAGAATAAGGAGAAAATGTGTGACAAAAGTGTGGATAAGAAGCAAGAAGACACAACGGAAATTACTACCGATGATCTCATGGTTGTTTGTGAAGATGATTGTATCAATTTTGTGGGTCAAGAGAGTAATTGGGTGATTGATTCCGGTGCTTCTTTTCATGTGACTTCTCGAGTTGATTTCTTCACTACCTACACCAAAGGAGATTATGGTTCTGTTCGAATGGGTAATGAAGGTTTGTCCAAAATTATTGGCATGGGTGATGTTTGCTTGGAAACAAATTTGGGCTGCAAATTGTTGCTTAAAGATGTGAGTCATGTTCCCGACATTTGCCTCAATTTGATCTCTACTGGGAAGCTAGATGATGAAGGTTTCAACAACAAATTTGCTGAGGGAATATGGAAGCTCACAAAGGGTTCTTTGGTGGTGGCTAAGTGCAAGAAGACTCATACACTTTATTCGATGCAAGGAAAAATTTGTAAAGGTGTTGTCAATGCACTTGAAGATGATACTTCTACTGAATTGTGGCACAGGCGACTTGGGCACATGAGTGAAAAGGGGCTGCAAGTTTTGTTCAAGAAAAAGCTTCTACCCTGTTTGAAAGGTACATATCTTAAAACTTGTGTTCATTGTTTGGCGGGTAAACAACATAGAGTTTCTTTTCATAAAAATGTTGCTTCTAGAAAAGAAAATGTTTTGGAGTTGATTCATTCGGATGTTTATGGTCCTTTAAAAGTTAGAACGCATAGTGGTGCACTTTATTTTGTTACTTTCATTGATGATTATTCAAGGAAAGTTTGGGCTTTTCTACTAAAAACTAAAGATCAAGTTCTAGAAGTATTTAAGCATTTTCAGGTCATGGTTGAAAGAGAAACAGGGCAGAAATTGAAGTGCATCCGATCAGACAATGGTGGTGAATACATTAGGCCATTTGATGAGTATTGTCGCAGCCAAGGTATTTGGCACCAAAAGACAGTTAAGAAGACTCCTCAACAAAATAGCATTGCCGAGAGGATGGACCGCACCATTGTGGAAAGAACAAGGTATTTGCTTTCACAAGCTAAATTGCCAAGATTTTTTTGGGGTGAGGTAATGAAGACAGCGGTTGACGTGATCAATTTGTCTCCTTCCTATCCTTTGAATGGTGATGTTCCTGAAAGAGTTTGGACCGGTAAAGATGTGTCTTATGAGCACTTGAGAGTGTTTGGTTGCCGAGCTTTTGTTCACATTCCAAAGGATGAGAAGTCCAAGCTTGATAGTAAGTCAAGACAATGTATTTTCCTTGGCTATGGACGTGATGAATTTAGGTATAGATTGTGGGATCCGGTCGACAAGAAAGTCATTCGAAGTCGTGATGTTGTGTTTCTTGAAGACCAAACAATTGAAGACTTTGGCAAAGGTGATCAACCGGAGCCAAAAACTAGTGATCTCATTGACATGGATCCATCTCCTTCATCTTCAGTTGATGATGAAAATAGGGAAGATGTGCAGCTACCTATTGAAGAAGTGGAGGATGATGCTAATCCTAATGAAGTTGAGCTAGAAATTGAGGAAGAGCATCCAACTCAAGAACCGCCACCACAACTTGAGTTAAGAAAATCTACAAGGGACAGACAACCTTCAAGAAAGTATCTTCCCAATGAATTTGTGTTGATTTTTGAGCAAGGGGAGCCGGAGAGCTACCAAGAAGCAATTGAGCATGCAAAGAAAGGTGATTGGAAAAAGGCCATGGAAGAGAAGATGAACTCCTTACTTGAAAATCACACCTATGACTTAGTGAAGTTGCCTAAGGGGAGGAAAATTCTGAAAAATAAGTGGGTTTTCAAATTGAAGAATGATAGTAAGAATCCGAGGTACAAAGCATGTCTTGTTGTGAAAGGCTTTGGGCAAAAGAAAGGTATTAACTTTGATGAGATTTTCTCACTGGTTGTGAAGATGTCTTCTATTCGGGTTGTACTTGGCATGGTTGCAAGTATGAACCTTGAAGTTGAACAACTTGATGTGAATACCGCATTTCTTCACGGTGATCTTGAAGAGGAAATTTATATAGAGCAACCAGAAGGTTTTGTGGAGAAAGGGAAAGAGAAATTTGTTTGCAAATTGAATAAAAGTTTGTATGGCCTCAAGCAAGCCCCGAGGCAATGGTACAAAAAATTTGACTCTTTCATGATAAATAATGGTTTTTCTAAAACCATTCGGACCATTGTGTGTTTGTGAAAAATTTTCCGGATGGTAAATTTATTATTCTTTTGCTTTATGTTGATGACATGTTAATTGTAGGTCAAGATTCTACCATGATTAACAAGTTGAAGTTAGAGTTGAGTAAATCTTTTGCTATGAAAGATTTGGGACCGGCAAAGCAAATACTTGGTATGAAAATTATTCGTGATCGCAAATAAGGGCTGATTTGGTTATCTCAAGAAAGCTACATTGAGAAAGTTCTTGAGAGGTTCAACATAAATAAAGCAAAGCCGGTTGGTTGTCCACTTGCGGGTCACTTCAAGCTTAGTTCGAATTAATGTCCTACAAGTGAAAAAGACAAAGAAGAGATGTTGAAAGTTCCTTATGCTTCAGCAGTTGGTTCTTTGATGTACGCATGGTTTGTACAAGGCCGGATATTGCTCACGCAGTTGGTGTGGTGAGTCATTTTCTCTCTAATCCGTGTAAAGAAATTTGGGCAGCGGTAAAATGGATTCTAAGGTATCTTCGAGGAACTTCGAAGGTGTGTTTATGTTTTGGAGATGGTAAGCCGATGCTTGATGGGTTCACGGATTTTGACATTGCCGGTGATGTTGATTCTAGGAAATCTACTTCGAGGTATTTGATGACTTTTGCAGGGGGAGCTGTGGCATGACAATCTAAATTACAAAAATGTGTTGCTCTCTCAACTACCGAAACTGAATTTATTGCCATTACAGAAGCTTGCAAAGAAGAGTTATGGTTGAAGAAATTTTTGCAAGAGTTGGGTTGTGCTTTATTGTGATAGTCAAAGTGCTATTCACTTGAGTAAAACTTCTACTTTTCATTCAAGATCGAAACACATTGATGTGAGATACTATTGGATTCGTGATGTGTTAGATTCGAAATTGTTACAACTCGAAAAGGTTCACACAGATAATAATATTTCAGATATATTGACAAAGACTTTGTCGAGGGACAAACATTTAAAGTGTCGAATTTTTGCGGGTATGGTTGATTTCTCCACCTAAGTCGGTAGGGGGAGAATTGTTGGATATACCTCTTTATTGGAGTGTGGGACCCAATTGGTTTACTAAAAGAGTTTTGATTTGGTTTGGTTTAGGTATAATATATTTTTATATATTATATCTAATTTTGTGAAGACCCAATTCAATTTGGATACAATTAGGATTTTGATAAAACAAAACCCAAGATTCACAACATATATATTATAACTAATATATATATTGTTTGTTCTTCACAAAAGTACGTGCAGCGGCTACAGAGCAACATGAAATCAATTAATTCGGTGGAGTGCTTCAGGTATATTGCTTTGTGGAGCAGCAACAAATTGATTTTGTGCATCTTTGTTTAGGTGCTTTGGTGAAGCTGATTTGGGTTGTTATTTTGGGTCTTCTACAATTCTGGTTCTGAAGATTTTGATTTATCTATTTGGTGAGGTCTTTTATCTTGTTTATTTGTGATTATTTGGAATTCACCTAAAGGTGGTTTGTGAGACCATTCGTGTCTCGTTTGTAATCGTTTGGAAATCTTTTGGTTGATAGTAGAATCGGATTTCGATCCCGTGGACGTACCTCACATTGAGGGAACCACGTACAAATTCTTGTGTTGCTTTTGATTTAATTTTTCTGCATTAGTTTTTATTTTCATTGATTGATTTACTTGTGGATAATCACATATTTTCCCTAACACACATATTACTGTTTCAACCAATGAATGTCAAATAAAATCACCATATGAATTTGTCTCATACGTAAAAAATATATATATATATATATTTATTGTTTGGTTTGAGTTTCTAAAATTTTCTTGAAAAAATAAAAACTAGTTTTATAAATATATTTATAAAAATTATATTTTTAAAATTATTTTTGCTCTCCAAAAAAAAATTTATATCAAATGAATATCTTTAACATTTTGACAAAACTAATTTTTAGTCTTTTAAAAAAAATGAAACAACTTTTCAAAAGCAGATCAAACATTCTCAGATCACCAGTAACAATCATATTTTTTAATCATTAATTTAGTTTAGTAATTTATGAAGGAAAAATATAATGGGACGGAAATTGAGAAATTTTTAATTTATATTTTTCTCACATTTTTTTTTTATTTTCAAATTCATACTTAAACTCATAAATTAAGTACAACTTCTATAAAAAGGTATTATTCTAATTGTGAAAATACAAAATAAATAAATAAATAAATAATTTTGACTCGTGTTGGGAGTATGGGTGAGCGGAAATCTTTTGCAAATTATTATTATTTTTTATTTATTGAAAGATAGAGGGTTGTTTTGGGAAATTGGTTAAAAATTAATTTTTTTGTTTTTTTGAAAAAATGTATAAAAAAAATAGAGAAGTGATATGATTCAGAATAGATTAAAAGCTGACTTTTGACTTTGGACTAAATTTCCAAATTGAGCCAGAATCTATAGAGTGATGAAAATACTATAATTTTTTTAATTAATTTTCCGAGTCTCTAACCCATTCTTCTACCCTCCTCCACTCTTGTTGCCACTTCCTCCAAACTGATTCATCACCCTCATCATATATATATATAAATAATATATTACCTATCTTCACACTCCTTCCACCTTTTCCTATTCGTTGAGTCTACTTCGTCATTTACTTATCTATTTCTACACTCCATTAATTTTACCATTGGCACTTATCCATCCACCTTTGCCACCCCCAAACACCCATGTCAACCCCTTATCGTTGCCACCTTGCACCTTTTTTATTCGCGATTGCAAAATATACATTTTAGACTAGCATCATACATATGTTGGACTTGCATATTATTGATTTTAATAACTGTAGGAAGAGCTAATTTGAGCCCACTAAATTAATTAGGCCCAATAGTCCAACGTTGGTGGGCCTGAATTTATCGCAAGTCCAAGATTGGTGGGCTCGAATTTATCGCTATCAAATGGGCTGAATCGCTTTAAGTCTCGAAAATATTCAAATCCACGAACTTAGAGACTTACTCGGGCGTGGACTCGAAAGGGTTCGGATCCACGAACCTAGAGATTCGAAGCACTTGGTTTCGAATGGATTCAAACGCAATCTAGAAGCCGCTCTATTAATGAGTCCCAGAACACTTGCGGACTCGGAGCTTTCCGGGATCTACGTACCAGAACCATGGGCGTAATGGAGTCCAAACAAAGGACCCGATCCCGAGGATGGTGAGTGGAGATAAATTCACTCTTCGGTTAAACTAGCCTATACCCGGGTTGAGATGGCACGATCTAGGGGGTCCCTGAGACTCGGCAATATTTGCGGCAAGGCATTCTCTTGAACTACCCGTGACCCTTTTGCGGCAGGACGTCCTCTGGGATTACCCCTGACCCTTTAGGATAATTGGGGATCATTGGTTAGGTGTGGCTAAGAAGAAGGGTTCGCTGAGAGGTTGATATTCTCTTCGGGGTTTTCCTTATCCTCGGAGAGGTCACCTCCTCGGACAAGGTGATTAGAGAGAATATTTTCCATGTGCCTTGCATATGGGCTTCATCCTACATCATGAGGTGCCTATAAATAGCACCCACCCATAGCTTTACAAGGGATGGATTTTGGAGAGATAACTCATAGGAATGAACTAATTTCCCTTCTCCATTATCAATCTTGAGAGTGAAAGTGGGGAAACCATGGAAGAGCCTTGTCATTATTCTCTCTCTAACTACTTTACCTTCTTCTTCATCCAATCTCTTATCTACATCATCTCTTTGCTCTTGTGTTCTTAGTTGAGACTATTGAAGAATCTAAGCCTCTCATCATCTTCTAGAGAATTCGAATTTTTCTTCAAGGATCTTCGAAGATCTTCGAATTTTCCAATGACGTTCTTGAACCCTATCATACAATAACAATGAATGAAGGCGTGTGAAAGGTATTGGCAATTCAAATGGCAGAGGTTTTGGTCAATTAGGGTATTGGGTTGAGTGAGGATAATCTGGGGTAGCGTAGATGTATGGGTAAGTCGTGAAGAAGCGAAGTGGCAGAGACAGGAAAGATTTGCTACAAAATGTATAAATTAAACTTACACATATTAAATTTACATCCTACACACATTAGGCTTGCATCGTATTGGTTTTTAACAATAATGAATGAAAAAGTGCATGATGACCAAGGGAATAAGAAGAAAAGGGGTTTGGTTTGTTATGGTGACTACTGTTTGGGGGGAATAGGGTGTTAGTTTGCTTGTTTGGAATGGTTTGAAGGTGGGTAGAGGTAGACAAATAAGAGTAGCAGGGTGATGAGAGTGCCAAAGGTGGATTAGGTAGGGGAAATTTATTGCAAAATGTATAGTTTAGATTTGCACATATTGGATTTGCTGTCTACACACATTGATTAGTTTTAACATCAATAAAGAGAAGGTGTATGATGGTGATGAAGAAGGGGTAGAGGGGTTTTAGTGGTCATGGTATCTAAGGTTTGGGTCAATTAGGGTGTTAGATTGAGTAAAGGATGGCCCAAGGTTGGCAATGGTAGAAGAGGATTCACTAAGAGACATGCTTTCTGTATGAATGTCATGCAGAATGAGTTGGAGATCTTGAACTTGGCTGATCATAATCTTAGAATCAACCATTGTAAAGTCTAGAAATTTGCCTATTACGAATTTTTTCGGGCCAGTATCTTTTGTTTTGTACTTTTTCTCCAAGGACTCCATAAGTTCCTTTGCCGCCTTGATAGTGTTGTAGACATTGTACAATGTGTTATCAAGCCCATTCAAAATGTAGTTCCGGCAAAGGAAATCAAGCATCGACCGTAACAACCACTTGTTGGTTGGTTTCATCCTCTTTCAGAGTATGAGCATTCTCACAGAGAAACCGTGCTAGATTGAGAGTAGTAAGATAAAATAGCATTTTCTGCTGCCACCTTTTAAAATAAGTTCCTTAGAACTTCTCTGACTTTTCACCGTGATTGACTGGCACGGTCACAACAGGAGGAGGGATTGGTGCAATTACAGTCACCATACCAGTACTTGTTTGAGCATTAGTTTCAGTAGCCATGAATTCTAAATTATAAAACAAAATTATAATTATAATTTTATACCACACAGTAAATTTAAACCATAAACACAAAATTTAATTCTGTAAAAATAAAAGAAACAAGAAATGTAACTTTTATTTCTAATTAATTTGAAAATAAAATAAAATATTATTTGAACAAATTAATTCCACACAGAAAAAAAATTTCTGTAACACTTTAAAAATTAAAATAATGAAACAAAATTTTAACTAATGAAAACTCAGAAATTATTTATGAAAACCAAAATTAATTTATGACCAACTTCACAATTAAATATTCTGAATTGTTAATGACTGCCAGTATATTAATACTAGTTGTCAAAGAAAATAAACAGTATATTACTACTATTTGTCAAACAGTATATTACTACTATTTGTATTTTCCAACTAGAATATTATTTTGTGAATGTATAGAAAATTAATTTCTTTGAGAAAAAGAAAATAAGAAAAGGAAACAAATGAAAAATTCCATCTTAAGATTGTTGGAACAATCTTCTCTGTAAAATAAATGACTTGAAACAAAATCAAACAAATAAAAATAAATTATTTACAAAATTTATTTAACGAACCGAGTAAGTATAAAAGATCAAGTCGAGTGTTTGACACTCTGTCCTTAAGACAGATTCGTCCCGTTTCGGTATTTACGGATAAATGGCGTCTATCTCTTAGAATACAATGATCTTTACACAGATTGTAGTAACACTCCAAACAATCTGTATGGTGAACCAAACTTGTATTCTATACTCTCAGAATTTTTCCTAAAATAATATAAAGAACATATCTATGCAATATAGCAAAATGAAGGCAAGAAGATGTTTTTTCGGAATGAACAAATTGCTGGAAATGGCCTGGTATTTATAGGCAAATAAGTGACTATTAGATCTGTCCGAACAGGTATGATCTTGAACTGAACAAACGCAATAAACCAGAACAGATACAGTTTGAATTTTGAACAAATCTGCTGCCAGTTTAAAAACTATTAAAAAATAGTTTGAATCTATTGGAAATTTGGATCGGAAAGGTACTGCATGCATAGGAAAAATTAAATTCAAATTTGGCGAAAATTTTGAATTAATTTTGTTCAGAATAAAAAATAATTTTCCCATAAGAATTTTTGAAAACAATTCAAATAAATTTTGTCCAAAAATTAATATTAGAACCCACCCACAACCCGCACCCGGCACGGCTCGGCCGGACGGTGGCGGCGGCGCGTGCGTGTGGTGGTTTGAGCCAAGGTTCTCTTTGTCCATAACTCCTCCCTTCTACAAACTTGGGGTGCCTTTTGGGGCCCAACCCAAGTGTTGCCACCTAAAACTTATACACACATAAGTTCTCTTAAGTTTCTAATGTGGGATAACCATTTTCAAAGATATCTACATTTTTGCTTCTTTAATAGTCCATTCCATGAAGCCGAAAATGACGTCAACTTCCCATTCACTCATAAATAGTTTTGACGAACTATTTTCATCGTGTGACTTGCCATGCGGCAAAAAACACGTCACCTCTTTGGACCCACCCCAAAAGACGTGTGAGACCCTCTCAAATTTGGGCTCAAAGTTGGCCCAAAGTAAGCCTATAAAACCATAAATTCCAACAGAAGAAGATACGAGAGTGGCTAGAATGGGGGAGTGAGGGGTGAAGCGGCAACAAAGTGTTGGATGTGACGGGACAATGAAGAAGGTAGCAGAAAGGGCTAGTAGCTTTTATAGATTGAAAGAAATTCTGACAGTTCTCTCAATTTTTTTGTGAGTAGTTTTGTAACACGTCCGCGGGGGACCTCGCGCTACAGTTCGGACTCCCCTTTTTTGTTTGTTGCGGTTCGTAATCTGAACCAAAGAGTCCAACTCTGGCAAATCGTTTTGAGAAAAAACAGATTTTGAAAAGAAGTGCCAAACATGGAATGCTTTGCCAGATACAGAGTCGCCACCTAAATATTTTTTTAAAATGGGAAATTTAGGAAACCCTGACTCGGTGCCAAAGGCCACGTGTCCGTCATCACCAAAGTTGCCTCGGCTCGGGAACTTGGGTACAATTGGGAAAGGTCAGCTATGAGCACCCCCTCTCGCCCGGTCCGAAGACCGGCCTCTACTAACCATGATATCCGATTTTGAAAACGTTATGTGTTCTTATTCCGGTTATTAGCCTAGAATTACTATGTTATGCGCACAGCAAACAAGTATAGACTAGATTGCCTAATTTGGAAATAAGCATTGCATATCTGTTGGTTTGAAAAACGCTTTGGGATTTGCTACTCGCAAGTAGGCTAAAATACGGATTTCAACGAGTTTTTCCAACTCAAACAATTCAACCTCCACCCACAGGCATTCAAGCAGTTTAACACGTAAGCATTTAGCCACATGGTAAGCATACTGTCATGTTAACATTCACACGCATGTGGTATGCTAAAGCATAAAAAACTTACCTAGTACTCCGTGCCAAAACAATAAACTAGTTAGCAAACATGCATGGTCCTAGTTTAGAAATGGCTAATGCATCACATGCAAGGATGCAATCTAGACAGGCTCGGCTATCCTAAACATGGCATGTGGAATGCTACAAATAACACGTATTCAATTTGGAATTGAAATACAATGCAGTTAGCATGATGTACCGAGCCCGGTGCATGTAAACAAATGCATGGATGCACGCATGCATTGCATAAAGTATGCTAAAATAAATATGCCCTAATCTACCCTCATAAGCAGGTAAATAAAAGGGAAGAAAGAAATGGGGGTTGGAAAACATACACACACCCACACACACTTATTACAAATATGCCCTCACACGGAGGGACCAAAAGAATAATACAAATTAATTAACTACGCAAGCTAATTAAATATTACAAATTGCCTAATCAATTAACAAACTAATTAAACTAGGAAGAGCAGTAAACCGCCTCGGGAGGAGAGCCAGATGCAATGTAGGCTCGGATCCTGCTCGGAATTGCACTGCCATGCATAGTCTGCCTCTGTTTTTTCTTGCTATACACCTCTGAAGACTGCCAAAGTCTCAAGAATGCCTCTCTGGACATTGGGGGACAGCACCGGCTGAGTAGAATGGCCACCGGCCGTAAGATGTGATCATCGGCTGGAAATGAGGCTATCGGCCACCAATACACTGCCGGTCGGCATTAAATATTGCCGGTCGGCAAAAAGTTCCTGCAGAACCTGCAACTCATAGCAGCAGAGGGCAAAACCTTGCATGGCAATACAATTCAAGCAATGTATGCACCAACCAAGTCCCTTATCATGTATATAACTCAAAGGGGCATGGTCCTTGGTTCTTGGACCACCAATCACGCATTTCCATGCATGATGGCCCAAAAACCAAGTGTGCAACTTCAATTTCAAATGAAATGCAATGTAAACAAACAAACCAAGGCCCAATTCCTATCACCAAATCAAGGAACAAGGCATGCATGCAAGATGCAATGCAACCTAGGCATGCAAGCTAAGGATGCAACATGGCATGGCAAGGCACTTATGCAAGTATACAAGCAAACATGAGGCAATGCTAGCTAATGAAAAGATGGGCTTAAACATGATTTAGGCAGCTCTAAATAGGCCTAAAATTAGTGGCCAAAGTGCTAAGAAATGAGGGCTAAACACACATACACACATGCACATGTTAAGACCAACACTTAAGGCATATGAAAGCAACTCTTAAGCACATTTAAAAGAAACTATATAGGGGACATATGGCATGCAAATGAAGCTTTGAAAATCATGTTAAAACATGGTGCCAAACCAATTTAAACAAGACAAACATAAGCATGCAAATAGTCCAAGTTCTTGAAGCAAGGTAATGAAGCTTTGAAGCACACTTAGCATAACAAACATGGCATGCATTAAACAACTAAAAACAGATTTTTAGCATGTTAAAACAAGGTCAAAGGACTACTTAGATGGCATCTAAGTGGCTCAAATATGAAGGCATGCACAAATGCACTTTCAAGGAGCATATAACACATGCTCATAAGGCATCAAAGAGACAACCAAGGCAAGCATACAAGCATGTCTTAGGGACTGAAATGATGTTACAAATGGTGCCAAACCACTTAAATGATGCAAGCAACACATGCTACACATTCTCATACTTAAGGCCAACAAGCCAAAATACAAAGGAGCTATACCAAGCATGCCAAAATCGACCCAAACAACTATGGATAGACCTTAAACATGGCAAAATAAGCACAAAACCTTCACAAGGTTAAACCTAAAACATGCTAGAACAAAGGCTAACAACCTAAGGCATATTAAGGCAATAACAAGGCATTACATGGTAGGTATGCTAAGCATGCATGGTGTACCAAAACCAACTTACAAATATGTTAGATCATGGCATAATAAGCATGGAAAACAGCCTAGACATGATCAACAAACATTCAAATATGATGCTCCCTCAAGAGGCCAAAAATGGTCCTTTTCAAGGACAACAAGGAGAGGGGGTGGCCCTCTCCTTCTTGGGACTTCAAAGCATCATCCTCACCACTGAAATCCCTCAAGATTTCAGTGGTGAGGAGGCCCAAGCACCAAAGTCCCGAAGCTCACCAAAAGGGGTACAAAATGGGGCCTCTCAAGGCCTAAGAGGGGTCAAACTCCTCCAAACCACAAAACACTCTTAATAAACTATCAAGAGGGCTTAAAAACAGAACTTTTTTGTATTATACACTAAGCGCAAAAACAGTTCTAAGATAGGCAAAAGTAGTGTGCAAAAATGGGGTAAAAAGGACTAGTTTCTCACCCTTGTAGAACTTCTTCACAAATGGTAGTTTTGTTGCTTCCTTGAGCTCAAATCCAGCCAAGGACCTCAAGAACAAGCTCTGGCCCTTGAAGAAACCAAGAAAAGGTGAAAGACTAGGTGTTTGTGTGCAATAGTATGGACTAAAACACCTAGAACACAAAGAGAGAAAAAGAGAGATAGGAGATATGTATCAACCCTAACCCTAAAACCAGAGCTTCTCTCTGTGTTTTCCTCTCCAAAATTTCTCTAACTCTCCAACCTCAATGCCAAGAGAAGAGCCCTTCTCTTATAGGCAACCAATCTTGTAAAGCTTGTTCAATAAGCTTACAAGAAGGCCATCCCTCCATACTACGTGTATGGAGGGGAACAAAATGCCACACAGCTGTCCTAAAATATCTGTAAAAGCAGATGAACAGTAGTCGGTTGGCTAAAAGTGTCATTTTGACAAAAATGACTGCCGACCGGCAACAAAGAGTGCCGACCGGCAATATATATTGCCGATGGCATAAAACCCTGGCCGATGGCCTATAGCCACGGCCGGTGATGTGTGAGGATGCCTCACAAGGCATTCCCTACCCCTCCAAGGCAAAACACAAGTGTTTGGTGCAAAACCAGACACTAAACGGTCGAGTTCGGAGATCCTGAGGCAGGGCGCGTAGCCGAGACCTCCGGGAACTCCAAACGAACACAAACATGGATAATCACCGAGTGTTCCAACGGTGACGTCCAAGTCTTGAGGACGGTCAAAAATGGGGTGTCTACAGTTGCCCCTCTTTGACAGAACTCGGAAGTCATAACAATGACGGGAGTGAATGTCAAAGTCCAGAGACGACCCATTTTTGACAAGGCCGAAGACTCGGACAAACATACAAAGTGCAAGTGGTTGAACCCGCAGGCTGCCTACGTATCCCTTTAGGAATCAAACCAGCGTAGTTCAGGTCTAGGCATACAAGCCACAAATAAGATATGCGCCCGTAGGCAGGGGCAAGATGCAAGACAATGCATGAAGCCGAGCATAACTTATGATCATGCAAAGAAAGCTGTAACGAAGCACACATGCAACAGTTTTAAGCTAGCAAACACCGAACTACACTACAATGCAGAAAGGATGTAAGAGAATTATACAATTCTCGATACGTCTCACTCGGAGGATACAATACCTGTCCGGTTCGTCTGGTTTCACCAGCCTCAAATGAACCGTACATACAATATCGTGCCTAAAAAGAAAACAAACTTAACAAGTATGATATTGTTAGCAAAATGCATAACATGCAAAATGAATGCTAAATGCAATGCTATATATACAAAACTATGTATAATAATGCAAATGGAAATGCAATGCGATTGAATCATGATCCAATCATGAGCGGTTCAAAACCACACCCATGTCAAATAGATTGATGGAGGTAACAAGTCCGTCTACCATAGAAAAGGTGCCGCAACCCTCAAACCAACATACCAGCGTGGAATAGGCGCGTACACATGCAGAACTATGAGTAATGTAGACGGACACAAGAACGAGTATTGGGTGGAATGACATAAGTGGGGTAACGACCCGCTGAGGAAAGAATAATGATCCTAATGCAGGATGCAACAATTACACTACAATGTAATATCTACAGTGGTTATGGCGCGCGGGCTAAACCGTATCTTGCTTAGGAAGGGCATGTACGCATACAAACCGCGTCCAATCACAGAAAAGGTGCCGCAACCCTCAAACCAACATACCAGCGTGGAATAGGCGCGTACACATGCAGAACTGTGCTTTGACGTGAAAAGTAAGGGCACATACCAGACCAAGCTCAACAAGGAAAGGCGTAAGCTATTAGTGGAAGGTGATGCAATGGATGTATGCAATCTAAAATGCAATATCTACAAACATGCAATGGAAGTGGATACAATGGATATGGCGCGCGGGCCAAACCAAATCTTGCCTAGGAAAGGCATGTACGCATACAAACCGCGTCTAACACAGAAAAGGTGCCGCAACCCTCAAACCAACATACCAGCGTGGAATAGGCACGTACACATGCAGAACTGTGTTTTGACGTGAAAAGTAAGGGCACATACCAGACCAAGCTCAACAAGGAAAGACGCAAGCCATAGATGGAGGATGATGCAGTGAATGCATGCAACTATAATGCAATATCTACAAATATGCGGTGGAATGTAAATGCAATATTTACAGTGATGTATGACAATGCCCTATATTACGATGAAATGCATGACATATGCAATATCTACAACGATGCATGTTGTTTTTGTTGTTTTTTGAAATGCATGACATATGCACTACCTACGATGATGCATGACAACGCGGTATTTACAATGCAATGCATGACAATGCGGTATTTACAATGCAATGCATGACAATGCAGTATTTACAATGCGATGCATGACAATGCAGTAAAGGTTTCGCACCCTCCAAGGATTTAAGGTCTCCTAGACCGTGCGTGTTTAAGGTCTCGCCAGACCGTTGCGCAAAATGATGCACAATGCAAGTGAGACACGCATGCCAATGGAAATGTGACACGCATGCCAATGTAGATAAGACACGCATGCCTCAAGGAATGTAAAATGATATGTAAATGAGACACGCATGCCTCAAGGAATGTAAAATGATGCAAATGAGACACGCATGCCTCAAGGAATGTAAAATGATGCAAATGAGACACGCATGCCTCAAAGGTATGTAAAATGATGCATGATGAGACACGCATGCCTCAAGGAATGTAAAATGAAATGCATGATGATGTGAATGAATTTGAATGCGTGACAACGCATGTTTTCCTTATTGAAATGCATGACAATGCAAATGGACTTAAATGCGTAACAACGCACGTGTTCTGGAAAGCATGACAATGCATGGTAAGGGAATGCACGACAACG
This sequence comes from Camellia granthamiana, assembly GCA_036172215.1. NCBI lineage: Eukaryota > Viridiplantae > Streptophyta > Magnoliopsida > Ericales > Theaceae > Camellia > Camellia granthamiana. The sequence goes on along the minus strand of JAXFYN010000020.1, from coordinate 648,609 downwards.
CGAACGATGCGCGAGGCGACGTATGTATTGAAATGCATGACAATGCTTGTAATAAAAATGCAATGACAATTCATGAGAGATGTGCATGACAATGCAAGGGGTGCGTGTTACAACGCGTGTAGTACGTGCATAACAATGCAAGTGTGAGGCGCATGACGGCGCGATGCAATGCACCGAAATAGTGCGATGAACGCGTGCACCGCACACGGGGCAACTTTTGAATCTTGCAAAAGACAAAAGGATACAAAAGGATACAATCATTGCATGAATTTGAGTGCTACGCACAGAAGACACGGTCCGAGGTCAAAACAGAGGCCGGTTGAGCGTCGGAGATGCTCTTTCTTGCACTTTCTTGAGCTATGAAGACCAAAACTACTCATATGGCCTAAACAAGGTTGTGGGAACACCACCGGCCGGGAGGGGAAGCCACCGGCTGAAAAATAATTTAATCGGCACAATATTCTGCCGGCCGGCACAAAATGTTACCGACCGGCAAAAAGTTCCTGGCAAAAAGTTCCTGGATCGGGGCAGATTCGACATTTCACCATGGTGTTTTAAAATAGGGTTTCTAAACCCTATTTCTCACTTCCTCCTTCGCCGAAATTCCACACCCTCTCTCTCTAGAGCCTTTTTCCTTCCTCATTTCCTCGTTTTCTTCGCGTTCTTACGCCCGTTTCGTCGTCGGATTCGCGATTTCCTTCGCGTATCCGGACATTTTCATCCGAACAAATCTTTGTTTCGGCACCTCTTTTACCATTTCCACCTTTTGGGGATTGTTCCCCTCACTTTCCTCTCGATTTCCGCTACCCTTTTCACATCCCAGCTTTTCCGGTCATTTCCGACCCTCTCGGGGTTGACTTTTCGGTTGACTTTCCATATTCTAGCCCGGTTTTCCTCCCTCCGGCTATTTTCTCATCATTTTTGACATGGCGGACGACATTCCACGCGGTGGGACTCCCCCGGATCACGAGATGGATCCCGGGGTCGGGCTCCTACCTTTGAGCGAGCGCCCGTTCGACCCGGCGACCTACCGGCCGGCGATTCATGTTCTGCCCCCTGACGGACTGCCCCAGTTCAGGAGTTTCGACATGGCGTTGGATCCCGAGCTTCTGCTACCGTGAGCCTACCTCTCACCTATCCTTCGGCGCTTCCGAGGTAACTGTCTTTCTCTGTTTTATTTTCTGCAATGTAGAACCTTTAATGCCATAGTTGCTTCTGTTCTTTAACTGCTTAGATTCTGATATATAGTACACTGTAGTTGATTGTAGACAAACTCATAACTGACATCTGTTTAAGATCGACACCTGCACACACATTGCACTAGCCTTAATCACCCAGACACACGGCACACACCGTATTTCATTGCAAACTCACCGACACCCGGCACCTGCTTGAAACTGAAAAATTTGCACGCATGCTAATTTTACACTGAATCACGCAAACATGCTGACGCATCACACGTTGTAGTTCACTGAAACATACCGGCCACCCGGTATCTGTTTGAATCTGAAAAAAAACTTGCACGCTTGCTAGATTTGTACCGACTTTAACTGTTTCTTCAAAACTGTACATTTCATATTGCTTCGCAACTGCTTGTTTGAAAACAGGGAGATTCCCATACCATCCGCGGGTATGGGAACACTGTCGCCTCGCGAGTGGTACGCCGAGCTTCCCGACGCAGTTCGCCACATCGTGGACCAGGCCGGCTTTGGCGCATTCTGCAGGGGACTCTCCAGGCTTACTATATGCAGACCTCTCCTTGCTGCTCTGGTGGAGAGGTGGTGGGACACCACCGATTCATTCCATTTCTCTGCGACAGGGGGACATGACGATGACCCCTTATGATTTCTCGATGCTTACAGGCATCGGGGTGGGGGGTGATCCGATCCCCTTTGATATGGATATGGATGAGTGGACCGCGGCTCAGATCTACTTGCTCGGTGCGGCACCGCCTCTTGCGGCACTGTCCCGGCTTTGTCAGATATTCCTGGTTTGAGGTGCAGTTCAGGGTCCAGCCCATCCTTGTCGACGCAGCCCCGATGACTCAGGAGGCCGTGGAGAGATACGCACGCGGCTTTCTCATGTTCTTATTCGGGACGACCATTTTCGCCGACCGGGTGAACACCGTGCCTCTCTGCCTGCTCAGCGCACTGGTGGACATCAGGGATATCTTACATTATGACTGGGGTGGCGCCGCTCTGGCCACTCTCTATGGATATATGAGCTCAGCTTCCCGTGGCAGCGGACAGTTGCTCGGGGGCTACTGGCGTGCTTGAGAGGTACATTTCTTTTTCTGCCTTTCATTTCTGTTCTATATTTTCTGTACTCTGTACTGTATTCTGTACACACGGCACACATATATTCTGTTTTATTCTTGCTGTATACTGTACACACGGCACACACATACTCTGCTTTACACTGACTGTACACTGCTCATACTGTACACTCTGCACAATACACCGCACAACACATGGCTCTGCTATTTCTGCTTTTATTCCATATTCTGCTTTATCTGATAAATGCACTGGTATTTACCTTGCCAGCTGTGGGTCTATGCCTACTTTCCCAGACTGGAGCCAGTGCCGGAGACGGAGACTCCTCTGGTCGTCCCATTTTCCACGTCGCTTTGACGGGAGATGCACGCGGAGGCCGCGAGAGACATTTAGCTTCTTCCGCCGCTTCTTCAACACTATTACCCCCGCAGAGGTATGTTTTATTTGCAGTTCATTTAAGCTTCGCTTTCCACTGCATATTTCAATAACAGTAGATAACAAATTGTATTTCAATTTCAGATCACCTGGCGGCCTTGGGCTCCTTTGCCAGCCATGATGCGGGATCGGTTTGCCGGTGCTGAGGAGACCTCGAGTTACCGGATTCTGCTGGAGGGCCCGGTCTGTCGGGCTTGGTACCTGGGTGAGCGTTTCTTGCGTCAGACCCTGGGTTTACCGGACCAGATAGTCCCGGTGCACCCTCCTGAGCATATGAGGGACACCGAGAGATTCACCGCCGAGCAGATGGCGGACTAGACCATTGGCTGGGAGGCAGACGTCTACAAAGGCGAGGGCGATTACTTGGAGTACGTCCGGACTTTCATCATGCGACCTCTGAGCGGCGGCCGACGAGCTGAGGGAGGGAGACCTGCGGCGCCAGCGGCTGGAGCAGGAGGAGGAGCTGGAGCAGGGGCGCCGAGGAGGGCTCGAGTCCGCCGGCAGAGGCGGAGTTCAGAGAGGACGAGGGACCGGTTGGCCTGCTCTGCCCACTTTACTGACATACAGGGGGCAGGGTGGGACGACCTACCAGATCCCCTTCGCTCCACCACCGGTTGATCACGAGTTAGTCGGTATCCCCGACTTACCTACCGATATGTATTACTCTGCATTCTGCATCTTGCATTGTCATTTCATTTCAGTCTATTTGATATTCCGCAGAATACTGATGTGTCTCATATTTTGCAGGCTTCATATGAGTATACTCGGCAGTCCCTGGAGTTGAACGCCTCCATGATGGGGATGCTGCAGCGGACCTTCGACGTCTGGGCCCTCTACGGTCTTCCGGTATGTTTTTGACCGTAGCCTCAAACCATACACTGTTGCATACAATCTGATGCACGACACCACACTTGGCCTATTGATCTCACAGCATCTGATACACTGTATTTATATACTACATTCTGCACTGACAAACTGCTCACGGCATTCATTCACTGTACTGATACACTGCATTCTGTACTGATTCACTGCTCACATACACTGTACTCATATACTGCATTCTGCACTGATTTACTACTCACAACATACATACACTGTACTCATACACTGCATTCTACACTAATTCACTGCTCACATACACTGTACTCATACACTGCATTCTGCACTGATTTACTGCTCACAACATACATACACTGTACTCATACACTGTATTCTGCACTGATTTACTACTCACATACACTGATACTCATACACTGCATTCTGCACTGATTTACTGCTCACAGTATTCTGATGTATTCGCCCTTTCATGCTTTTTCAGCCTCCTTTCCAGATCCCTCTGGTGGGTGGTGCTCCGGCTGGACCTCCCATTTCTACGCGGGACGGCAGAGTATATCCCGCGCACCAGAGGGGGACGCACTCATGTCGGGGGAGCAGCTTGCGGGCTCCAGTTCCAGATGACGAGTCTGAGGCGGAGACAGAGGCGGAGGAGACTGGTGATGGCTCGGACTCGAGCTCAGACGGCGATGCCCCTGGTGATGATGCCTCCTGGTGATGATGCTTCTGGACCTTCGTCCAGGAAGAGGACTAGGACAGATTGATAGCCCCGGGGCCATTTTTGACATTTGATACAAATTTTTGCTGTTTTTTTTTTTGCACTTTCCCCTTTTATTAGTAGTTAGGGTACTTTGTACTGCCACAGGCAGATTTTGTTTCCAAAACTTATGTACTTGAAAAGATTATGAAATGAAACAAACTTTTTGTCCGAAAAAGAGTGTTGTATCTACACACTTCATACCTTGCACTGTATTGCATCATATTACACCTTAAATGTAAATGATCTTAATCTGTTGTCTGAAAAGTGAATACTTGTAATTTGAGCACTTGCACTATGATAATCGGATAACCAACCAACTAACAGCAAACAACTCATACAAACCACTACTCAAACTGAATAATACAACCCATACTCTACTGGGGATTGATCTGCATACAGCCCATAACACGACACTCGGTTCATTCCGCACACAGCAAACCCTGAACAAACAGCCCTAATCTGACAAGACGGACCACAAAAGCTGACACGGTTGGCAGTTGAAACACACTCGGATGTCCCAAATTTTCCTTTTCCTTCTCTTGCTTCGCACGAATGTAGAGAATGACACAGCATTCTGAGCACAAACGATTTTTTGAAATAAAGAAGGGTTTTCAACCGGGGTATCGAGCCTACCACAGAACACAGCGGAGGGACTCAAACAAATAAACAAAAGGCACACGACCTGAACACAACGAGACACACTCGGAAAAGACTCAAAGCCAAGATCGAGACCGACAAATCAAAAGACACGACACACGGACATGTTTACAAAAGACCTCAAATCTCGAGGAGCCAATTCCCTCCGGGTATTATTCCCACCCTGTGGACGTCCCCGAACGCCCCGGGAGAGATGAACTCCCGTTGTGTTCATATTGGGGTCACTACAGTTCAAGGACTCAAATGTCACGGTTCTTAATCTGAACCAAAGAGTCCAATTCTGGCAAATCGTTTTTTTGAAAACAGATTTTTTGAAAAGAAGTGCCAAACATGGACTGCTTTGCCAGATACAGAGTCGCCACCTAAATATTTTTTTAACGGGAAATTTAGGAAACCCTGACTCGGTGCCAAAGGCCACGTGTCCGTCATCACCAAAGTTGCCTCGGCTCGGGAACTTGGGTACGATCGGGGAAGGTCAGCTATGAGCACCCCCCTCTCGTCCGGATCCGAAGACCGGCCTCTACTAACCGTGATATCCATTTTTGAAAACTTTACGTGTTCTTATTCCGGTTATTAGCCTAGAATTACTATGTTTTGCGCACAACAAACAAGTATAGACCAAATCGCCTAAATTGGAACAAAACATTTCATGTTTGTTTTGAAAATGGTTTGCTACTTGCAAGTAGGCTAAAATGCGGGTTTTGCCACCCCTAAGTGGGCTTTTAGAAAAGATGGTTTTGCTACTGTCTAGTGGGCTTAAAACTCACAGTTTTAATGCATTGTCCCAATTTAGGTAATTCAACCTCCATCCACAGGCATTCAAGCAGTTATATCACATAAGCAACTAGCCTCAGTAATCATGCTATCATGGCAACATTCACACGCATGTAATATGCTAAAGCATAAAAACTCACCTAGTATTCCAAGCCAAAATAGAAACCAATTAGTAATCATATGCATGATCCTAGTTCATGTTAAAAATGGCTAATGCAACACATGCAAGAATGTAATTTAGACGGGCTCGGCTATCCTAAGCATGGCATGTGAAATGCTACAAATAACACGTATTCAATTTAGAATTGAAGTATAATGCAGTTTGTATGATGAACCGAACCTGATGCGTGTATAACAAATGTATGGATGCACGCATGCTATCATACTGTTATGCTAAATTAAATATGCCCTAATCTACCATCATAAGCGGGTAAATAAAAGGGAGGAAAGACGTGGGGTTGGAAGACATACACACACCCACGCACCCTTATTACAGATATGCCCTCACACGGAGGGACCAAAAGAATATACAGTCCCAAATAATGAATAAATAAATTATTACAAAACTCTAATTACTTAGTAAGAGAATGCAAAAAGAAAGGAGGCCACAGCCCCCCGCCTCGGGATGCGCGAATGATGCATGCTCGGATCCGACTCGCCTGGGAAAGCCCACACCATACTATTGCTACCTCTGTTTTTTTACTGTCCTGCCTCTCCAAAGACTGCCAAAGTCTCAGAATACCTTTATTGCATGCTGCTATACACCACCGGCTGGAGGAAGTGTCCACCGGCCATCCAAAATTTCCATCGGCTGCCCAAGGAGTTGTCGGCCACCCATATAGTGTAGGTCGGCACTCTATACTGCCGGTCGGCATAAAATTCCTGCAGAAGACAGTTTGACAGCAACAACAAGCAAGCAGTGCATGGCATGGGATTTTGAGCATATGTAAGCACAGCCATGCTTCCCATCATGTATGGGACTCAAGGAAGCATGGCCCTTGGTCCTTGGGCCACCAATTATGCATATTGATGCTTGATGGCCTAAGGGGCCAAGATTGCAATTTCAATGGAAATGTAATGCGACACACAAATGAGAACCAAGACCCCATCATGTATAAGATCAAGGGCCCTAGTGACCAAGAGTTAAGACAAGTTGCATCACTTGTAGTATGAACTTATCTTAACCCTTACACTTGGTTTGACACCCCAAACCAAGCAATGCAATGCATATCATGCAAACATGGCTTGAAATACAACATGATGCTAAAATGCAAGGCATGCCAAATGCTATGCAATATCATGTTAGGTACACAATGCACTAGAGTATGCAAGAGGCAAATATAATGCAAGCATGGATTAATCAAGCATGGAATCACATGTAATGAACCAAATAATCAACATGCATATGATAAGCATACAATGGTGAACTTAAACACAATGAGGCAGACCTCAAACCTCCCCAAAACAGTGGCAAAAAGTGCCCGAAATGATGGACCAAAACTCATGCAAACATGCAAGCAAATGGGCCTAAAACCAAGGCATAAACAAGGGGCTTTCCACCACCACCACCACCACCATGACCATTCCTAGCATACATTAGACTACCCAAAATAGATTTCTAGCATGCAAAAATACACACACATCCTTAGGCATGGTGGTCCTAAATGCCTTAAATATGCAAGCATGCACAATGTCCATTCCTAGGCATAAAAGACCAATGTTTCAAAGCATGAGAGGCATGACAAATGGGGACATATAAACATGGCATAGGGACTGAAATAACATATTAAATGATTTCAAATCATCTAAATAACCTATCCAATACATATTTGTGGATCGCATCCTTAAGGCTTACAAGCAACAATACAAAACAACTACATTAAGCATGCCAAAAATGGTAAAACCAGTGGCCAACAGACCTAAAACAAGACAAATACTCTTTTGCATTGCCTTGCGTGATGATGGTGCCAAACCACACAATTGACCCGAACAAGGGCGCGGAAGGTACAATGACCGCAGGGGGAGGTTACTGGTATCGAAACCCAATACTCTGCTACCCTGTTACTCTTCTGCTTTACTTTTCCTTTTCCTTAGGAGTTTAAGCACATTGCACTACCTCAGGCAGGTTTTATTTTTTGAAATTGCATATTTTCACAAAATACATGACAGAAATGAAACAGCTATTTTTTTTCAAAAGGTGTTACATTTGCACGTTCTACGCATCGCATCGCAAGGCATCACATAACAATATGAATGAAATTGATACTGTGTTTCGAGAACAAAGCATCGCATCGTAATAATCAGGTAGTGAACCAATTACAACTCGATAAGCAAAACAAAGACTCGGCAAACGAGTCGAAAGCGAGTACAACTTGATACAAAGACTTAAAGAAAGTGAAATATAACTCGATAAGCAAATATACAACAACTCGATAAGCAAATGGGCGCGCCCTCACAAGAATTGATCACTGGAAGGTATTGGAAATAGTGGGGTTCCCCAAATTCTTAGCAAAAACAACTCAGGGGACAGGGGAGAGAACCACCGGCCCCATAGGAAGGCCATCGGCCGTGAGTAATGGCCATCGGCCGAGGAATTAATCCACCGGCCAAAACTTATGGCCAGTCGGCACTATATTTGGCCGGTCGGCACTAAATTGTTAGCACCAGCAGAATGTTGACATCTGTCCCTCACTCAACCTTATCTTTTTCAAAAGGGTCTCAGCTTCGTGGTTTCCCTCATTTCCACACTGATTTGCTCTCAATGGAAGAACTTCTTGCCCAAAATCTCACTACTTGGGTTAACAACTTGGATGGCTCGGAAAAGCTGAATTTCCGGGCTTTCGGCGTAAACGCACTATTCACTTTGGGTCGTACCCCGCTGCATTTTCCATTCCTCCATGCCGCGACAAGGTTTTGAAACCCGGTAACACATGTCTTCAGCTTTAGCGGGCAAGAGGTGTGTCCCACTTTTGAAGATTTCCAAGCTCTAATGGAGTCCGAGCGCGACGAGGAAATCTTGCCTCATCTCAATTTTGGTCATGCCCAAGCCTTAGGGCGGATGTGTGGACTTGCTATATATGATGCTCGGTCTTTGATTTATGACGGGATGCTGGATGTTCCAAGTTTGATTTACCGGTTTTCCGATGCCGGCGACCGCGGTGACCATTATTGGCAAGGTTTTCGGCGGCACGCCCTTTGCTTGTGCATGCTATCTCATTTTCTGTTCGTTTCAGGCTCCGGAGGGACTAGTGTCCGGTTGATTGAGGTTGCCCAAGGCTTGAAGGAGGGCAAAAGTTGAATTGCCATGATTCTGGCTGAGACGTTGCTGGGCTTGGACACTTTTTACCGTCGAGAGACGACCAGGCTAGCCGGGAGTCCATTATTACTGCAGGTAATGTTTCCCGCCCGATCTCACATATATATTTGCTCACATCACTCGGCCCTCAGGCTCGGTTTTTCTCACAAAACCCTTTTCTTACTTTTTCTCTCATCGTACATCTCTCTATTCTTTATTCTCTCATTTTTCATCCCTCCCCAGATATGGTTGATGGATAAATTGCAAGTTGTGGACTCTTGCCCAGCTTACTCAGCTCGCGGCTACTTTTTCAGGCAACGCTTAGTTGACGCCCTTGATGAGGGTTGGTGGTTTGACTGGATGTGCAGCTTGTCCGCAGATCGTATTGCTTGGCGATGTCCCTGGCTCAACCTTCCGGCAATGGGCTATAACATGACCCGTCAGCCCGGGATTCAGTTGATTGGTATGACACACTGTGTCTTCTACTTTCCATTCCGCATCCTGCGCCAGTTTGGTCATGACCAGACCTGCCCGCCGGAAGGGATCGAGTACCCGGCTACATTCCCGGCCCCAGGCACACATCTTGTTCGGCAGGCCGCAGCGTGGAGGACTAGAGAACTCCTGGCCCCTGCTCCCATTTTCAGTTGCACTTTGTCTGACGAGTGCTGGGATTGGCTTAATGAGGAGGCACAGCTCGGGCCCAGCTTGACATCGGAGGCTCCGACTAGCTCTGGGAGGGGGCGCAGGGACACCTGACTCAACTATGCCCCGGATTTATTGCTTTATTAGTACTTTCAAGTTTTCCTTATGAATGTAATAAAAAAACAACTTCAATTGTATGCAAGAGCAAGAGAACTCTGTTTGAAATCAATGAAATTGAAAGTTGTGGTACTGAAAATTTTTCACTTTGGTCCAAAAAATGGTCTTAGTTGTAAAAAAGATTAATTTGAGCAAAGTCAACTTTTATCAAAACTTTTCAAAACTATTTTCGATATGGATCAGAACTGGACACGCCTGAGATCTGTCACTGAAATGCACAACCCTGGATTCCAGCAATTGGAAAATTGCCCCTAGTTTGCATGGCGCCGCGGCACTGTACAGCAACCGAAAGTTGCCCCTAGTCTGAATAGCACTGCACCGGAGATTGCGATAAATGCTGATGGACAAAGATGATCAAGATGATCAAAAGGACAAAGTTGATCGGGGAAAAGTTTATGGCTGAACTTCAGGATGAAGCTGCCTACGTATCCCAAGATGGGAATCAAGCCTTACGTAGTTCAGGCTTGGGTTTGCTCGAGTATTTTTGCTCTCCTTTTGCGCTCTAACTTTTGCCAAGGCCGCCCTTTGCGGGTTTTCAACCTTGCGAGCTCAGTTTTTATATTTTCTAATTTTTTGTGCTCTGAGTTTTGCCTAGGTCGCCCTTTCGGGTTTTCGGCCTAGCGAGCCTCTCAAGGGTAATATTTCTTCAACTTATCCATGTTGATCGGTTGGGAGAACTCTAGGCCATCTAGGTCCATCAGAACCACAGCTCCACCCGACCAGATTGACTTGATGATGTAGGGGCCAGTCCAATTGGGTCTGAACTTGCCCCTTGGGTCGTGGATGGGAGCTCGGTTGTCCTTAAGCACCAAATCTCCTTCCTTTAAATTCCTGGACTTAACCTTCTTGTTGAAAGCCCGGGCAATTCTGCGTTGATAACCCTGAACATGGTACAGTGCTTTCAGCCTTCTCTCATCAAAGAGCATGAGTTCCTCGAATTTGCTCTGCTGCCAATCTGCCTCGGCTATTTGACACTCAGCCAATACTCGTAAAGACGGAACCTCAATCTCTATAGGTAGAACGGCCTCCATCCCATAAATCAAGGAATACGGAGTCGCCCCGATAGAAGTTCTGATTGAAGTCCGATAGCCCCACAGAGCAAACGGCAGCTTATCTGGCCAGTCCCGGTAGGTTTCCACCATCTTTTGCAATATGTGCTTGATATTCTTGTTGGCGGCCTCAACCGCTCCATTGGTTTGCAGCCTATAGGTAGACGACTTGTGAAAAGCCACATTGTATTTCTCCAACAAATCAATCACCTCCTTCTTGAAGTGGGAACCATTGTCTGAAATGATCTCATTCGGGACTCCATAACGGCAGATAATGTTGTTTCTGATAAACTTTGCGACATGCGATGCCTTCAACACTGCATAAGACTGGGCCTCGACCCATTTCGTAAAGTAATCTATTGCTACCAAGATGAACTCATGCCCGTTCGACCCCTTCGGGGTAACAGCCCCAATCACATCAATTCCCCATACTGAAAATGGCCATGGCGAAGTCATATTGTACAACTTCGACGGCGGGATATTCATGCGATTTGCATGGATCTGGCATTTGTGGCATCGCCGAACAAAACTGATACAATCCTCCTCCATGGTAGACCAATAATACCCCTGTCTGAGAATTTTCCGTGCCAGCATTACCCCATTCATATGTGCTCCACATTCTCCCCCGTGGATGGCCTCCATCAGGCGTTTCGACTCTTCGGCATCAACACACAGTTTATGCATTCCCAGATGTCCTCTTTTGTATAGCTTACCCCCACAGATGATGAACTGAACGGCCAATCTTCTTATTGCCCTTTTATCCTTGACATTTACCCCTGGCGGGTATGTTTCCTTCTCCAAGAAATTCCAAATATTGTAGTACCAGAGATTTTTGTCCTGAACTTCATCTATAGCAGCAATCGACTCATAGGCTGGTGCAAATTTCTGATCAATGATGACTGGACGCATCCGGACTCCACACGGGATGTCTATCATGGATGATAGAGTTGCTAAAGAATCTACGAACCTGTTGTTCTCTCTTAGTAGATGAGTAAAACTTAGCTTCTCAAACCGAGGAATTAGCAAATCCAAGGTCTGGTGATACATCATCATCTTTTCCTCTTTTACTTTCCAGTCTCCTTTTGCTTGAGACACAACAAGGTTCGAGTCCCCAATGACGTCCAGCCGTCTTGCCCCTAGTTCCAAGGCTGCTTCTAGGCCAGCAATGCATGCCTCATATTCAGCTTCGTTGTTCGAGACTTTGAATCGGAGTTTGAAGGCTAGAGGAATACGGGAATTGTCGGGTGCTATCAGCAACACTCCTATCCCATACCCATGTTGATTTGACGCCCCGTCAAAGTACATCGTCCAGGTTTCATCGTCGATATGCAAAATGGCCTATCTGGGAACAAGTACTCCACTGCTTCATCCCCCTCAACCGGATGGTCGGCAAGGAACTCTGCTACTGCTCTTCCTTTGACTGACTTGCGTGTGACATACTTTAGATCAAATTCAGAGAGCAACAGCAACCAACGAGCTAGCCTACCCGTAAGTGCCGGTTTCTCGAAAAGATATTTGATGGGGTCGAGTCGTGAAACTAACATTACGGAGTGAGCTAACAGGTAGTGCCGCAGCTTCCTGGTAGCCCATACCAAAGCTAAGCAAGCCTTCTCCAGCGGTGTGTACCGAGTCTCATACTCTAGCATCTTCTTGCTCAGATAGTAGATAGCTCTCTCCACCCTGTCTTCAGATTCTTGTGCAAGCATACAGCCCATCGTGATCTCAGTCACTGACAGATACAAAATCAACGGTTTCCCCAGTTCTGGTGGCGATAAAACGGGCGGGTTCCGTAGATACTCTTTAATCTGTTCAAATGCAGCTTGACATCGGCCGTCCCATTGAAATTTCTTGCCTTTCTTCAGAAGACCAAAAAGTGGTTCACAAGTCAAGGTTAATTTTGAGATAAACTGTCTTATGAATTGCACTTTACCCAGAAAGCCTCACACCTCCTTTTCAGTCCTTGGTGGGGGCATTTCTAGGATGGCCTTGATTTTGGAAGGATCGACCTCGATGCCCCTTTGTGTAATCAGAAACCCCAGCATTTTTCCCGCTGTAACACCGAATGTACACTTTTGTGGGTTTAACCACAACCGGAATTCCCTGATCCTTTGAAAGAATTTTTGCAAGGCGGTGTAGTGGCCCTCTCTTTCTTTGGATTTGACAATCATGTCATCTACATACACCTCAACCTCCTTGTGGATCATATCATGTAGTATTGTGGTCGCGGCCCGTTGATAAGTAGCTCCAGCATTCTTCAATCCAAATGGCATTACTCTGTAGCAGTATGTACCCTACGGGGTGGTAAAAGCAGTCTTCTCCCGGTCTTCGGGTGCCATTACTATCTGGTTGTATCCTGAGAAGCCATCCATGAATGAGAGCAATGCATGCCCTGCTGTGAAATCCACCAACTCATCGATGTGCGGTAGGGGAAAGTCGTCCTTCGGACTAGCCCTGTTCAAATCCCTGAAGTCCACACATACTCTGATTCTGCCATCTTTCTTCGGCACTGGAACAATGTTGGCCAACCAAGTCGGGTATTCGGATACCAGCAGGAAGCCCGCGTCAATTTGCTTAGTGACCTCTTCCTTGATCTTAATAGCCCAATCAGGGCGGATCCTCCTGAGTTTCTGTTTGACAGGTCGGGCCTCGGGGTCAAGAGGGATCCGGTGCTGTACAATCTCAGGATCGATTCCAAGCATGTCTTCGTAGGACCACGCAAAAACATCTTTGAAATCTTTTAATAAAGCGACTAAGCGCTCGCGTTCCTCCGAAGACAACGTGGACCCGATCTGGACCAGCCGCGGGTCCTTCTCAGTACCAACATTCACGGTAGTGATTTCATCAATTAAGGGTTTAACAAACCTCTCCTGCTCTTGTTCAATTAGTCGTTGCAAAACCGGAGGAATTTTGTCCTCGTCGTTTTCGTCAAAATTTTGAAAATCCTGATTTAAGCAATAAATCAAAGGCACAGAAAAGTACTCGGAAACCACATTCACCTCATTCTCATTAAGTGCTTCCAAACCGTCCAGTTCTTCTGTTACAACAGACTCAAAAGAGAAATAAAAAGACGACCTAGACAGAACTGTGGCATCCGGGTTATCACTCCCAGGAATACCGGACTCAGACTCAGTTGAGCTAGAACCTGATTCCGACTCACAAGACTCGGTGAAATCAGATTCCGGCTCACTACCTGACCCGGTGTTGCTAAAAAATCCTTCCTGGTACTGCCAAACGAGAGAGGGTGCGATGGATGCATCCAAAATAGCTGATGGTAGGCCCGCAGCCGTTCCATTCCCGATCATGGACACCGAGGAGTTATCCCCCAAGCACAACTGGTCGATCGAAGGATCTGAAAGTAGACATGCCAGTGCTACCCCTATTTCAAGTTCGGTGTCCTCAGACTCCATTTCCCTGCTCTGCTCGACCTTAACCATCGGGTATGTCTGCTCTTCAGCAACATCATCCCCAAATATCTGCAAGTCAAAGAAGATTTCAAAACCCGGCACGCGCTTCTTCTCTGCGTTTAGCCACGGTTCCGGAAATCCACAGAACGGAAAATCCTCCCCCTCCCGGACGAAGCGTCCGTTTAGGGTACCCTGGATAGGCCGATGCATCAACTCAAAAGGTCTCCCCATCTGTTTTGCTTTGGCTCTCCCAGCCATCTCTTTTCCTTTCCTCACCCAATCTTCCTTGGTGGGCAGATAACCCAAGCCAAAGGTGTGGGGATTGGGCGGCACTTCGGCCAATGTTGCGATGCCCTTGCGGCCGCTTTTTCCTAATCCCATCCCAGGGATGTATTGGAGTTTATTCATGAGATACACTGCTTGGGTACTGACATAGATCCCCTCATTAGCAGCCATGACATTCTGTACAACCTGAGCCTCAGCTAGGGTAAAACCTGATATGAACATATCCTCCATACCATGCTCGATTTCTAGAACAGGCGTGGATACTTCTGGTGGTGGGTGGATTGATGAATTTCCAAAGACGATGGCTACTCCCTTCCCATAGGGGTATTTCACCATTTGATGCAAAGTAGATGACACTGCCTTCACCTGATGCAGCCACGGCGCCCTAGAAGCAAATTGAAGGTTGCGGGAACTTCTAGGACATGGAAATCTATCTCGTGCTGTCCCGGCCCAACCTTTGTCTGAACTTTTACGGTTCCCATCACTTCCCTACTTGTATTGTCGTATGCCCGGATGACTTGGGCTGTTGGTACAAAATCCGCGACTTTCAAGCCGATGGCATACGCTGTCCTTGCCGGGCAGACGTTGATGGCGGATCCGGTATCAACAAGAACCACCGGTATCCATTTATCCCTACACTCCACGGAAATGTAGAGTGGCTTATTATGCTCTGCCCCCTCGGGTGGCAACTCCTTGTTGGAAAAAGTCAGCGTCGGGGCAGCTCCTCCCGGGAAGACTAATCCCACCAGCTGCTCTAGCGTGATGTCTATTGAAAGCTTCGCTTTGTCCATGGCTGTCAAGACAGCCTGTCTATGCACCCGTGATGCCATGAGCAGTCCCCATATAGAGATGCCTGCTTGTATCTTTTTAAGCTGTTTGAGTACAGCCTCCTCTTTAAGTTGCTTCTCTTTTTGTTTCTCAGCCTCTCTGTCCTTCCCCGAGGCCTCTGGTTGATCTAGGTGTGGGGGTTTGAAGTACCGCCCACTCCGTGTCATATGATCGACCTCTCCAAGGTACCAGGTGTCATCGGGTTGGTTATTCCCCCAATCTTCGTCTGTATGGGCGAGGCATAAGTCTTCATCCTCCCACCACATACCATCAGTAGCTGACAAACATCTATCCGGCTCTGGTATGACTGTTCTTGTACTCACGACACCTTCCATCCGTATGTTCTCAGTATTCTAAATCCTTGTGCACACAGCAGTTTCAGCTCCCACATGGGCCTTCGCCTTCCTGATTCTCTCGGACTCCTCAAAACTTGCTTGTTCCGACATAACTGACTGTTCACTAATCCCCGTACTCAAAATACTCCAATCCCGAGCAAAATTCTTGACACCGGCGCTCTCCGGCGATGTACTATGTTCTTCGACCCTCCCGGCCGTCACTGATAATCTCGCCCCTGCTGGGCCTTGCTCTGCCTGGAATTCTCCTACCACATCGGGTTGATCGTCCAACCATCCCGTAGTTTCCGCCGATTCCCGATAATCGAACCAGTTTACTGTCTCGTCCCCTGGGTTTTGATCGCTATAGAACTGGAGATTGGTAAGGTCCTCCCCCACAGCTGTTACACCATCTGTTCCCTGTTCCGAACTATCCCCGTGAATCACACACAACTCTTCCTCTGTTGGCAATTCTACTTCGGGTCCATCTTGGCCTATTGAGGAAATGTAGTCGCTCGGACTATAGGCCTTCTCAGTACAATTTCCAGATTCTGCGGACTCCAGTTCAACAATCTTCTTTTCCTTTGGGATTTCTTCTCTTCTGTTCTCGACAGTCACCACTGCTGGCTTGGGCTGGGTTTTGGAGATGTTTATCATGCACAAGTCGGTGCAATCGGGAAGGAACACCTCCGGTTTAGGCAGGTGGGTAGGTGTGATATAGATACTAGGGTCGTAGGACACGGCCCCAGTATGGATGAAATTGAGTCTTTTGGGCGGTGGAGCTTGGTTATGTGCGGGGAGGGGATTTGTAGTAACATTGGGCTTCTCCGGAGGCAGAATCACCCCGTTATCAATAAGGTCTTGAACCTCATGACGTAACCGGAAGCACTGATCGGTGTCATGACCGTGCTGCTGGTGGAATGAACAATATTTGGCTGGGTTATGAGTAGGGGGAAGTTTTTCTGGTAAGGGCCGCGGCTCTAGGGGCTTCAGATGCCCTTTTCTAATCAGCACCCCCAGGGCTTTGGATAGGGGCATATAAAGTGGAGCGAAAGTTCTGGTGTTTCTGGGTGGGTATTTAGCTGTTTGCGGGTTGCTTCCGGACGCACCGGAGAATGGTGCGGCTGCCGTATTTCTTGGAGGGGGGTTAGCGGTGACCATGTTTACTTCCTGAGCTCTTGCAGTTGTAACGCCACTCAGGCCTGTATTGCTACTGCGATTGAAAGTTCGTCGGGGTTGCTCTCGGTCGTTATCAATCAAGCCTTGCTTTAAGGCGTCCTCAATCTGTACCCCCATTTCATGTAGGTCAGAAAAGGTAGGAAAGGGAAGAACAATCATCTTTTGCATTAACTTCGGCTGAAGATTGCGCACAATCATCTGAATCTGGTCTTTGTCTGTAGGCCTCAAGGTCATCATCGAAGCCTTGGCCCTCCATCTGGTCACAAATTCTGAAAAACTCTCCTTAGGCTCTTGCCTAGTCGTCTCGAGATCACGAGTTGTAATCTCAATTTGTGTATTGTATGAGTACTGCGCGATGAAGGCCTCAGCCATTTCGTCCCAATTCCTCTTAACGTCATCTTCTAACTTGGCATACTATATGGCCGCCACACCCGACAGGGTCCGGCCAAACAAAGATAGCTTTTGGAGTCTGGTGAGGCCCATTGGCCTTAAGATGTCTGAAAACAGCCTCAGGTGCACCATGGGATCCCCGGATCCATCAAACCGATCAATATGAGGCATTTTGAATCTGTCAGGCAGCGTCACGGCTGCATCGGTATATCCATCTTCAATATCGGGGATAGTCTTGACTCCCTGGGATCTCTTGAACAGCTTTTTAAGCTTGCTCAACTTCAATGCGGTGGGATCAGTCTCGAACTCAAAGGGAGAGTCCAATAGGTTGGTGGGTGTTTTTGATAGCTGAGGTTGAATTTGAGGTAGGATTGGAGGTGTGGGTGGTCCTGGGGGAAGTTCTGTATCATTCTGAATATTGGCTGTCTCCCCGAGGTTTGGAACTCCTGGCGGGGGAGGAGCTTAATGCGAAGTAGATGCTCCGGTTTGCTGCTCTAGCCTGGCAATCGTCTCTGCCTGTTCCTTCATAACTGTGGCATGTGGCCTGGCGAATTCTGCCTGACGGACGGCATCCTGCTGCATCGTTTTCATGCTCTCTTGGAGGTGCCGCACCATCTCCTCTAAACTAGCCATACTATTCTGCTCTGGTTGAGTTGCCGGTATATATTCTCTCTCTATTGGTGACACGGAATCCTGATCCCTACTGAACACAGGTGGGGTAGATAAGGCCCTTTGAACTGACTGCTGTACTGATGTCCTCTGCCTGACTGACCTCCGTCTAGTAACCGGGGGTAGAGAATAGTACACTGGTTGTCCGTCTACCAGATCCTCAGATCGATGGAGTTGACGACCTCTAATCCAGAGTGCTTGGGGAGTATCTACTGGGTCAGAAGCAATTGTGCTCAACTACCTAATAAAAAGATAAATAAAGCGTATAAATAAACAGACAATCGGACAGCATAACGACGCAAAAATAGACATACAACACACGGTCGGATATCATAATACACTGCCATTGAACTGGATACACTGTTTCTCAATTACTGATCACTGTTTCTGAATCATTGCCCCCAAGTCTGAATCTGGTACCCACAGATAACTGATTCCCCAAAATACTATTACTGGCGCCCTCAGGCCTGATACTTGCAAACTGATATGCGCATTCCCTGTAGAAATACACTTTAAAAGCACATAGCATGTAAAAGAGAGCCAATACACCCCTATGTTGGGGTAGGGTTTCCCTGTCCTATTTTTGTTAGGAGCTAGGGTTTCACTACGCACGCAGCGGTTTCAAACAACCTATATCGGGTAAGCAACCTGTCCTAGTTTGGAATGGTCACTATGGATTTCGATATGCACTAGGTCGAATGGTCAAAATGGGTGCCCCGGTAAAACCGGGGTTTGTGTTCCCATGCTGTCAGAGCCCACAACCGGCCAGCCTTATGGACATGCCTTGACAAGACAAGCCTCCGGCAAACCGTTCAGGAATGGCAGATGGCCAACACGGTGTCCTAGGCGCACCAATGCACATGCAATGCAAAGAGACACATAAATGAAATCAAAACAGGATATCACGAGTTCGAGTCAAGCTCTCTAACTCCCCAGCAGAGTCGCCAGAAACTGTGGACGTCCCCGAACGCCCTGGGAGGGATGAACTCCCGTTGTGTTCATATTGGGGTCACTATAGTTCAAGGACTCAAATGTCACGGTTCTTAATCTGAACCAAAGAGTCCAATTTTGGCAAATCGTTTTTTTGAAAACAGATTTTTTGAAAAGAAGTGCCAAACATGGACTGCTTTGCCAGATACAGAGTCGCCACCTAAATATTTTTTTAACGGGAAATTTAGGAAACCCTGACTCGGTGCCAAAGGCCACGTGTCCGTCATCACCAAAGTTGCCTCGGCTCGGGAACTTGGGTACGATCGGGGAAGGTCAGCTATGAGCACCCCCTCTCGCCCGGTCCGAAGACCGGCCTCTACTAACCGTGATATCCATTTTTGAAAACTTTACGTGTTCTTATTCCAGTTATTAGCCTAGAATTACTATGTTTTGCGCACAGCAAACAAGTATAGACCAAATCGCCTAAATTGGAACAAAACATTTCATGTTTGTTTTGAAAATGGTTTGCTACTCGCAAGTAGGCTAAAATGCGGGTTTTGCCACCCCTAAGTGGGCTTTTAGAAAAGATGGTTTTGCCACTGTCTAGTGGGCTTAAAACTCACAGTTTTAATGCATTGTCCCAATTTAGGTAATTCAACCTCCATCCACAGGCATTCAAGCAGTTATATCACATAAGCAACTAGCCTCATGGTAATCACGCTATCATGGCAACATTCACACGCATGTAATATGCTAAAGCATAAAAACTCACCTAGTACTCCAAGCCAAAATAGAAACCAGTTAGTAATCATATGCATGATCCTAGTTCATGTTAAAAATGGCTAATGCAACACATGCAAGAATTAATTTAGACGGGCTCGGCTATCCTAAGCATGGCATGTGAAATGCTACAAATAACACGTATTCAATTTAGAATTAAAGTATAATGCAGTTTGTATGATAAACCGAACCTGATGCGTGTATAACAAATGTATGGATGCATGCATGCTATCATACTGTTATGCTAAATTAAATATGCCCTAATCTACCATCATAAGCGGGTAAATAAAAGGGAGGAAAGACGTGGGGTTGGAAGACATACACACACCCACGCACCCTTATTACAGATATGCCCTCACACGAAGGGACCAAAAGAATATACAGTCCCAAATAATGAATAAATAAATTATTACAAAACTCTAATTACTTAGTAAGAGAATGCAAAAAGAAAGGAGGCCACAACCCCCCGCCTCGGGATGCGCGAATGATGCATGCTCGGATCCGACTCGCCCGGGAAAGCCCACACCATACTACTGCTGCCTCTGTTTTTTTACTGTCCTGCCTCTCCAAAGACTGCGAAAGTCTCAGAATACCTTTATTGCATGCTACTATACACCACCGGCTGGAGGAAGTGTCCACCGGCCATCCAAAATTTCCATCGGCTGCCCAAGGAGTTATCGGCCACCCATATAGTGCAGGTCGGCACTCTATACTGCCGGTCGGCATAAAATTCCTGCAGAAGACAGTTTGACAGCAACAGCAGGCAAGCAGTGCATGGCATGGGATTTTGAGCATATGTAAGCACAGCCATGCTTCCCATCATGTATGGGACTCAAGGAAGCATGGCCCTTGGTCCTTGGGCCACCAATTATGCATATTGATGCTTGATGGCCTAAGGGGCCAAGATTGCAATTTCAATGGAAATGCAATGCGACACACAAATGAGAACCAAGACCCCATCATGTATAAGATCAAGGACCCTAGTGACTAAGAGTTAAGACAAGTTGCATCACTTGTAGTATGAACTTATCTTAACCCTTACACTTGGTTTGACACCCCAAACCAAGCAATGCAATGCATATCATGCAAACATGGCTTGAAATACAACATGATGCTAAAATGCAAGGCATGCCAAATGCTATGCAATATCATGTTAGGTACACAATGCACTAGAGTATGCAAGAGGCAAATATGATGCAAGCATGGATTAATCAAGCATGGAATCACATGTAATGAACCAAATAATCAACATGCATATGATAAGCATACAATGGTGAACTTAAACACAATGAGGCAGACCTCAAACCTCCCCAAAACAGTGGCAAAAAGTGCCCGAAATGATGGACCAAAACTCATGCAAACATGCAAGCAAATGGGCCCAAAACCAAGGCATAAACAAGGGGCTTTCCACCACCACCGACATGATCATTCCTAGCATACATTAGACTACCCAAAACAGATTTCTAGCATGCAAAAATACACACACATCCTTAGGCATGGTGGTCCTAAATGCCTTAAATATGCAAGCATGCACAATGTCCATTCCTAGGCATAAAAGACCAATGTTTCAAAGCATGAGAGGCATGACAAATGGGGACATATAAACATGGCATAGGGACTGAAATAACATATTAAATGATTTCAAATCATCTAAATAACCTATCCAATACATATTCGTGGATCGCATCCTCAAGGCTTACAAGCAACAATACAAAACAACTACATTAAGCATGCCAAAAATGGTAAAACCAGTGGCCAACAGACCTAAAACAAGACAAATCATGGCCAAAAGCTCCAATAAGTCAAGCCAAAACATGAGGATATACAAGGCTAAACCCATGGCACATTTCCAAGCAAAATGGAGGGTTATAAAGCAAGTATAAAAAGCATGCTAAGGGCCAACAAACCCACATTAGACAGAGATTAAACATGCTCTAAAACACCCAAAAAAAACTCTGAAATGAAGCCAAATGCAAGCACTCATGCATGCTACCCTTCAAGCCAAAGACAAAGGCAAGAGAGGGACAAAGGGGAGAGGGGTGTCCCTCCCCTATACAAGACTCCAAAGCACCTTCTTTACCACTAAAAACCCACTGATTTTCAGTGGTGAAAGGACCCAAAACAACAAGGCAAATAAGGCTCAAAGAAAAGACACCAAATAGGCCAAAATAAGGCCTAAAAGGATGAGTTTGCACTCAAACCACAAAATGACCTTAATGGAAGTTCAAAAGCAAGAAAATCTAAGACTTTTTTCAGTTATGCACAAAGCTCAAAACACAAAGCAAGATAGGTAAAAACTTGTTGCAAAAATGGGGAATCTAAAGTAAAGTGCTCACCCTTGAAGAACACTTGAAGAACAGGTGGTGCAGCCCTCCTCTATTGGTCAAAACCAGTCCAAAAACTCAACAAACAACCCTCCAAGCCTCTCAATCTCGAGCTAAGGTGCAATGGTGTGTGTATTGGTGCAAAAGTGAGGTAAAAGTGCACTTTTAGGCCTAAAAACACACACACAAGAGGAGAGAGAGGGAAAATGTAGAGAGAGAGAGATATATGGCAGATATATAGATATTCAAGCTCTGGTTTTTGATCAAGAATGGCCAACCCCTCTCAAAGGGAGAGAGGTGGTGTTTATATAGGCCAAGGCAAGGCCAAACTTAGTGGCTAAGTAAGGGAAAAGGTTCAAAGGGGGTGCAAGAAGGTCTTGGCTTCTTAGAGAAGCCAAGACAGCTGGCCAAGCTTCTTCAAGAAGCTTTGGCCAAAGGGTCAAGCTTCTAGAAGCTTAGAGGGTTCAAGGGTGCAAAGGGTGCAAAATGGTCACACTCACGCACGGGGATTGGTGATGGTGCATTCCAGCTGGCACAGCTGGCATGCACCATGCCCCAAAGGGGTGCAGAAGGGTCACCGGCCGGCAAAAAAAACCATCGGCACAAAAATATGCCGGTCGGTAACATATAGTGCCGACCGGCCAAACATTTTAACACAACAGTTGCCGGTGGTGCACACATGCGGCCGATGATGATAGGAGCGGGCCGGTGGGGCGTGGGGATGGCTGATCAGCCATTCCCTACCCTTCCAAGGCAAAACACAAGTGTTTGGTATAAGACCAGACACAAAACGGTCGAGTTCGGAGATTCTGAGGCAGGGCGCGTAGCCGAGACCTTCGGGAACTCCAAACGAACACGAACATGGATAATCACCGAGTGTTCAAGCGGTGACGTCCAAGTCTTGAGGACGGTCAAAAATGGGGTGTCTACACACCCTTTCTGATTTGTGATTCTCACATCACTTGGCCCTCAGGCTCGGTTTTTCTCTCAAAAACCCTTTTGCTCACTTTTCTCTCAACTTACATCTCTCTATTCTTTATTCTCTCATTTTTCATCCCTCCCCAGAGTGGTTGATGAGTAGACGAGAGATTGTGGGTGCACGCCCGATACAGCTAGCTCGCAGCCACTTCTTCTGGTAAACAGAGCGCCTTTCTGGCAAGTGCGTTGACGATAAAGGGGGGGGGGGAGACAGAACACCTGACTCAACTGTGCCCCTAGTTCATCACTTTGACCATTTTTTGTGTTTTCTAAAACAGTTTTGATAAAAAATGAGAGTCGGATTAACACACTTGTTCGATTTTTGATTTGAAAATCCTGCGAGTCAGGCCGTAAGTACTGAAAATTTTCCTTTTTGGGTCCAAACATGGTCCAGTTTTGGAAAATGAAATAGTTTTCGAGAAGATAGTCAACTTCAGTAAAAATTTTCAAAAACTATTTTTGCAAACAGCCAATGCTCAACGAGCACGGAACTCACCCTCGAGATATGCAACCTCGGATCTGGGGGCAATGGAAAATTGCCCTTAGCTTAAAGGGGGGGAAGGCAACGGAAAGTTGCCTCTAGTTTGGACGGCAACTCAGGGCAACTTATGGCACTGTATGGCAACGGAAAGTTGCCTCTTGTTTGGATGATGCCGCGGCATGCTGTAAGCCAGTCCTCGTTGATGATGATCGGACCCTCAGACGCAGAGGAGACGAGGACGGTCTGAACCAATATATGGACACAGTCACCTGGAAGGTGTTGATGGTTGGGCTTTGAAGACGATGGTCTGAACCAATATATGGACACAGTCACCTTGAAAGCGTTGGTGGCTGGACTTTGAGAGGAAACTGACTGTGTAGTTTCAATAGTCACAACCGAACTAACGGATTCAGGGGAGGCAAAGGCGATCAAAACCATTACATGGACTGAGACGCTATGAAAGCGTTGGGGGCTGGACTTCAGGATGAAGTTGCCTACGTATCCCAAACATGGGAATCAAGCCTTACGTAGTTCCGGTTAAGGTACTCTCGGGTATTTTAACCTTCACTTTTTTTTCAGGCTCTAACTTTTGCCAAGGCGCCCAATGCGGGTTTTCGACCTTGCGAGCTTCTTCTTCTTTTCTTTTCAATTTTTGTATCTTTTCATTCTTTTTCCTTTTTCATTCTTCTTTTTCTTCTTTTTTTCTTTTCTTTTTCTTCTTTTTGTATTTTTTCTCTTGCTCTAACTTTTGCCTGGGTCGCCCTTCCGGGTTTTCGGCCCAACGAGCCTCTCAAAGGGTAAAAGTGTAGCAAGTCCATGCCAAATGGTTTTAAGATTGAAGCCTCTCTGTATCCAGGAGAGTGACTAACGGGTTGATTTGTAGAAGAATCCATCATGGTTGCTTCATGAGCCTTGCCTGGCGGGGTCTGATCTTCTTGATCTGAATTTGGTGCCTCTTGCTCGAGGGCTGCTTCAAATCGGGCCACACGGGCCTTACACAGGGGTTAACTGTTGAACGTTCTGAACGAATTCCAGGTTCGGAATGGATAAATTGGATCTTAAGGCTAAGAGCGATCCTAGGCTGCACAATCTCAAGAGCGATTCCACACAGGTCTTCACAGGACTGCGCAAAACATTTTGTTTTTGAAAATTTTTAAGAAAGCGACAAGTCGCTCGCGCTGAAGATAGTGTGGAACCAGTCTGGATCAAACTAGGGTCCTTCTTAGTGCTCACGCTGACAAGCATGATTTTATTCATTAAAGGTTCAGCGTGCCTCTCCTTCTCTCAATATGATCAAAATTTGCAAAACCCGAGGAATTCCTTCCTCTTCGTTTTATCACCGCAGTGTTCAAAAGGTTTTTGAAAAACTTAGGTCATTACAACGATGTTCAAGGCATAAGAGAATAGGTAAAGTGCACTATCGTTCCATTCACATCTTCCGGCACAACTAGCTCAAACTAAAAGCAAGCATGAAAACGAGATAGCCACAGCTGTTTCATTCCAAATCCCTGATTGCAACTGGCTCCTTAACTGAGACAGACTCAAAAGGAAAACAAAGCAGGTAATTACAAGACAAAACAGTGTTCGAGGCAACAACCCCGGAATCACCTGGTATACTATACAAGAGGGACTGACTCATTACAACAAGACAGACCCTGTAAGCAAAAATACTGACTCAATACAGATAGACAGGCTCAAAACAAAACAAAAGACTGACTCGACACCCAAGTCAGAATTTACAAAACTAGCATTGGCAGATGCTCAAAAATGCGTGCCAAACGCCACATCCAAAAATGTACCAGGCATTGCCCGCAGGCGGTTCACCTTCTGATTACATACTCGCAGTATCTGTGTCCTCAAAATCCAACAACTGGGTGGTGACGGACTTTGCTGAGGTGGGAGGGAGGATAACCTCGTTGTCAATCAAATCCTGTACGTCATGACGGAGGCGGAAGCAATTATCAGTGGCATGGCCGGTCTGCTGGTGGTACGCACAGTACAGAGCAGCATCGTGTGTAGCAGGGAGATTCTTCGGTAGAGGCCGAGGCTCCAAGGGTTTAAGGTGTCCCCTCTCGGCAAGGATCTGAAGTGCCTTTGACAACGGCATATAAAGAGCATGGAAGACCCTACGCCCTCGGGGCAGGTACTTCGTATTTTTGCTAGACGCACTAGCGAAAGGGTCGGCAGGTGCGGCCTTGATTTTTGGATCTTTCCCAGATGCAATGGGAGGAACTGTTCCGGCATGACGGGGCCTGTCCCGAATTTCTGATTGACTAGAACTACCCTCAGGTGGAATGGGGAAAGCATCCTCCACAGCTTTTGTTACAACTGCAGATATCTGTTGCTTGTTCATCCTTCCGGCTTTCAAAGCCTCTACTGCCCACAACAGTTGTTCGATAGGATCGGCATTCACCTTCACTTTGTCTTTACCTCTGGCCTCGGCCTGATTGAGGGTTTGGGTTGATATTGACACATCATTGTTATAACTGGAGGCCATCTCCGGTTGACTAAGTTCAATAACAATTCGGCCCAACAGTGGGGGCTCCTGGGGTACAAAGCTCCCGGTGTACGGTGCAGCTGGCGGTGAAGCTGACATCCCATAGGCGAGATCCGCCACAGACCTCTGGAGATCACCTATCATCTCCATTAGTTCAAATGTAGTAGGCTCACGAGCCTGATATAGCTGAGGGGCCCAGACTGGGTGTGCAACCGGCGATCTGGGTAGATGTGGCATATCAACAGTAGTCTCGCTGTGTAGGGTGATTCCTTGATCCAACGCGGTCGTCATGACCATGATCTCTTCTGAATTCTGTGTCATGCTAAGTCCTGCCTCAGCGAGGAGAAGGCACTAGCTGATCAATTCTCTGAATTTCTGAACCCCTGAAACCGAAAATAAGCAGTATTTCAGCCCCAAACAGATCAAACACAGGTGTAGCCGAACAACTGCACTCTACTACTGATCACTGTTCCCCAGAATCACTATTTGAAACTGAACTGATACCTGCAGACAAAACTGATTCTTGACAACATTAATACTGGTGTCCTCAGGCCGGATACCCAATCTTGCAAACTGACATGCGCATTCCCCCTGTAGAGATACACTCTAAAAGGCACATAGCAGGTAAAAGAGAGCCAAAACACCCCTATGCTGGGGTAGGGTTTCCCAGTCCTATTTTGTCAGGAGCTAGGGTTTCACTATGCACACAGCGGCTTCAAACAACCTATATCGGGTAAGCAACCTGTCCTAGTTTGGAATGGTCACTAAGGATCCGAATATGCACTAGGTCGAATGGTCAAAAAGGGTGCCCCGGTAAAAACCGGGGTTTGTGTTCCCATACTGGTAGAGCCCGCAACCGGTCAGCCTTATGGTCATGCCTTGACAAGACAAGCCTCCAGCAAACCGCTCAGGAATAGCAGATGGCCAACATGGTGTCCTAAGCGCACCAATGCACATGCAATGCAAAGAGACACATAAATGAAATCAAAACAGGATATCACGAGTTCGAGTCAAGCGCTCTAAAATCCCCAGCAGAGTCGCCAGAAATTGTAACACGTCCGCGGGGGACCTCGCGCTACAGTTCGGACTCCCCTTTTTTGTTTGTTGCGGTTCGTAATCTGAACCAAAGAGTCCAACTCTGGCAAATCGTTTTGAGAAAAAACAGATTTTGAAAAGAAGTGCCAAACATGGACTGCTTTGCCAGATACAGAGTCGCCACCTAAATATTTTTTTAAAATGGGAAATTTAGGAAACCCTGACTCGGTGCCAAAGGCCACGTGTCCGTCATCACCAAAGTTGCCTCGGCTCGGGAACTTGGGTACGATTGGGGAAGGTCAGCTATGAGCACCCCCTCTCGCCCGGTCCGAAGACCGGCCTCTACTAACCATGATATCCGATTTTGAAAACGTTATGTGTTCTTATTCCGGTTATTAGCCTAGAATTACTATGTTATGCGCACAGCAAACAAGTATAGACTAGATTGCCTAATTTGGAAATAAGCATTGCATATCCGTTGGTTTGAAAAACGCTTTGGGATTTGCCACTCACAAGTAGGCTAAAATACGGATTTCAACGAGTTTTTCCAACTCAAACAATCCAACCTCCACCCACAGGCATTCAAGCAGTTTAATACGTAAGCATTTAGCCACATGGTAAGCATACTGTCATGTTAACATTCACACGCATGTGGTATGCTAAAGCATAAAAAACTTACCTAGTACTCCGTGCCAAAACAATAAACTAGTTAGCAAACATGCATGGTCCTAGTTTAGAAATGGCTAATGCATCACATGCAAGGATGCAATCTAGACAGGCTCGGCTATCCTAAACATGGCATGTGGAATGCTACAAATAACACGTATTCAATTTGGAATTGAAATACAATGCAGTTAGCATGATGTACCGAGCCCGGTGCATGTAAACAAATGCATGGATGCACACATGCATTGCATAAGGTATGCTAAAATAAATATGCCCTAATCTACCATCATAAGCAGGTAAATAAAAGGGAAGAAAGAAATAGGGGTTGGAAAACATACACACACCCACACACACTTATTACAAATATGCCCTCACACGGAGGGACCAAAAGAATAATACAAATTAATTAACTACGCAAGCTAATTAAATATTACAAATTGCCTAATCAATTAACAAACTAATTAAACTAGGAAGAGCAGTAAACCGCCTCGGGAGGAGAGCCAGATGCAATGTAAGCTCGGATCCTGCTCGGAATTGCACTGCCATGCATAGTCTGCCTCTGTTTTTTCTTGCTATACACCTCTGAAGACTGCCAAAGTCTCAGGAATGCCTCTCTGGACATTGGGGGACAGCACCGGCTGAGTAGAATGGCCACCGGCCGTAAGATGTGATCATCGGCTGGAAATGAGGCTATCGGCCACCAATACACTGCCGGTCGGCATTAAATATTGCCGGTCGGCAAAAAGTTCCTGCAGAACCTGCAACTCACAGCAGCAGAGGGCAAAACCTTGCATGGCAATACAATTCAAGCAATGTATGCACCAACCAAGTCCCTTATCATGTATATAACTCAAAGGGGCATGGTCCTTGGTTCTTGGACCACCAATCACGCATTTCCATGCATGATGGCCCAAAAACCAAGTGTGCAACTTCAATTTCAAATGAAATGCAATGCAAACAAACAAACCAAGGCCCAATTCCTATCACCAAATCAAGGAACAAGGCATGCATGCAAGATGCAATGCAACCTAGGCATGCAAGCTAAGGATGCAACATGGCATGGCAAGGCACTTATGCAAGCATACAAGCAAACATGAGGCAATGCTAGCTAATGAAAAGATGGGCTTAAACATGATTTAGGCAGCTCTAAATAGGCCTAAAATTAGTGGCCAAAGTGCTAAGAAATGAGGGCTAAACACACATACACACATGCACATGTTAAGACCAACACTTAAGGCATATGAAAGCAACTCTTAAGCACATTTAAAAGAAACTATGTAGGGACATATGGCATGCAAATGAAGCTTTGAAAATCATGTTAAAACATGGTGCCAAACCAATTTAAACAAGACAAACATAAGCATGCAAATAGTCCAAGTTCTTGAAGCAAGGTAATGAAGCTTTGAAGCACACTTAGCATAACAAACATGGCATGCATTAAACAACTAAAAACAGATTTTTAGCATGTTAAAACAAGGTCAAAGGACTACTTAGATGGCATCTAAGTGGCTCAAATATGAAGGCATGCACAAATGCACTTTCAATGAGCATATAACACATGCTCATAAGGCATCAAAGAGACAACCAAGGCAAGCATACAAGCATGTCTTAGGGACTGAAATGATGTTACAAATGGTGCCAAACCACTTAAATGATGCAAGCAACACATGCTACACATTCTCATACTTAAGGCCAACAAGCCAAAATACAAATGAGCTATACCAAGCATGCCAAAATCGACCCAAACAATTATGGACAGACCATAAACATGGCAAAATAAGCACAAAACCTTCACAAGGTTAAACCTAAAACATGTTAGAACAAAGGCTAACAACCTAAGGCATATTAAGGCAATAACAAGGCATTACATGGTAGGTATGCTAAGCATGCATGGTGTACCAAAACCAACTTACAAATATGTTAGATCATGGCATAATAAGCATGGAAAACAGCCTAGACATGATCAACAAACATTCAAATATGATGCTCCCTCAAGAGGCCAAAAATGGTCCTTTTCAAGGACAACAAGGAGAGGGGGTGGCCCTCTCCTTCTTGGGACTTCAAAGCATCATCCTCACCACTGAAATCCCTCAAGATTTCAGTGGTGAGGAGGCCCAAGCACCAAAGTCCCGAAGCTCACCAAAAGGGGTACAAAATGGGGCCTCTCAAGGCCTAAGAGGGGTCAAACTCCTCCAAACCACAAAACACTCTTAATAAACTATCAAGAGGGCTTAAAAATAGAACTTTTTTGTATTATACACTAAGCGCAAAAACAGTTCTAAGATAGGAAAAAGTAGTGTGCAAAAATGGGGTAAAAAGGACTAGTTTCTCACCCTTGTAGAACTTCTTCACAAATGGTAGTTTTGTTGCTTCCTTGAGCTCAAATCCAGCCAAGGACCTCAAGAACAAGCTCTGGCCCTTGAAGAAACCAAGAAAAGGTGAAAGACTAGGTGTTTGTGTGCAATAGTATGGACTAAAACACCTAGAACACAAAGAGAGAAAAAGAGAGATAGGAGATATGTATCAACCCTAACCCTAAAACCAGAGCTTCTCTCTGTGTTTTCCTCTCCAAAATTTCTCTAACTCTCCAACCTCAATGCCAAGAGAAGAGCCCTTCTCTTATAGGCAACCAATCTTGTAAAGCTTGTTCAATAAGCTTACAAGATGGCCATCCCTCCATACACGTGTATGGAGGGGAACAAAATGCCACACAGCTGTCCTAAAATATCTGCAAAAGCAGATGAACAGTAGTCGGTTGGCTAAAAGTGTCATTTTGACAAAAATGACTGCCGACCGGCAACAAAGAGTGCCGACCGGCAATATATATTGCCGATGGCATAAAACCCTGGCCGATGGCCTATAGCCACGGCCGGTGATGTGTGGGGATGCCTCACAAGGCATTCCCTGCCCCTCCAAGGCAAAACACAAGTGTTTGGTGCAAAACCAGACACTAAATGGTCGAGTTCGGAGATCCTGAGGCAGGGCGCGTAGCCGAGACCTCCGGGAACTCCAAACGAACACAAACATGGATAATCACCGAGTGTTCCAACGGTGACGTCCAATTCTTGAGGACGGTCAAAAATGGGGTGTCTACAGTTGCCCCTCTTTGACAGAACTCGGAAGTCATAACAATGACGGGAGTGAATGTCAAAGCCCAGAGACGACCCATTTTTGACAAGGCCGAAGACTCGGACAAACATACAAAGCGCAAGTGGTTGAACCCGCAGGCTACCTACGTATCCCTTTAGGAATCAAACCAGCGTAGTTCAGGTCTAGGCATACAAGCCACAAATAAGATATGCGCCCGTAGGCTGGGGCAAGATGCAAGACAATGCACGAAGCCGAGCATAACTTATGATCATGCAAAGAAAGCTGTAACGAAGCACACATGCAACAGTTTTAAGCTAGCAAACACCGAACTACACTACAATGCAGAAAGGATGTAAGAGAATTATACAATTCTCGATACGTCTCACTCGGAGGATACAATACCTGTCCGGTTCGTCTGGTTTCACCAGCCTCAAATGAACCGTACATACAATATCGTGCCTGAAAAGAAAACAAACTTAACAAGTATGATATTGTTAGCAAAATGCATAACATGCAAAATGAATGCTAAATGCAATGCTATATATACAAAACTATGTATAATAATGCAAATGGAAATGCAATGCGATTGAATCATGATCCAATCATGAGCGGTTCAAAACCACACCCATGTCAAATAGATTAATGGAGGTAACAAGTCCGTCTACCATAGAAAAGGTGCCGCAACCCTCAAACCAACATACCAGCGTGGAATAGGCGCGTACACATGCAGAACTATGAGTAATGTAGACGGACACAAGAACGAGTATTGGGTGGAATGACATAAGTGGGGTAACGACCCGCTGAGGAAAGAATAATGATCCTAATGCAGGATGCAACAATTACACTACAATGTAATATCTACAGTGGTTATGGCGCGCGGGCCAAACCGTATCTTGCTTAGGAAGGGCATGTACGCATACAAACCGCGTCCAATCACAGAAAAGGTGCCGCAACCCTCAAACCAACATACCAGCGTGGAATAGGCGCGTACACATGCAGAACTGTGCTTTGACATGAAAAGTAAGGGCACATACCAGACCAAGCTCAACAAGGAAAGGCGTAAGCTATTAGGGGAAGGTGATGCAATGGATGTATGCAATCTAAAATGCAATATCTACAAACATGCAATGGAAGTGGATACAATGGATATGGCGCGCGGGCCAAACCAAATCTTGCCTAGGAAAGGCATGTACGCATACAAACCGCGTCTAACACAGAAAAGGTGCCGCAACCCTCAAACCAACATACCAGCGTGGAATAGGCGCGTACACATGCAGAACTGTGTTTTGACGTGAAAAGTAAGGGCACATACCAGACCAAGCTCAACAAGGAAAGACGCAAGCCATAGATGGAGGATGATGCAGTGAATGCATGCAACTATAATGCAATATCTACAAATATGCGGTGGAATGTAAATGCAATATTTACAGTGATGCATGACAATGCCCTATATTACGATGAAATGCATGACATATGCAATATCTACAACGATGCATGTTGTTTTTGTTATTTTTTGAAATGCATGACATATGCACTACCTACGATGATGCATGACAACGCGGTATTTACAATGCAATGCATGACAATGCGGTATTTACAATGCAATGCATGACAATGCAGTATTTACAATGCGATGCATGACAATGCAGTAAAGGTTTCGCACCCTCCAAGGATTTAAGGTCTCCTAGACCGTGCGTGTTTAAGGTCTCGCCAGACTGTTGCGCAAAATGATGCACAATGCAAGGTGAGTATGTTTAAGGAAGCGTTTAACCTTTCATCAAATTTCGTAGGTAACTGTTGGTGGATGACCGGAAGGACAATCGGGTGGACGATCTCCTGGACAACTGGGTTTTGGGATGATTTTGATGAAAATTTACTCTTCACGAAACGACCGACAAAATTGGTAAAAACTGTTGGAGTGCATCATGTCAGATCAAACATTTCATTAAAATTTTACTCAAATTTTATAAAGCATTAGAGATACTCTTAGAGGTGAGTATGTTTCAGATTGGTTCGTTTTAGCCGTAAACAAGTCCTATCTATTACCTACGGTTCTATCAAAATTTGGAATCAAACCAATCCATGAAAATCTTGAAATCAATTCGGCCCGAATCACTAAACCATGGATTGCTTCGATTTAGAACTGCGAATTTTAAAAATAATATTATTATTCATAATATGATCACGAATATTATTCACAACTTAAAAATTGTTTACATGATTATTTAAAACTAATTTTATCACTACACAAGAATATACTTATACTAGTAGATAATTTATATATATTTGATACTAACAAAATATTTTAATATTTATATTCGATAACAAATTATAATATATTTTAATATTTATACTCAAACTCTAGTTTCTATCATTATTGTTATTTTTTACATTCTAAACCAACCTTTATTAGCCGTTAGTAAGCAGTAGTAATTGTGTGGCTTTCCCACACAAAAAAGCAAAAGCAAAATTTGGTGTCTTAGGCCATCTCTAACTGTGTACCAAATCCATCATTAAATTTAAGTTTGATGAAAAGTAGTTTCTTTTTTTGCTTCAACGGTTTCACCAAATATGTATCAAATCGAGAATATAAAAAATGTTTCACCAAATTGAGAACGTTTGGGACCTTTCAACATTTCACTGTTCAAGACCGTTGTTTTTGGGCCTCAAACGACCTACCGATGGACATTCGGCCGAATGTCCACCAAGTCATCCGCTCAGTACACGGGTCCATCACATTCACACCATCTCACACCAACCATTTTTTTTTTTGCAACACCATATGTTGGATAAATTTTTCATTCATTCTCTTTATATTACTACCTCTTTAACTTCTACTAAACATCTTCTTTTGCTAATCTAAAATTGGGATTCCCAAATTTGTGAGGTCCTTGAAAATTTTACTTTCTTAAAAGTCCCTTACTTTTAAATTATTTCTTTGAAGTCCTTTAGATTCTTAATTAATTGCAATTTTAACCCTAGGATCAAAATATATGCGCTAACAAAAACCCGCAAACCCTAATCGATTTCGGTAACTTAGAAATCCTTTCTAATACCCTAATACTGATTAATTGACTCCCTAAATATGGAATTACCACTTGAAAACCCTAGGTTTTTCCGGTCTTTATCACGTTCATCGGTTGATCGCCTTTTTATTCGAAACAAGAAATTCAAACCGAATTAGACTCTCTAACCCCAATTTAATTTAATTCTACACTAAAATAAATGTTCTAATTCATAAATTAAACCCAAAGCCCTCACATTTTTTATTAAATCACAAACTGACCCTAAACAAGTATCATTATATATACATATACACTTGTACCCTAAAATCTATTTTTATACACTATATTTTACAATTTTCAACATTTGTACACAAAATAAAATAAAACAAGTCTCTCAAATCACCATCATATGGCTAGCCATACCTGCATAGATATAATGAGTGTACTTTTGAGACAAACTTGTATAATTTAAGGGAAATCTTTGACTTTTGTTACAAACTTATATCTATAAATGTATATATACATTGTACTTGTAACTAGGTTGGTTTGATTAAGATAAAACCCTAACAAGATGATGCGTAAGTACTCAATTAAGACCTCTAATCATCTACTGTTCCATTGAATTCAAACTAAATCCAAAATATCCAATCCAATTCCAACCAATGGGCATTTTGGACCTTTTGCACCAGTTTTATTATAAAAACAACCCCACCCTTAGCATTTTACATACAAGAACACACACATAAACACTTCATTTGGCTGAGAGGGAGAGAAGAGAAGAGAGTGAGCTTGGTGGAGGAAAGGGGAGGAAGGAAAAGTCTTGTTAGCTAACCAACCAAGCCTCAAATAAGTCACATCACCATCCCTCATTCTATTTCCTTTTCAAATACATATTAATAGAGATTTAAAACCACATTTTCAGATGTGTTGTGATGGTATTCATGTGTTCAAAGTGGATGAATTAGGCTTTGATCATTCTTCTATTCATATTTCCTCTTAATAGATGCAAAACTACATTTTTCTTCCCATATCACACATTTTTTTTTAAAGGCATACCACCACTATAAGAATTTGAGTTATTGATACATTATTTAGTATGTTTTTATCACAAAAGGAGTGAAAAATTTCCCTTAGTTGGCCTCTTTTCTCACCAATCTTCTTATTTTGAGTATTATGCATGAAAAATCCGTTTTACAGCCAACTTTAAAAAATTCTAGAAAAATGTAGAAATATCTTATGGACCTCGGTTTATGTCAAAATCTTACTTAAGGAGTTATCTTTCAAAAAAAATTTGTTTTATTGAAAAAGAGTGAGCAGTTTGTAAGAAAATCTGATTCTCGTAACGGTTGACGAATCTTGATAGCGTTGGAGTGTTTCTTAAATAACTAAAAATCTAGATAAGCTATTCCATTTCTAACACATGTTCTGAACACTAGATTAAATTCTTTACAGACCATAGGAAGGCCAAGTTTGGGAAAAATCTAAAATAGCCTTTCGATTTGAATCTTTAAGTGGTACTGTATCTAGAAATTTTGTTTGGCATTGATATGTTATGCTCTTGTGTTCATGAATATGTTTATTAATATATGATCATGTCTTGGTATGATATTACATGTGTTGTGGTAATATACCGTTTATTTTAGTCATTTGATGATGCTTATATTTATGCAAATTTATTCTTTTGTTATTTGCTCGTGCTAACTAACTTAAAACATTAATCTAAACGAAAAAAATTAATGGGGTGGCTAATGGGGTTTCGATCACATGAATATGTTATGAGATAAGATTATGTTCAAATTGATTTGGTTAGCGGGATGTGTTCCCTTTTGAAAGTTGAAGTCTTGCGCAAGTGGTTGTATCGAAACCCTTGAATGGATCAGTTGTATTCGGACCCTAGGTGTTTATGATGGATAAGGTTAGAGGAGGTTATGGACATGGCCCTTATTTTTCTGTCTCTTTTGAGGTCCTCGGTTGGCGCTACACGATATATAACCATTGGTAGACATCTGGGGTAAGGTCTGTAAAGCAGCAAAAGAGGGGCATATCGAATAATCCAAGTTCAATTCTTACGGTCGGGAGGATGAAATCTCTTTGGGGGATTTCTAAATTACTAATAACTAACCTTGTAACATTTGTTATTTACTTGAATGTCATGTTCATTTCCTATATTGTTGTAATTGCTATGGTGTATTAGATTGGAAAAAGTGATGGGGTGTGTGTGCGTTTACTAGGCATTCAAAACTTATGGTGTTTCATGCTAGGTATTGAAGACTATTAGACCGGTCAAAGGCAAGGTTGAAGTATTTGAAGACGTATGGCTACCCTATGAAAGTTAGAAACTAGTTTTGTAGCGTTTTGAGATTATAAGTGATCAATCGCTTGTTGTATTTGAGACCTGGTTTTGTAATTATACATACTTTTTATATTACCTATTCCTTATTTTCTCGTCAACTCATGTAGGCCTTGTGTTAATACTTTGTCAAGATCTGTCAAAAGGATAGCTTTGCTATCTAAGGTGGTTGGACTTAGAAGGGAGGCTATATTGACTCCTCTGACCTTCCTAGGATCTTACTTGGTTATTAATCAAAGGACTCATTAGTGATGTTTCCTATTTTGTAATCTTAGATAAATCCTGTATTTATTTGTTAATATATTATCTAATATTCTCGATTTTTGGGATGTTATAGAATTAGCCATCGGGAATCCAATACAGCAATACAATTGCCAGCCAATCCCATTAACTAATCTCAAATACAATCGATTCTATACAATAAAATCTATGTAATAATTTGATTTGTCAACAGTACAATACATAGTTCTATAATTAATTTGCTAAAGGCACTAGAAAAAAATACAATCACGATCGTAAACCCAACTCAAATCAATTAAGTGTCAAAGTATTAAAAAATCACTACAAAAAATGCAAACCCACTACAAATGTCTGAAATGAATTCACCACCATATTAAAAAATAGTACCCATTAAAAAAAAAAAAAAACCACGAACTTGTCTTAGCTCAGATCACGAATAAGATTATGAAAAAAATGTTCAGGAAAAAGAGATTTATATAAAACTATTACCGATCGGTGGCGGAGATAAGGCCAAGAACAAGACCCAAGAAAGGGAACCCAGAACGCGAACATGTCACCGTAGAGAAGTGTCGCCGCCCATATCAGGCACAACGCAGTTGTCAAATTCCACATCATCTCCTCCTCCTATGCTCCGTCGTAGTGGCATATCACTTGTTCAGTTTCTCCGACTACATTGCACCATTGAAAATTTTGCACTGATCGCTCGATCGACTAGTGCTTTAATGAAAAACTAAATTCCTCCGTTGGAATAGACGATATCAGAGAGTTTTTACTCAATTTTTTACTTAAATTTGGTAAAAAAAGGTAATGCACCGATGTAAACCCACATTTGACACAAAAAGGCAAAAGTAAGAGTGCTAGGAGATAAAAGAAAAGAAATAATTGTTTAAATTATAAAAAGATAAAAATAAATCATTATAATTTTTTTAATATTTTATTTAGATAAACAGGGAAAAAATATTGATTTAACTTTTAATAAAATAATATATTAAAATAAAGATATTTAATAAAATATTATTTTATTATAATATTTTATAATAAGCTTCCTGGTGATGAATCTGAAATCAAAAAAGTAATTGAACAAAATAATTATACCAATCAATGTTTAAAAACTATTGATAAATAGTTAGACAAAATTGAAACTACTTTTGAAGATTATTCAACTAGTCATACTTCCACTAGTAAACCTTTAGACAAATCACTTACTAATCTTCCTAGTAATAGGAAACGGTTAAGCCTAGTTACCCATGATACTACTACTGTTGATGTGATGATCGGGTGTGTCACTAATTTCGCTTTTCCTTGTTTAACCTTGGATTAACCCTAATAGAGTGTCGGGTTAAATTGGAGCCATGTTGAGTGTTTGGGATTTGTGTTGTTCGGAGGGTTTTTCTCAATGTAATTTCTATTCACGTTTTTATTCGGTGTTGAAGTTTCTTTCTTCCAAAAAGTGCGGGGTCAGGTCCGGAGTGCCCGGGAGCAAAGCGAAAAATTTCTGGGCTGCTGGGCCAGGGCCGCACGTGCGGGGCCCTAGGTCACACATGTGGTGAAGGTTGCGCTTCAGTGGTGTGCATTCTGTCTAATATGCACGAGCGGGGTGAGGTGCAGGAGAGGGGCACCGCATGTGCAGGGGAGGCGCTCCGTACGTGCGGGAAGGCGTTCCGCACATGCGGGGAGGTGTGCAGCACGTGCGGCAGACGGGCAGTTCGAAACTCTATTTTTTTTTTACTCTTTTTGCCGAAGTTGTATCACATTTTAGACATCTTTCTCTCACTCTAAGCCTCATTGCTCTCCTCCTTCTCTCTAGAAATCCTCGCCAAAACACTAAAACACTTTGATTCTTGTAATCTTCGGATCTAGATCATCAACATTTCACACCAATCTTGAAGATCCAATTTAGGGCTCCTCTTGGTGTTGTGGAAAATTGAAGGATTTTCCATATTGAATCTAGGGTTTTCTCTCTTCTCTTCGTCAAAGCTTGAGGTAGGGATTTCTTGAGTCATATATACATGTTTTGCTATATGAATGTTGATTTAAGAGTTTTCATGAGGTTGTTATGTTGATTTTAATTTTGCACTAAATGAAGAGAGAGAGAGAGAGAGAGAGAGTTTTGAAAAGATAGGTTTAAATCTCAACTTTTTTTTTATTTCCATGAGGATTTTCTTCTATAAAACTCAAGAAAGATGATTTTGGTAGGATTACTTCAAGAGAATGGTGAAAGGTTTGTCTTTGATGAAAAACCCTAAGAATTTGGGGATTTTGGAAAATAAGAGAAATGTCTATAAAATTCTTTATTTTGTTATGCGTCAAGAGGAGGAATGAGAATAATTCCATTACATGTTTAGCAAAATGACAATATAATTGATATATGAAAAATGGGATGTTATTTTTACATATTTGTTAAACACTTGAACATGTCTAGATGGGAAGTAGAGAAAGGTTGTGTACCATGGAATGTGAGAATTGTAAAATAAGTCTTTGGGTTTACTGTAGAAAACATTACATGTAGTCTTGACGAGGTTAGCTTGTTATTAATTGTGCTTGATGAGAGATTGATGTTGCCATGGGTTTATTTCAAGTAGTTATTTCGTGAAATAATATTGAAGAGAGGAAATGAGAAACGTGTTGATTTGATGTTGTAACAAGTTACTTGAATTGGAGAATGTTGTAAGGCATGGAAGTTCATTGCATTGCATGCTCATTAAAGTTATTAATTTGCATTGTGAATTTATTTTTAGAAAACATTCACTTCATGAAAGAAAAGGATATTGTAATAAGATCAACGGAAATATGTATGGGGTAAATACGTTTGGTAAGTCCGGTTAGGAGGTGTAGATGATTTGATAAGTTGGCCTGAGTGTTCGGGGTGAAAGACCGAAAACACGCGCGGATGAGGTACCACTTCCTTTCTGGTTAGCAACCGGTAAAGTGGAGTATTGGTAGTGCTCGTAGAGCCTACTTGCAGACACCAACCTAGGGATTACCAGTGTCATATTTACTGCCCCTATTGATTAAAATTGGAAGTTTTGAAATATGTGAGATTGTAAGCTTTTATTGAGAAATAGAAAGTTTCAAGAAGAGCATGAAATGAAATTTCTTTAAAAGAGCATGGCATGGCATTGACATTTGCATTTTTATCAAGAGTTTGCATAACTATATATACTTTGTAAGAATTCTCTACTGTGCTTTATGCTCACCCCTATGGGACTTTGGTGTAGGTAAAGACGTGGTGATCTCGCCAAGTTGAGGGCGTAGATAATTGTAAAGAGTACATAGCTCTATTTTGTTGAGATTTAATTGCTAGCCAAGGATTATTTTTGTATGAGCCCGAGAGGCCACTTTTGTGTAACCGAGCTTAAGCCTTGGAAGTTGTAGCCTATAAGGGCATTTACTTGTTTTGAGAACTATATGCTTCACATACTATAGATTCATGTGTTTTTTTTACCAATGAATGTATAACTTGCATGCGAAACTTTTGTATAAGCTTGTGTATTAATTATGTAAAGAGCGAAGGATTATTGTCATGACTTAATGAATGTTAGTTAAGGTGGTTGGTTTATGTTGAAAAATTTCGGGGCGTTACAGGTGAACCCATTGAACAATTATTTACTAAAATATCCACTACTTATAATGAAAAAGGCCTACGGTCTTAACGCAACAACCACCTGTTCAATTCAGAAGTGACTCCGATACATCCAACAATGAAATCAATCAAATAGCCCAACAATTCCAAGACAACAATCTTAACCAAATCACACATCCTAAAGTTAATCCTACTACTCTCACCAAAAATTGGTATACTAAACCTACACCCCTGGATCTTCAATTTGAAGAAACTAATATTAGCAATCAATTTTCTGCTTCTGCTAAAAAATTATATGAATGGAATATTAATGGTCTTAGTGAAAATCAAATTTTACAAAAATTAAATCATATGTCCATGGTTGCAAATAGTTACCTTAGTAATTATCCTGATTATACTCAACTTGAAATAGTCTCCCCACTTACCTCCGGATTTACCGGTATGCTTAAATCTTAGTGGGATAAATAACTAATTTCTGATACATGTGAAAGTATTCAACATGCTCAACAATTAGATGAAAATGATTTCCCAATCTTTTATGAAGATATAGGATCAAGTAAACTTAATGGTATTAATACTTTAATATTTACTATAGTCAAACATTTTATTGGAACACCTACCAATATCCATTCTCATATCCATGATCAGCTTAGTAATCTCATTTGCCCTACTTTAAGTGATTTTCGCTAGTATAAAGATGTCTTTACCTCTCGTGTCGTTCTTAGAGAGGATTGCACTAAGTCATTTTAAAAAGAGAAATTTATCAATGGATTACCGAGTCTTTTTGCCCATAAGATTAGAGATGTTCTTCATCAACCTACTGGTATTATAGAATATGATAATCTAACTTATGGTGCCATCATTAGTACAATTCAAAAAAAAAGGATTAAAAATGTGTATAGATTTGAAACTTAGTCAAAAAGCTGCTAAAAATAAACATAAAGCTAAATATGAATTAAGAAATTTCTGCAAACAATATCCAAAGAGAGGTGGAAGCAACACATAAATAAAACAAGTTAAATAAACTAAATTAAATAAAATCTAAATTGAATAAACTAAAGTAAATAAACTTAAATAAACTAAATTAAATAAAATATTTTAAATAAGAATCAGATAAGCAAAAATAATATAAACTTACAATTGTTTAAATTAACTTACAATCGTTTATTGGAAGTAATCGGAAAATATAGAATTGTTTACTGGAAGTAACTGGAAAATACAGCTTCTACATGCATCCTTAAAAACTGAATTTTTAAACAACAAACTAGAAATTTTACAAAAACTGAGAGAAATTACGAAAGAAAATTTTGAACTCTTTCCAACTCTGAATTGGCCTTGACTGAGGAGCTGCTTTTATAAGCAAAGTGGATAGCTGTTAAGCTTGTGAACTGGGAACTGTGAGGCCTGTGACTGGAGCTGTGAGGCTTATGACTTCAAAAGCTGGAAAATACTGTAAAACTTGTGACTTGAAAAGCCTGAAAATAAGAGGCACATGGGTGCTGAGAGCATCTTTCTGTGACCGAGAACTTTTTTACTTTTTTACTCTTTTTTTTTTTTTTAAAACTTGCAGTGAGGAAACGTGACTGCACAGTTGACTGATGAGGAATCAATATATATATCAACAGCTTTTCTCAAAGTAAAAATGGTGATTGAAGCTGATGTATATATATATAATCCAATGACTTTTTTAGGCATATAGGTCCTGAGCATATTGGAATTTTGGACCATATGGATCATGACTAGTTGAGGCTTCAGAGGAGGCTGAATCATCCGAGGCTTCATCTTCAATTTGTCACTTTGCTTGGGCCATTAATAATTTGGCCATTTGGATCAATTCATCAATAGAGATTGACTTGGGCTTTGAAGTCTGGAAGGTTCAATGCTGATTGATGGGCTTCCAAGTCTGACTGTAGTGAGGGGAAGTGGGCTTCCTTGTGTGGCTGAAGCATTTGGGTTTTGCTGAGACTTGACCATTGTAGGAGTTGGAGCATGAATGTTAAATGGAAATTCTTGCTGGACTTGTTCAATAATATAATGGGCTTTGAATGCATCCCACCATTTAACAAAATGTTGACAACTGACTATGTCATTGGATAGGCTATATTGCCATTTAAAAATCCAAGGGACTTTATATTTGGACATAAAATGGAGCAACTAAGGAAACTGACTTTTATGCTGGCTGAGCTTGTAAATTGAAGAGAAGTAATTGACTTGTTCTATTAACTCAAAAGGGATGATTTCTGGAAGGGCACCATACTGTGACCACCATCTTAGGAACCAAGAAGGGAATTCAGATTTGAATTTGTGGTCAAATAAGAAAAATCAAGAATGCCTCATTTTGATGTAAGAGGATTTTAAACTAAGCATCAATGTAATCA
Source organism: Camellia granthamiana (assembly GCA_036172215.1). Taxonomy (NCBI): domain Eukaryota; kingdom Viridiplantae; phylum Streptophyta; class Magnoliopsida; order Ericales; family Theaceae; genus Camellia; species Camellia granthamiana. The sequence goes on along the minus strand of JAXFYN010000020.1, from coordinate 606,289 downwards.
TAGTAACTATATTGTATATCATGGTTGAGATGGTCTCGTAGTAGAAAAATGAGACCCCATTCTTCCATGGAAACAATATTATGAATGTACAAGGAATGATAAATGATTTTACTGGTCTGAACTCGATCATAGATAGGTTTAATGACTATTGACTTATGATGGAAAAAAATATCCTTATAAAAAGTGATTGACTTATGGGGGAGGGAAAGAATGAAATGCCATCCTTTAGGAAAATAGGATTTGACTAATTCAAGAACATTGTGGATATTTTTGTGGGTAGGTTCTTTGTAAAAAAGATTAACTGACTGTTTAAGAACATAATCTGTTCTTAGGGAAGACTTGTTAGGAGGCATTGGCGTAATTGACTAGCAGGCAAAAGGGTCTGAAGACAAAGTCGAAGTGTAACTAGGTTTAGGAATATTACCAACAATTTGGTATCGGTTAACTAGATCAATTGGAGGTGCAACAATGGGTTAACTGGATGGCACAACGGCAAGAGGTTTTGTAGTAAGTTTGTGGCTTGACATCTGTAAGAAAAATGACAGAAGCAGATTAGCATCCACTGAGGACATCTAATCTATACATATGAAAGTTAACTAGATTAGTGTAATGAGCAATGAAATTGCGATAACTTTTAATCTGATTGAATTGAAGGTAAGGGTAATTTTGTAGTGACTTTAAATAGGATATTTTAAACTTATAATAACGAATAGTTTTGTGGTATCTTGTGACTTGTAATCTGTTTGTAGAACAATAAGGAGTAGGCATGATGCACTATCCTCCTTGTAAAAATTCTCGGGTAAGAAAATCAGGGATAGAATTTTGACTACCAGGAATATATTCAATATCAAAATAAAAATACTGAAAATGGATTGCCATCGAGTAAAAATATGTTTACTAGCAATATTTTAAACATCTTTTTCCAAAACATATTTAGTACTTTTGCAATCAACACGTAATAGGAAATTTTTATTTAAAATGCCATCTTGAAATTTACTAATACATAAAATGATAGATAAAATTTCTTTTTTAATGGTACTATAATTTTTCTGTGCTTTTTTCCAAACACCAGAATGAAAACGAACAATTTGTTCAGATGACTGGGAAGTGTTTTTCTGAAGGAGAATGCCACACACCTCTTCAATTTGAGTTTTGAAATGACTTGAGCATATTTAGAATATGCTGGTTGCCTTTCGGTCTAGAATCTTGTTGCCCAGAATTTCGGTCTTCCGCTTGAGCCGGCCTTCTTGCGCTCGAGCGGAGTTTGCAATCTTTCAGTATCGGGTGTCTCTGCAAAAGTGCTGCAAGAGTGTTTTTCACGCTCGAGTGGAGTTTCTTACGCTCGAGCGTGTCTGAGCTCGAGCGGCCCTTATGGTGCTCGAGCGGCTGTCTGTAATTTGTGAAATACTGGACGGGTGTAATCCACGCTCGAGCGGTGCTCTTTGCGCTTGAGCGAGTTGTTGTTGTTGTTGTTGTGTCTGACGCTCGAGCGTGAAACTCTCCGCTCGAGCGGACTGTGCATATATCAGATCGTAAAAGCGACTTTTTACATAACTTTTTCATCTCTTTTTCATCCAAATCCTAAGTTGAGAGCTTCTCTCTCTATAAATACTCTCTCTCTCTCTATATATATATATATTTAACCTAGATCTAGTGGTCTTCTCACCATCCTTCCTTGGACAAAAAGATTGAGCTCTTCAAGATCTTCATTTCCATCCAAGAAGAAGTGGGATTTGCCATTTTTGGAAGCTTCACCTTTGTCTAGCCTTTTTCCTTGGGCTTCTACTTGGAGGTAGGGATATTCTTGAGTTATATATACAAGTTTTGCAAGATTGAGTGTTGATTTTATACTTCTCTTGTATTATTTAGAAATTTTGTTTTTGATTCAAAAAAATAATGGAATTTCTTAAAGGAGAGTTTAAAAGCTCAAAGATTTTCATGTTGATCCTTAAGATTTTGTATCTATGATCTCATAAAGTAGATTTTGATGAACTCTCACCATAAAATGAGAGTTATTTTGGTTTTGGTGCAAAACCCTAGAATTTGGGGATTTTTGGAAAAACTTGGAATTGTCCATAAAATCTTCTTCTCATTTGATCAAAGATGAATGTGTGTAGATTTCATAATGTGGTTGCATAGATGGGAAGCTTGTCATATGGTAATGGAGAATTTGTTTGGAAACTATGGTTAAGGATATGGTGATATACGATAATAAGATGACAAATTGTTGAGCACTTGGGTTTGTAAGAAACACAAACATTGAAAACTTTAAGTTTGAAAGCATTACATGTAGTCTAGATGAGCATTGAAAGAGGTAATGGGAAACATGAACGTTGATATTATTGTAGAGGCTTGAACACAGAGAAATGTTATAAATCATGGAAGAATCATTGCATTGCATTTTTATTCAATTATTAATTTGCATTGTAAGCTTAGATTTGAGATAATTGTTTCATAAAAGGGAATAATGTTGGAAGGAGAAATGTGGAAATGTTCATGGGGTAAATATGGTGGTAAGTCCAGATAGGGGGTGTAGATGATAGATAAGTTGGCTTGAGTGTCCTTGGTGAAAGGCCAGAAACCCGCACGGATAGGTGTCGAGCCTTCCGGTTAATACCGATAAAAAAGACAATTTGGTAGTACTCATAGAGTCTACTTGCAGACACCAGCCTAGGGATTACCAGTGTCGTATTTACCTCCCATTGATTAAAAGAATTAGAAGTTTGAAATGGATGAGATTGCCTAGTATCATTGAAACATGGTGATTTTCAAGTGGTGCATTAAAATGACGTTTTTTTCATTATGGCATGGCATGGTAACATATTTACATCTGATGTTGAGAAGTTTAGCATAACTGTATATACTTTGTTGGAATTCTCTACTGGGCTTTATACTCGCCCCTATGAGATTTGGTGCAGATAAAGATGTGGTGATCCCGCAAAATTGATGGCGTGGAAATGTTTTGAGAAGAGTAGTGTGCTCTTTATTTTGTTGTGAAAATTGGTAAAGCCAAGGGCTATTTTTGGTATGGATCCGAGAGACCACTTTTGTATAACCAGGCTATTGCCTTGGAAGATGTAAGCCCATAAGGGCATTTCTTTTATTTTACTTTCACATGGAAGTTCATATGTTTCACATGCTATAGATTCAGGTGTTTTCATATCTTTGAATGTATAATTGCATGTGGAACCTTTGTATAAACCTTGGATATTTTTGAGACAGAGAATGGAGAATGATTATAATTAAGGAATATGCGTGATTGATGTATTATTCATGTTGGGTTTATTTCGGGGCGTTACAATGCCACCATAACCAACATCAAAAACATCAATCTAAATAATTTTGAATGAATTTTCAGTAGGAATGCCAAGACAAGGCAAGGTCTTGACATATTTTTTGACTTATTAAACAATAGAGGTATGAGTAGAAGACCAAGGAGGAGGATTATCTTTCAACCTATCAAAAACGGGTTGACAAGTTTTCCTAAGGTCTTTGTAAAATTTAGTAATGTAATTTAAGGAACCTAAAAACCGTTGTAACTAGGTTTTGTCTAAGATTTCATCAGGGAACTTAGAAGCAAACTCAATAGATCGACTGATAGGAAGAATAGTACTTTGGTGGATATCACTACCTAAGAATCTAACTTTAGTTTGGAATAGCTTAATCTTAGAAGCCGAAATGACTAGACCATTATATTTGATAATATGGAGAAAGGAATTAAGATGTTTCCAATGTTCATCGAGTGACTCAGAGAAAATGAGGATATCATCTATGTAGACAATAGAAAAATGACTAAAAAGATTAAAAATTTCATTCATAATGTTTTGAAATTCACTAAGAGTATTTTTTAATCCAAAGGACATGACATTCCATTCGTAATGGCCAAAAGGTGTAGTAAAGCCAGTTTTATAGGGATCATCAGGATGAATTTGTATTTGCCAAAATCCACTTTTAAGATCAAATTTACTAAAGATGACCGCTTGATTAAGTCTTTTAATGAGATCTTTTTTATTAGGGATTAGATAGTGTATCCATTCTAAAACTTTGTTTAACGATTTATAATTAATGACTAATCGTGGAACACCACATTCAAGTTCAGCATTTTTATTAACATAAAAAGCAGGGCAAGACTAAGGCGACTTACTATTACTAATGATGTTATTTTTTAATAATTCATTAATCTCTTTGTTGCACATTTCCACTAATTCATGATTCATTTGAATAGGTCGAGACAGTAGTGTAGCAGGTTCGCGAGGGACCCCCGCTACAGCTCGGACTCAATTTGTGTCACGGTTCTAAATCTGAACCAAAGAGTCCAACTCTGGCAAATCGTTTTGAGAAAAACAGATTTTTGAACAGAAGTGCCAAACATGGACTGCTTTGCCAGATTACAGAGTCGCCACCTAAATATTTTAAAATGGGAAATTTAGGAAACCCTGACTCGGTGCCGAAGGCCACATGTCCGTCATCACCAAAGTGGCTTGGCTCGGGAGCTTGGGTACGATCGGGGAAGGTCAGCTATGAGCACCCCCTTTCGCCCGGTCCGAAGACCGGCCTCTACTAACCGTGATATCCAATTTTGAAAACGTTACGTGTTCTTATTCCGGTTAATAACCTAGAATCACTATGTGATGCGCACAACACAAAAGTATAGACTAGATTGCCTAACTTGGAAATAAACATTGCATATCCGTTTGTCTCGAAAAACGTATTAGATTTCGCTACTCGTAAGTAGGCTAAAATACGGATTTTAATGAGTTGTTCCAACTCAAGCAATCCAACCTTCACCCACAGGCATTCAAACAATTTATCATGTAAGCATTTAGCCGCATGGCAAGCATACTGTCATGGCAACATTCACACGCATGTGGTATGCTAAAGCGTAAAATACTTACATCGTACTCCGTGCCAAAACAACAAACTAGTTAGCAAAACATGCATGTCCTAGTTCATGTTAAGTGACTAATGCATCGCATACAGAATGTAATCTAGACAGGCTCGGCTAACCCTAAACATGGCATATGAAATGCACGAGTAGCACGTACTCAATTTGGAATTGAAAATACAATGCAGTTTGTATGATGTGCCGAGCCCGGTGCGTGTAAACAAATGCATGGATGCACGCATGTATAGCGATGCAGTTTGTATGATGTACCGAGCCTGGTGCATGTAAACAAATGAATGAATGCAAACATGCTTTCATACTGTTATGCTAAATTAAATATGCCCTAATCTACCATCATAAGCAGGTAAATAAAAGGGAGAAAGAAGTGGGGGTTGGAAGACATACACACACCCACGCACACTTATTACAATTATGCCCTCACACGGAGGGACCAAAATAATAATACAGTCCCAAATATAATACAGTCCAAAAATAGAATAAATTAATTATTACAAAAATTTCTAATTAATTAGTAAGTGAAAATGAAATAAAAGGGGGCCACAGCCCTGCCTCGGGACGCACGAATGATGCATGCTCGATCCAACTTGCCCGAAAAACCTACACCGTGCCACTGCTGCTTCTGTTTCCACTGCTCTGTCTCCCCAAAAATTCCCAAAGTCCCAGAACACCTTTTTCATGAGCTGCAGTACCCCACCGGCTAGGGGGAATGGTCACCGGCTGCTTAGATTTACCACCGGCTGCTGATGAGATTATCGGCCATCCATAAAGTGCCGGTCGGCACTTAATACTGCCGGTCGGCACAAAATCCCTGCAGAAGACAGTTTGACAGCAGCAGCTCCAGCAGTGCATGGCATGGATTTTTGAGCATATTTATGCATGGACATGCCCCCTATCATGGAATTTTCAAAGGAGCATGGCCCTCGACCCTCGAACCATCAATCACGCACTTCAATGCATGATGGCCGAGGAGTCGAATTGCATGTTTTCATATGACATGAATGCACTAATACACACAAAGTGCCACCACTCTATCATGCATGATCAAGCGTGTTGGCGACAAAGGGGGTTAGCTCATTTCATCACTTTGAGTATGAAATGGACTAATCCGCCTTGTGTCCGATATTACGTCCGATCGAACACTTGACACATGCAATGCAAACATATGTTATGCTTATCTTGCCATTTTACTTGGTCAATTTTATTTACTCATTTTAGCATTACCAATTCATCCTTTAATTGATTAAGTCCAAATGAGAGTCCTCTAATAGGAAAGAGGGCCTAAGCCTCAAGTGCCTTGAGCATGAAGAAGACCTCACGCCGTTGGCTAGTAGAAACCCTCAAGAGGATTAAAGCCATTAAGCATGAACATCTCAACTTCATGCTCAAACCGACAAGAGGCTCAAGGCTACTTTCAAAGCAATGAAAGTGAAACATGTAAGGAAGTGGCATGAATGGCATGAAGTATGCTATGAAATTGTGTGCAAGATACTACTACAACATGCAAATGGTTTAAGCACTCATGCTCAAATGGACTAATCAACTAGGCATGCAAGAGCATTACACCATAACCACACGAGGCAAGCTTTAAACAACAAAATCAGCTTAAAACAGAGTTATGCAGCCCCAAAACAGTGTTTCTACATGCCAAAACAATGCTGAAAATGCTATGGACATGCACCAAAACAAAGCGATATAGCATGCCAACTCATTGGGCTCTTGAAGCACATGAACTACAACTATGTAATGCAATGCATGAGAGTTTTATCCAGCTCAAAACAGAGTTTCTATATGTCAAATATGAGCTAAAAACATGCTGGTCATGCACCAAAACAAGCTCGCAAAACATGCTCTCTTTTAGGCTATTCTAAGCACTCAAGCCACAACCATGCAAGGCCATACACAAACCATCCAAACAAGTTAAAACAGAGCTTAAACATGCCGAGATATGAACATTTGTAGGCCAAAGTTAAGCTAGCACATGTTAGGAAGATGGGCTAAAACATGAAGCATGTTAGGCTAGCAAGCAAGATTGCGTTACAAGTGCAAGAAATAAGCAACAAGGGCCCTATCCACCCCAAAACAGATCTGAAACATGGAAAAATAAGGCCTAAAACATGCTTGGCTTAAGCTAAAACAACCCAAAAACAATGCTCTTTTACAAAGCCAACAAGGCATGGCATGAGGAAACTAGGAAGGGAGGCTATCCCCTCCCATTTGGGACCTCAAAACAACTTTTCCACCACTGAAATTCCACTGGAATTCAGTGGTTTTAGGACCAAAAAGATGTTGTTTGAAAGGCTTGAAAGTTAGCTCACAAGGCCTTATAAGCCAAGGAGCAAAAGGGAGGACAACCCCCTAGCCAACCAAGGCACAAGCCAAGACTTTTAGGACTGAAAAATAGAGGAAAATCAGTGGTTTTTGTAGTTCAACAAAACCCCAAAAACAGCCCCAAAGTAGTGTAAAAAGATGGCTAGGCAAGTGTGTAAAACAAGCTTAAAGGGGGAGAGGTCTTACCCTTGAAGCACAGCAGCAAAACCAGCCCAAAATCTGAGCTAAGACCAGCTTTTGAAGCTAAAGATGATCCTCAAAGAACCTCAGTCCAATGGTGGTTAACTTTGATGAAGGATGCCTAGGCAAAAGTATAGGAAATTCTCACTTCTAAGCCTAAAACAAGGGGAAAAGGAGAGAGTTCTAGGGAGGGAGAGAGTTTTGCTCACAAAACTTTTAGAGAGAGAGGATCCTAGAGTGAGAAGCTCTCAAACTTCTAAGCCTTAAAGAAAAATGCTCTAACCCCCCTTAAATTATGAGATATAAGACTCTATATATATCAAATAAGAGCTTTTGGTCGAAATATCTCAATTGACAAATATCTGATACAGTGTATGGCAGCTGGATGATAAATATCTGTCAAAAATCTGAGTTCTGGGCACTTTTGGCCGGTCGGCACTCTTTTGTGCCGGCCAGCAATTTTTTTGTGCCGGTCGACTAAATAGAGTGCCGGTGGGTAGCCGGTAAGGTCAAAAAGTGCCGGTGGAAGTCCAGATTGAAGCCCCGGAAGTTAGCTTTCCAATGGCGCAAACCTTGCATTAAAATTCCTTCTGTAGAAAAAGTTATGCCAGTTTCCGTAAAGCCGCGCAGATTCGGTCCAACCGGACTTCAACCAACCATATCTCCTCCCCCCGGATTTGGACTTAGGAGATTCTTGAGTGCAAAATGAAGCCCCGGAAGTAAGCTTTCCAATGGTGGCGGCCCTATATTTTAATTCCTCTTGTACAAAGAGTTACGCCCGTTTCGGGGAAGCCGCGCAGACTTTTCTCCTTCCTGGATTCATGCTGAACCACTCCCAAACTAGTTTTCTCCCCCCTTCTCCTCTTTTCTTCAACTCCAAACCCCTAAACAAAGTGTTTTGAAAGATTTGCCTCTCTTCTTGCCGAAGAAACTGAACCTGTGCCCTGCACATCTCTCAACACCGAGCAAACCATCAGTAATGCCCAAGTCTTGAGGGCGGTCAAAAATGGGGTGTCTACAGTTGCCCCTCTTTGACAGAACTCGAAAGTCATAACAATGACGGGAGTGAATGTCAAAGCCCAGAGACGACCCATTTTTGACAGGGCCGAAGACTTGGACAAACAAACAAAATATAGATAGATAAATGGTTGTGCCCGCAGGCTGCCTACGTATCCCTTTGCAAGGAATCAAACCAGCGTAGTTCAGGGGCAGGATGCAAATGATATGCAGGAAAATTTTGAAAATTGGACTTATACGGTACGCGAAGCCGGTTTTGACAAGTTGGACTTATGCAAAACACAGTGTACACAAGACAATGTGATGCAGAGTGAATGCACAAAACAATGCTAAGTAAATGCACAAAATAGTGCGAAGCAGGTTAGAATGCACAAGATAGTGCTAACAAGATGCACAAAACAGTGCAATGCAAGAGTGAATGCACAAAACAGTGCTATACAGGTGCACAAGAGAGTGCGATGTGGCATAGATGCACAAAACAGTGCGATGCGCCAAAATAGCGCGAATGAAATGTAATGCACTAACAAGTGCAGGTAAGGTGCGCAAGATAGCGCGATAAAATGCACGTACAATGCAAGTAAAGTGCACAAAATAGTGCGATGCGCAAAATAACGCGAATGAAACAATGTAATGCACAAAACAGTGCGATACGCAAGAAAGCGCGAAAGTAAATTGCACAGAACAGTGTGATACGCTAAACAGCGCGAGTGTAATGGAATGCACAATAGAGTGCGAGTGAGATATAGCATGTAAGTGCACAAGATAGTGCGATGCGCAAGAAAGCGCGAGTGCACAAGACAATGCGATGGAGGTGCGCAAGATAGCGTGATGATGCGATGCACAAAATAGTGCGATTGAATGCACAAGACAGTGCGATGCGCAAAATAGCGCGATTGAATGGATGCAAAATGCAAGTAAGGTGCACAAAACAGTGCGATGCAGAGTGAATGCACAAAACAGTGCTAAACAGATGCACAAAATAGTGCGATGCTAAAGGTGTAAAAAATAGCATGAGCAGGGTGAATGCACAAAACAGTGCGATACAGATAAGGTGCGCAAGATAGCGCGATGCGCAAAATAACGCGAACAATGAATGCATGCAAAATGCAACCAGGTAAAGTGCGCAAAATAGCGCGAATGATGTGATGCACAAAACAGTGCAATACGCTAAACAGCGCGAATGATTTTGAAATGCACTAAACAGTGCGATACGCTAAACAGCGCGAGTGATTTGAAATGCACAAGACAGTGCGATACGCTAAACAGCGCGAGTGATTTGAAATGCACTAAACAGTGCGATACGCTAAACAGCGCGAGTGATTTGAAATGCACTAAACAGTGCGATACGCTAAACAGCGCGAGTGAGATACAACCACAAGATGCACATGACAGTGCAAGTGAGATACAAAGTGTAAGTGCACAAGATAGTGCGAGTGAGATAAAATGCACAAGAAAGTGCGATAAAATGCATGTTCTATGCAAGTATGGAAGAATGCATTTTCTATGCATGAGACAGGCATATCCTATGCAACATTGAAAACAAAGGGTATTCTATACGGAATCGAAAGCAAGCATATTCTATGCAGAAATCATAACGATGCGCGGCACGCATGCAACATCAGTGGATATGAAAGTTCACATTCTATGCAATAGGGGGGTACCAAACCTGTACTCTGGTGTCTCCGATTTACCTCTCAGAGGGTTTTGCAACACACTCAGTTCAAAAAGGGTACACCCTGTTCATATCGGCAAGAGATAACATCTGCTGCCGCTTTAATTGTCGTTCTGACTTGAAGCGGGCTTACACTTGAGGTAGAGGCGCACTCATACTTCGGCGGCATTGACAAGGCCTGAAGAGGTACATCCGGAGTACAATCACGGAATTTGCTGAAGGTGAAACACACTCAGATGCTTCAATTTTCCCTCTTTTCTTTTGCTTGGCAGTCCGGAACCATATAGCTTCAGATAGGTCTGGGTTTTACTGTTCTCACATGACCTGGGTTGAACCCTGCGGTTTTATGAAAGAACAAATATTGTTTTGCACAAATGTGGAGAATGGCACAACACTCTGAGCACAAGATGAATCATTTTTGAAATTGAGAAAATGAGTTCTCGACTGGGTATTGAGCCTACAACTGAACACAGCAAAGACGACCCAACAACGGAAAATAAAGGTAAACAACCTAAACACATCTATTGACACTTGAAACGACTCAAAACAAGACTCAAGACAAACAAAACACAACGAAAGACTCAAATGCGCACAGGGAGCCTGTTTCACCGGGTATTATTCCCACCCTTTCTTATTTGTGATTCTCACATCACTTGGCACTCAATCTCTAGTTTTCTGAAAAAGCCCTTTTCTCACTTTTTCTCTCATCGCACATCTCTCTGTTCTTCAATCTCTCATTTTTCAATCCCTCCCCTGGGTGGTTGATGGATAAACAGAAAGTTGTGGGCTCGTGCCCCTAGCATTCTGCTAGATTTTTCTTCTTGTTCACAACAGTGAGTTTCTTCCACAGAGGGGCTGCGCTACAACTGGGTGTGTAGCAAATCTGCAGTTGACATTGGTCGACGATGCTCTGCCGGGGAGTTTGAACATGGTTAGATCTGCCCAGATGATGGGGTGGAATACCTTGCCCCAGTCCAGTTCGTGCTTCGCACCTGGCTTGATACCTCGTTGCTTGGAGGGTGATAAAGCTTTCGGCCCTTTTGCGGTTAGCTTTAGTGGTGCCCTTTTCTGGCAGGTAGAGTGCCCTTCTAGGCAAGTATGTTGATGATGGGGAAAAGACAGAACACCTGACTCAACTGTGCCCCTAGTTCATTATTTTGACCATTTTTTTTTATTTTAAAACAATTTTGACCAACATGAAAGTTAGATTAACATGCTTGTTCGATTTTTGATTTAAAATCATGCAAGTCAGGCTATGAGCACTGAAAATTTTCCTTTTTTGGGTCCAAGAAAGTGGTCTAGTTTTGGAAAAGATAGAATGATTTTTCGAGAAAATTAGCCAGCCCCAGTAAAAATTCTCAAAAACTATATTTTTGCAAACGGCCACTTGCTCAACGAGCATGAAACCTACTCCTGAGATGCACAACCTTAGATCCAAAGGAAAATTGCCCCTTGCTGGAGGGGAGCTGCATGGCAACGGAAAGTTGCCCCTTGTTTGAACGGCATCGCGGCACATTGAATGGCAACGGAAAGTTGCCCCTTGTTTGAATGGCACCGCGGCGCGTTGAATGGCAACGGAAAGTTGCCCCTTGTTTGGAATTGTAGTCAGTCCTCAGAGCTACGAACACAAACAGACTCTCGGATACAGAGAAGGCAGAGATGATCAAAACCATTACATGGACACAATCAAATTTGAATTGTTTTACGGCTGGACTTCAGAATGAAGTTGCCTACGTATCCCAAAGATGGGAATCAAGCCTTACGTAGTTCGGGGTTAAGGTACACTCGGGTATTTAACCTCTCCTTTTTATGCTCTAACTTTTGCCAAGGCGCCTATTGCAGGTTTTCAACCTTGCGAGCTTTGTTCTTCTTTCTTTTCTTTTTTCTATTCTTTTCTTTTTCTCTTTTTCTTTTAGGCTCTAACTTTTGCCAAGGCGCCCGATGCGGGTTTTCGACCTTGCGAGCTTCTTTTTCTTTTCTTTTCTTTTTCTTCTTCCTTTGTTCTTCTTTTTTTCTGTATTTTTTCTTTCCTTTTGTATGTATATTTTTTTTTCGCTCTAACTTTTGCCTGGGTCGCCCTTCCGGGTTTTCGGCCCAGCGAGCCTCTCAAAGGGTAAAAATGTAACAAGTCCATGCCAAACGGTTTTGAGATTGAAGCCCTCTGTATCCAGGAGAGTGGCTGTTGATTTGCAAGAGGACTCATCTTCGGCTCTTCGAGCACATCTGACATTTTTGCCCCTAGTTCGAAGGGTACTTCTGTTCTAGCTTTGCAAGCTTCCTTTGATTTGATCTTCTTGATCTGACTTTGGTGCCTCTTGTTCGAGGGCTACTTCAAATCTGGCCACACAAGCCTCACATGGTGGTTGACCGTTGAACATTCTGAATGCCAGTTCAAGGTTTGAAAGCAAAAGGGGGGGTCGAGTCTCGAGGCTGAGAGCGATCCTATGCTGTACAATCTCAAGAGCGATTCCACACATGTCTTCGCAGGACCGCGCAAAACATTTTTTGAAAGTTTTTAAGAAAGCGACAAATCGCTCGCGCCGAAGACGGTGTGGAACCAACCTGGATCAAAGCTAGGGTCCTTCTCAGTACTCACACTAACAAGCATGATTGTAATCATTAAAGGCTTAGCATGCCTCTCTTTCTCTTAATTGATCAAATTTTTGCAAAACCTGAGGAATTCCTTCCTCTTCATTTTCACCGCAGTGTTAGAAAAAGTTTTGAAAAACTTAGGTCATTACAATGACTTCAAAGCACAAGAGAGCAGGTGGAATGCACTGCCATTTCGTTCAAATCCCGGCACAACTAGCACACGGCAGAAGCAAATGCGAGAGTGTGGAAATCACTGCTGTTTCATTCAAAATCTGTTGGCACAACTGGCTCCTCGGCAGAAACAGACTCAAAAGAAAACAAAAAGACAAACACAAAATGAGAAAGGGGTGCCCGAGGTAACGTCCCCGGAATCACCCGACTCTGACAAAACAGGACTGACTCGATACAACAAGACAGATCCACCTGACTCAGTATGAAAAGACTGACTCAATACAAAAAGACAAGACTGACCCAATACCCAAGTCAGAAAGCAAAATTAACAGCATTTGTACATTGCTCAAAACAGTGCATGCCGTCCATCACATCTGAAGTAAACTGAACGCCGCCCGCAGGTGGTTCATCCCCTGATCATATCACATTATCCCCCAAGTTCACCGATCCGATGCCGATAGACTTTGCAGGGGCTGGTGCGACGATGACCTTGTTGTCAATCAGATCTTGTATTTTGTGGTGAAGACGGAAACACTTATCAGTGACGTGGCCAACTTGTTGATGGAAGGCACAATACTTGGCCGGATCATGGGAGGGGGGAAGTTTATCTGGCAGTGGTTGCGACTCCAGGGGTTTCAGGTACCCCTTTTTAATTAGGACCCTTAAGGCCGCTGATAGAGACATGTACAATGGGGCGAAGACCCTCTGGCCCCGAGGTGGGTATTTTGAGGTTATGGCCTTTTGCTGGACGCACCAACAAAGGGATTGACAGGTGCTGACTGGGTTTGCTGATCTCTTCCGAGTACGGGACTAGAGCTGATAGGAACATTCCTGGTACAAAAGCCCTTCTCCCGGCTTGCCCCTTGATTTGAACTGCTCTCATTCTGAGTGGCGAAAGTGTTGTCCACAGTTTTTGCAACAACTGTGAGTACTTGCTGTTTGTTTAACCCCTCGGCTTTCAAAGCCTCAGCAGCCAACTGAAGATGTTCATGGGGACTCATGCTTTCCCCTGCCTTGTTCTTATCACTGGCCTCCACTTTGCTAAGAGATTGGCCTTCTCCCAACGCAGCCCGTCCCAAGGTTAAGGAGCCTTTTGACATGAACTCCCTAGTATGTGATGCGGTTGATGACGGAGTCAAAACTCCAAAGGCCAGATCTGCCACAGTTCTCTGAAGATCTTTGATCATCCTCATCAGCTCAAAAGTGGTGGGTTCATGGGTTTGAGATGATTGGGGTTCAGATGCACCCATCATGCATAAGTCCAGGCTCTCTGGGATAAACACATTAGGCTTGGGCAAATGGGCTGGGGTGATATATATGCTGGGGTCGTAAGGGACGGCCAGTGTGTGGATTAGATTGAGATGTGGATGAGGTATTTGGTCATTGGGGTCTGAAGGTGGAGCTATCGTTTGGTTGTCGATGAGATTTTGGATCTCATGACGAAGGCGGTAGCAACGGTCAGTGCCATGACCGCGCTGCTGATGGTACACACAGTACTTGGAGGGGTTATGTCTGGCTGGGAGTGGGTTTGGAAGGGGTTGGGGTTCTAGGAGTTCTAGGTGACCTTCTTCTCGCAGTTTTTTCAAAGCTTGAGAGAGTCTCATGTAAAGAGGATGGAATTTTCGGGCTTGGGACTGAGTTGAAGTGGTTGGTTTTTGGCCATTGAGGGAGGTGGTGATAGTGCCTACTTCTGAGCATTTCGCAGCTGTGCTACCATCAGTAGTAGCATTGGGACTGCGAGCAACATTCTTCTTCAAAGGCTCATTGTCTTCTGCAAAGATCCCTTGTTTGATGGCATCCTCGATTTGAACCCCCATTTCATGAAGGGCTGGAAAGGTAAACAGAGGTAGAACGACCATCTTTTGCAGCAACTTGCCATGCAGATTCTGAACAATCATCCTGATCTGATCTTTGTCGGAAGGTTTTGTAGTCATCATTGAGGCCTTTGCTCTCCATCTCGTCACGAACTCTGAGAAACCCTCCTCTGGCCCTTGGCGGGTGACTTCAAGATCACGAGTTGTGACCTCAATCTGTGTGTTGTAGGAGTATTGATCACTGAAGGCCTCGGCCATCTCTTCCCAATTCTGTTTCACAGAGTTCTCTAATCTCGCATACCAGATTGCGGCTATCCCAGACAGGGTTCGGCCGAATAGCGACAATTTCTGGGCTGTGGTCAAACCCATTGGTCTCAGAATATCAGAAAACAGGTGGAAGTGCACCGTTGGGTCTCCAGAACCATCGAATCGATCAATATGTGGCATCTTGAACCGGTCCGGCAATGTCACCATTGAATCGGTATAACCATCCTCTATATCAGGAATAGAGTGGGCCCCTTGAGACTTTTTAAACAATTTCTCCAGCTTGCTCACCTTCAACGCTGTGGGGTCCGTCTTGAACTCAAAGGGGGAGTCTGGCAGGTTGATAGGTGTTTTGGATAGTTGGGGTAAAATTGGGGGCGGAGCCGGCCCTACTGGAATATCCATACCATCCTGGACATTGGGTGTTTCCCTAGGTGTCTGAACCCCTGGTGGTGGAGGAGCTTGATGCGAAGCAGATGCTCCAGTTTGCTGCTCTAGCCTGGCAATTGTCTTTGCCTGTTGGGTTGTGACCACAGCCTGTTGTTTGGTGAATTCCGCTTGACGGACAGCGTCTTGCTGCATAGATTTCATACTATCTTGGAGTTGGCGCACCATCTCTTCCAGACCCGACATATTGTCCTGATCTAATTGAGCAACCAGTATATCTGTGTCTGCAGTAGGCTCGAAAATCTCAACCCGACCGCTCAAAGATCACTGATCTGGTAGCTGTTGTACTGGTGGTCTGTGCCTGACTGGCCCTTTTACTCTGCCTCTGGCAAATGAACACTGATTACCCTTGAACTGAATCTCTGACCTGACAAAGTCTATCAGCACACGTCCAATGTACCCGGGGGATAGTAGAGCCTTCTGAAGCTATAGTTCCAGGACTACCTAGCAAAAGAGAAAACAGACAGCATTTCAGCCCAATTTCACTGGAACGGATAGCGGAACGACTGTACTCAACACTGATAACTGTTCCCCAAAGTATTTGTCCCAAAACTGATACCCTCGGGTAAAACTGATTCCCCAAATACTGATGCTGATGTGGGTGCCCTCAGGCCTGATACTCAAACTTGCAAATTGATATGTGGTTCCTGTAGAGATACACTCCAAAAGCACATAGCACGTAAAGTAGAGCCAAAACACCCCTATGTTGGGGTAGGGTTTCCCTGTCCTATTTTGTCAGGAGCTAGGGTTTCACTACGCACACAGCAGTCTCAAACAACCTATGATCGGGTAAGCAACCTGTCCTAGTTTGGAATGGTCACTATGGATCCGAATATGCACTAGGTCGAATGGTCAAAAAGGGTGCCCCGGTAAAACCGGGGTTTGTGTTCCCATACTGGCAGAGCCCGCAACCGGTCAGCCTTATGGTCATGCCTTGACAAGACAAGCCTCCGGCAAACCGCTCAGGAATAGCAGATGGCCAACACGGTGTCCTAGGCCCACCAATGCACATGCAATGCAAAGAAACACATAAGTGTAGTCAAAACAGGATATCACGAGTTCGAGTCAAGCTCTCTAAAATCCCCAGCAGAGTCGCCAGAAACTGTAGCAGGTTTGCGAGGGACCCCCGCTACAGCTCGGACTCAATTTGTGTCACGGTTCTAAATCTGAACCAAAGAGTCCAACTCTGGCAAATCGTTTTGAGAAAACAGATTTTTGAAAAGAAGTGCCAAACATGGACTGCTTTGCCAGATTACAGAGTCGCCACCTAAATATTTTAAAATGGGAAATTTAGGAAACCCTGACTCGGTGCCGAAGGCCACATGTCCGTCATCACCAAAGTGGCTTGGCTCGGGAGCTTGGGTACGATCGGGGAAGGTCAGCTATGAGCACCCCCTTTCGCCCGGTCTGAAGACCGGCCTCTACTAACCGTGATATCCAATTTTGAAAACGTTACGTGTTCTTATTCCGGTTAATAACCTAGAATCACTATGTGATGCGCACAACACAAAAGTATAGACTAGATTGCCTAACTTGGAAATAAACATTGCATATCCGTTTTGTCTCGAAAAACGTATTAGATTTCGCTACTCGTAAGTAGGCTAAAATACGGATTTTAATGAGTTGTTCCAACTCAAGCAATCCAACCTTCACCCACAGGCATTCAAACAATTTATCATGTAAGCATTTAGCCGCATGGCAAGCATACTGTCATGGCAACATTCACACGCATGTGGTATGCTAAAGCGTAAAATACTTACATCGTACTCCGTGCCAAAACAACAAACTAGTTAGCAAAACATGCATGTCCTAGTTCATGTTAAGTGACTAATGCATCGCATACAGAATGTAATCTAGACAGGCTCGGCTAACCCTAAACATGGCATATGAAATGCACGAGTAGCACGTACTCAATTTGGAATTGAAAATACAATGCAGTTTGTATGATGTGCCGAGCCCGGTGCATGTAAACAAATGCATGGATGCACGCATGTATAGCGATGCAGTTTGTATGATGTACCGAGCCCGGTGCATGTAAACAAATGAATGAATGCAAACATGCTTTCATACTGTTATGCTAAATTAAATATGCCCTAATCTACCATCATAAGCAGGTAAATAAAAGGGAGAAAGAAGTGGGGGTTGGAAGACATACACACACCCACGCACACTTATTACAATTATGCCCTCACACGGAGGGACCAAAATAATAATACAGTCCCAAATATAATACAGTCCAAAAATAGAATAAATTAATTATTACAGAAATTTCTAATTAATTAGTAAGTGAAAATGAAATAAAAGGGGGCCACAGCCCTGCCTCGGGACGCACGAATGATGCATGCTCGATCCAACTTGCCCGAAAAACCTACACCGTGCCACTGCTGCTTCTGTTTCCACTGCTCTGTCTCCCCAAAAATTCCCAAAGTCCCAGAACACCTTTTTCATGAGCTGCAGTACCCCACCGGCTAGGGGGAATGGTCACCGGCTGCTTAGATTTACCACCGGCTGCTGATGAGATTATCGGCCATCCATAAAGTGCCGGTCGGCACTTAATACTGCCGGTCGGCACAAAATCCCTGCAGAAGACAGTTTGACAGCAGCAGCTCCAGCAGTGCATGGCATGGATTTTTGAGCATATTTATGCATGGACATGCCCCCTATCATGGAATTTTCAAAGGAGCATGGCCCTCGACCCTCGAACCATCAATCACGCACTTCAATGCATGATGGCCGAGGAGTCGAATTGCATGTTTTCATATGACATGAATGCACTAATACACACAAAGTGCCACCACTCTATCATGCATGATCAAGCGTGTTGGCGACAAAGGGGGTTAGCTCATTTCATCACTTTGAGTATGAAATGGACTAATCCGCCTTGTGTCCGATATTACGTCCGATCGAACACTTGACACATGCAATGCAAACATATGTTATGCTTATCTTGCCATTTTACTTGGTCAATTTTATTTACTCATTTTAGCATTACCAATTCATCCTTTAATTGATTAAGTCCAAATGAGAGTCCTCTAATAGGAAAGAGGGCCTAAGCCTCAAGTGCCTTGAGCATGAAGAAGACCTCACGCCGTTGGCTAGTAGAAACCCTCAAGAGGATTAAAGCCATTAAGCATGAACATCTCAACTTCATGCTCAAACCGACAAGAGGCTCAAGGCTACTTTCAAAGCAATGAAAGTGAAACATGTAAGGAAGTGGCATGAATGGCATGAAGTATGCTATGAAATTGTGTGCAAGATACTACTACAACATGCAAATGGTTTAAGCACTCATGCTCAAATGGACTAATCAACTAGGCATGCAAGAGCATTACACCATAACCACACGAGGCAAGCTTTAAACAACAAAATCAGCTTAAAACAGAGTTATGCAGCCCCAAAACAGTGTTTCTACATGCCAAAACAATGCTGAAAATGCTATGGACATGCACCAAAACAAAGCGATATAGCATGCCAACTCATTGGGCTCTTGAAGCACATGAACTACAACTATGTAATGCAATGCATGAGAGTTTTATCCAGCTCAAAACAGAGTTTCTATATGTCAAATATGAGCTAAAAACATGCTGGTCATGCACCAAAACAAGCTCGCAAAACATGCTCTCTTTTAGGCTATTCTAAGCACTCAAGCCACAACCATGCAAGGCCATACACAAACCATCCAAACAAGTTAAAACAGAGCTTAAACATGCCGAGATATGAACATTTGTAGGCCAAAGTTAAGCTAGCACATGTTAGGAAGATGGGCTAAAACATGAAGCATGTTAGGCTAGCAAGCAAGATTGCGTTACAAGTGCAAGAAATAAGCAACAAGGGCCCTATCCACCCCAAAACAGATCTGAAACATGGAAAAATAAGGCCTAAAACATGCTTGGCTTAAGCTAAAACAACCCAAAAACAATGCTCTTTTACAAAGCCAACAAGGCATGGCATGAGGAAACTAGGAGGGGAGGCTATCCCCTCCCATTTGGGACCTCAAAACAACTTTTCCACCACTGAAATTCCACTGGAATTCAGTGGTTTTAGGACCAAAAAGATGTTGTTTGAAAGGCTTGAAAGTTAGCTCACAAGGCCTTATAAGCCAAGGAGCAAAAAGGAGGACAACCCCCTAGCCAACCAAGGCACAAGCCAAGACTTTTAGGACTGAAAAATAGAGGAAAATCAGTGGTTTTTGTAGTTCAACAAAACCCCAAAAACAGCCCCAAAGTAGTGTAAAAAGATGGCTAGGCAAGTGTGTAAAACAAGCTTAAAGGGGGAGAGGTCTTACCCTTGAAGCACAGCAGCAAAACCAGCCCAAAATCTGAGCTAAGACCAGCTTTTGAAGCTAAAGATGATCCTCAAAGAACCTCAGTCCAATGGTGGTTAACTTTGATGAAGGATGCCTAGGCAAAAGTATAGGAAATTCTCACTTCTAAGCCTAAAACAAGGGGAAAAGGAGAGAGTTCTAGGGAGGGAGAGAGTTTTGCTCACAAAACTTTTAGAGAGAGAGGATCCTAGAGTGAGAAGCTCTCAAACTTCTAAGCCTTAAAGAAAAATGCTCTAGCCCCCCTTAAATTATGAGATATAAGACTCTATATATATCAAATAAGAGCTTTTGGTCGAAATATCTCAATTGACAAATATCTGATACAGTGTATGGCAGCTGGATGATAAATATCTGTCAAAAATCTGAGTTCTGGGCACTTTTGGCCGGTCGGCACTCTTTTGTGCCGGCCAGCAATTTTTTTGTGCCGGTCGACTAAATAGAGTGCCGGTGGGTATCCGGTAAGGTCAAAAAGTGCCGGTGGAAGTCCAGATTGAAGCCCCGGAAGTTAGCTTTCCAATGGCGCAAACCTTGCATTAAAATTCCTTCTGTAGAAAAAGTTATGCCAGTTTCCGTAAAGCCGCGCAGATTCGGTCCAACCGGACTTCAACCAACCATATCTCCTCCCCCCGGATTTGGACTTAGGAGATTCTTGAGTGCAAAATGAAGCCCCGGAAGTAAGCTTTCCAATGGTGGTGGCCCCATATTTTAATTCCTCTTGTACAAAGAGTTACGCCCGTTTCGGGGAAGCCGCGCAGACTTTTCTCCTTCCCGGATTCATGCTGAACCACTCCCAAACTAGTTTTCTCCCCCCTTCTCCTCTTTTCTTCAACTCCAAACCCCTAAACAAAGTGTTTTGAAAGATTTGCCTCTCTTCTTGCTGAAGAAACTGAACCTGTGCCCTGCACATCTCTCAACACCGAGCAAACCATCAGTAATGCCCAAGTCTTGAGGGCGGTCAAAAATGGGGTGTCTACAAGTAGGAATTTGTCTTTCATTAAAATTTTTAATATAAGGGAGTGTAACTACATGTTTTTTCCTATGCCAGAAAACCCTAGCTAAAGTGGAACAAGCGGTATTTTCTAATTGGTTTTTAAATTGATCAATTTTGGATATAAGAATTTGATTAGTCAATTGAGTTTCAATTCTTTTGTATTTTACTTCTTCTTTGAAAAATTTGAGCTGTTTAGTTAATCGATTAATAGATTGAGATATAGAATATTATTTTAATTGATTTAATTCTTTGATTTTAGGAGGAGACAAGAATTTAAAAGTCACTGTTTGACCAAAAACTTGTGTGGTTATGCCATGGTTAGTCGTGGTAAATGGATACAGTAAAAAGATAAATGGAGTTCCTAGGATAACTTTGTCGGTCATATTTTTGACTAGAACAAAGGATGTTTTAAAACAAACATTATTTTGACAAATAGGTACTTTGGGTAATTTATATTTAATATGCATTTGACTTCAATTAGCAAAACTTAGTTGTTCACTAGTTTTATGATAATATTTTGTGGGGATTAAACCTTCTTGAATACAATTTAAATCAGCGCCAGTATCAATGAAGGCTATGACTTCTATTTTAAAGTCATTAATAACTATTTTGACTTTCGAATGCCATTTTTGAATATGAATTCTATTAATAATATTTAAATGATGACTATCATTGTGATTATCACTATTAGATTTAGTTGATCGATTATCAAAGATGACGTGGCTAGGATTAGGAGTAGAACTAGATTCATCAGAGGAAGTATCATTATTATTTTGGAAATCATTAAGATTTTTATTGATTTTTAATATTTCAGTTTCTTCTTTTAATGATTTGTCTTTAGCTTTAACTCTTGAATGGTTAGTTTAATTTGGTTAATCTCATTTTGTAAATTTTGTAAAGTGATTTCTTTATGTTTATTTTTTCAGAATCTTTCTAAAGTATTTGTGAGACTAATAATTGGTTTATCTTGACGAGGTTTTTTGTCTTTATTTATTAGTAAAGATTTTAACTTATTAGTGTATTTTCTTTTTGATTCAGGATTTTCTAATTTACTAATTAATTCTATTAAAGAATCTTCTTTTTGTTGTGATTTACTAAGAACATTAATTTGTTTACAGTAAGTATCATTACATCCTAATTCAATCTCTCCGTCAGTATTCTCACTGGGAGAGTAATAAGTAGAAGTATCACTCAAGGGAGTGGTGTCACTGGATGATGGACTAGAATGAACAGGAGATTGATTTGGGGTATTAGCTATTTTAAATATGTCGAATATTTGACTTTGATATTCTTCAGTAATTTATAGTTGATTAAGCTTATTCTTAAGTTTTTCTTTAAGTTTACATTTATTAGAATAATGACCATTTTTTCCACAATTGTAACAAGTAACTTCTTGGGTAGATTTTGACTTCTTCTTAAAGTGATTAGTTTGTTTGTAATATTTCTTTTTTGGTTTAGCATAATACTTATCAGGTGATTTGGTAGGTGAATATTTCTTCCTATATTTAGCAGAGTATTTGTGTGAATATCTCTTGTTGTTATGTTTGCGTCGTGATGGTGCAACAGGAGGTAGACCATATTATTCGCAGAAATTTCCTAATTCATATTTAGTTTTATGTTTATCTTTAGCAGCTTTTTGATTAAGTTTCAAATCTATACACATTTTTAATCCTTCTTTTTGAATTGTACTAATGATGTCACCATAAGTTAGATTATCATATTCTATAATACCAGTAGGTTGGCTAAGAACATCTCTAATCTTATGGGTGAAAAGACTTGGTAATCTATTGATAAATTTTTCTTTCCAAAATGACTTAGTGCAATCCTCTCCAAGCATGACACGAGAGGTAAAGACATCTTTATACCAGCAAAAATACTTAAAGTAGGGCAAGTGAGATTACTAAGTTGATCATGGATGTGAGAATGGATATTAGTAGGTGTTTCAATAAAATGTTTGACTATAGTAAATATTAAAGTATTAATACCATCAAGTTTACTTGATCTTATATCTTCATCAAAGATTGGGAAATCATTTTCATCTAATTGTTGAGCATGTTGAATACTTTCACGTGTATCATAAGTTAGGTATTTATCCCACTAAGATTTGAGTATATCGGTAAATTCGGAGGTAAGTAGGGAGACTATTTCAGGTTGAGTGTAATCAGGATAATTACTAAGGTTACTATTTGCAACCATGGACATGATTTAATTTTTGTAGAATTTGATTTTCACTAAGACCATCAATATTCCATTCATATAATTTTTTAACAGAAATAGAAAATTGATTGCTAATATTAGTTTCTTCAAATTGAAGATCCAGGGGTGTAGGTTTAGTATACCAATTTTTGGTGAGAGTAGTAGGATTAACTCTAGCATGTGTGATTCGGTTAAGATTATTGTCTTGGAATTGTTGGGTTATTTGATTGATTTCATTGTTGGATGTATCGGAGTCACTACTGAATTGAACAGGTGGTTGTTGCGTTAAGACCGTAAAGCCTTTTTCGTTAGAAGTAGTGGATATTTTAGTAAATAATTGTTCAATGGCTTCAACATTAGTAGTATCATGGATAATTAGGCTTAACCATTTCCTATTACTAGGAAGATTAATAAGTGGTTTGTCTAAAGGTTTACTAGTGGAAGTATGACTAGTTGAGTAATCTTCAAAAATAGTTTCAATTTTGTCTAATTGTTTACCAATAGTTTTTAAACATTGATTGGTATAATTATTTTGTTCAATTACTTGTTTGATTTCAGATTCATCACCAAGAAGTTTAAAGGGAGAAGCATGTACTACAACACTCTTATGTTCAACGATGATAGTTTCTAAAGGAGGGTGACTGGAAGAAACAGAAGTATTAAGGGAAGTTTTCCATTTAGTTTTAGTAATAGTATTGACTTTTTGACAATAATTTTCTAAATAATCAAAGAAGTAGACTTCAGTGTTGATTTCGTTCATAAATTTATACCATTTCTTGGTAATTTTTGATTGTTGGTGTTCATCATAATTGGTTCTATAAGTTTGTTGTTTTAACTTATTTGCTTTAGATTTGAATTCATCATGAAGTTTATTAAGATTGGGAATAAAAGGTTTACTAAGGGTTAATAATTGTGGATTAATAGGAGAAACAACTTCAAAATCAGTTTGAGTAGTTGAATCCTGTGAGGTAGTATCTTCTTCAGGAAGATGTGTATGTGTGGAATAAACTGGTTTACTAATTTGAGAAATAGAGGAATTATCGATTCCTTTTAATTTATTATTGGTGGTGTTAGAAGTTTGGCAAATATGAATTTTTCTATCTGGTCTAGTAAATAAAGGTGTAGTGAAAATTTCATCATCTTCAGTATCATTAGGGATACTAAAAGTATTATGGCGAGAAGATTGACTATGGGGTCGATTAAACCTTATATGAACAAAACCATCATTATTGTGTTGAATATTTTGGCTAGTAGAAGATTGTTGATTTTGGGCATAATTTTCATTAACTGTAACCCAATCATCAGGAAGGGTGATATCTTTCCAACAAATCATTTTTGGGACTGAAATATTGGTTTCTTTAGTACTACCTTGAATGAGTAATGTTTTATCTTTTGGACTTTTGGTTAAAGTTTGAACATTCAGATTTGTTTTAATGCATTTGTAGTAAATTCTGTAAACTAAAGCAATGTTATGGACATTATCTAACATATTAGTAAATGCACCAGATAGTTGAATATTTAATGTTAAGGCTTTTAATATATGAGGATCTCTAAGACTTAAAGTAAAATCTGAAAAACAATTAAAGTGGACAGGTCCTTTATGGAGGCTTGATTTCATCATACCCATTAGACTATCATGATAATTAATAAATCGAGCATTTCTTAAACATAAGAGGACAGAAGTATTGCGTCCTTGCATAGTTAATGGTTTGATTCCAACTTAAATTAATCATAAATGAATAAAATTATGACCATCTTTTAGATGTTGGCGAATTGACTTTTTGGATAATAACTGGCAAGTTTATCTAATTTTAGTTAAAGCATAAACTTGTTCAATAGTTCTAACATGTAAATTAACATTAAAAGTTGACTTTAAAAAACTTGTTCTATAGATTTCTTTAACTAGCACTTTTGGGATATTCCAACTTAAATTAAGTGTAATATCATGAAATTCATGCTCTTCTTCATTTATGACTAAATTCGTATCAGGTAGAGGAGTTAAAGTTGTAGATCTAGAGCTTACTGAAGAGTTATTTCTGAAAAGTCGACTCATTTTTATTCTGTAAATTAATTCAACTTTCTTAAATTCTTATATAACTTATCATGTTTTCGCATACTATGTATTCGCACATACTCTTTCCAGGAACCCCGATATCTATCACTTGCCTATTCTAAGGACTTACACTAGATGTGGGACAGAATGTGAGTGACTATTGGCAGAGTGGAAGACAAAAATAAGTTAGTAAGAAATAAGAAGATTGAAATTAATAAATAGAGATGGTAATGATAAGAAATTAAGCAGAAATAACGAAACAATAAACGAATAACATCAACAAACTTGACTGTGATACCAAAAAAATAATTGAATCTGAACTTTTCCAATATTTTCCAATCACAAGTTTTATTATAATATTTTATAATAAAATAATATTTATTTAATTTATTTTTTCACCTAATTTATAGAGATTCAAAATAAAAATCATGAGAAAAATGAGTTTTTTTTTTTTTTTTTTCTTCTTTTCGTTTCACTGTATTTGCATTTTCTTTACTTATCTAAACGTGTGATATAATGGGTTGTTTTGGGAAGATGATAAAAAAGTGACTTTTTGGCTTTTAACCAAGCTTTTGGCTTTTTTAGACAAATGATTTGGGAAGTTGGTAAAAAGTAACTTTTGACTTTTTTGATTAATGTTTGTTTATGATGTCAAATCATAATAAAATGACCAAACTACCCCCATTTATTTAAAATATTTACAACTTCACCTATGTAACACATTTTGACCCATGAGGAGTAAAATTGTAATTTCACCGTTGGCTAAAAACCAACTTCCCAAATGGAAAAAAAGACAAAAAAGCCAACTTTTGACTTTTGCTACTAATCAAAAAAAGTAGCTACAAACCATGTTGCCAAAATAGGCCAATATAAACTTCCAAACAATGCGTTTGTTTTATTTTCACTCCAAATCACTCACTTAATTTATCTTTTTTTTAGTTAATTTAATCTGACTAAATGAATTCTATTTCAAAAGATTTTTTTTATTTTTTAAAATTTAAATGAGATGATCGTCAAAAAAAACAAAATAATTATAATTTAAATTTGATATTTTATCTTATTAAATTATTTAATTTTAATCTCAAGAGTTGTTTTGAAAAGTTATTGAAAAATTAAAATTAAAATTTTTTTAAAAAATATATAAAAAAAATAATATAATCAAAAGTAAATTAAGGGCTGGTTTGGGGTGTACTAAAAAAGTGCACTTTTTGTCTTTTTGGACTAAAAAAGTTGAGAAAAAAATATGGAGGTTTGGGTTAACTTTTTGGATTTTTTTAGAAAAATGTGTATTAAAAAATTGTATAAAAAGAGTGTGTAAGAGATGAATAGTGACAGGTGGGCCCCAACAAGTACAACTCGGCAGCTGTGAGAGGAGTTGGAAATTATTGGCTATTTTTTTTACAAAGTACTGCACGGTTTTGTTTGGTCCATGGAGGTCATCACGGGTCCCATTTTAATAATCTGAACCGTTCAATGCGTATAACTCGTCGAACACTATATGCCTATAAAAAATCACATTGATCGGATATTGATAGCTATCTGATAAGATTTATGTATTTTTCAATCATTAATTATAACACAATAATTTTGTCGTATGTAACTGATTTGATCATATACTTATTGATATCCGATCAATGTGATTTTTTACAGAGATATAGTAATTGACGAGTTCTACACATCTAACGGTTCAGATTATTAAAACGGGACCCGTGATAGCCCCTACAGCCAAACAGCCGTGTGTGTGCAAATCACACCCAATAATTTCTTTGTTCAGCACCGGCGCAGCACAGCAGCTGCTCACGGGTCACTTCGGCATTTACTTTTTTGAAGAAAAATTATTTTTTAATTTTTTTTTTTTTGGTAAATAGTGATATATTTTTGGATTTTGAAGTAACTTTTTGACTTTTTGGCTTATATAGGTCTACCCAAACCAGCCCTAAAAGTCAGAAAATATCATCAGGTTTCAAATTCGTACTAAATAATTAAATTGTCAAACCGCAGCTGAAAAAAAAAAAATGCTTAACAAAAGTCCGCTGTCGTTTCATGTTTCTTAGGTCAGGCTGAGGCGCTTCTCTCTTCCCCGCTGTGCGAGCGCAGCAGCGTGCATAACTTCGGAGAGAGAGAAAGGATTCGGCAGATTGGTAAACAGATTTTGCTTTCTTTGTTGTGGTTTTGTTTCTTCAATTGTTCCGTCGAAAGTATGCCTGTTAAATTGTTTTTTCTCTGTAATAAACCACAAAATTCTCAATCCTGTAATAAATTTGTAAGTGGCTCTTCTCCCTTTACACGATTTGACGACGCTATCTCCCTCGTGTTCCTTTCCCGACTATTACATGACGGACCGTACAGTCCTTTTTTTTAATTTATTATTTTTTTCCGCCCTTTTTTTGCCCCCCCGCTCACTGGACTACGAAGTTAGTTGGATGAGGTTTTTAGAATTGCTTTTGGAGCATTTGGTTTTTATATAATTTATTTCTTCTTCTTCATTCTTCCATTTTTAATTAATTAATTCTTTTTTTTGTATATTTAAAGTATAATAAATTCAAGGCTAAAAAGGGAAAAAAAAAACCTTATACGATGTGTTTTCATTTATGAGTTGAGACTTGAGAGCGATTTCAGGTTGGGTGTTGTGGATAGATGAATGGGTGAGTCGAGCTGTGGAAAAGTGATTATAGCTTATAGCTTATACCTATGAATATTAGCTGATTTTTAACTTATAAATTAAGCATCTCCTCCCCACTCAAAGAATAAATTGATTTTTGACTTACAAAAAGTTATAAGCTGTATTGTTAAGCTGAACTAAACACATCAAAATACCTTAAATTACGCTAAAAACTAAAATAAGTTGGAAATAAGTCCTACCAAACAGGGCCATTCACGTATGACGATTGCTATACAATACAATGGAATACATCGTGTGTTGTTGCTGCTATTGTTCCCTCAGTTTGATTTTTTTCCATATAACTAAGTTGTTGCACTTTTGAATTAAGGTGGCAATATGGCTGGTGATGAGGCCAAGAATTCCAGTGCTAAAGCAACCAATAGTGAGTATCGATGCTTTATATCAATCTACTAGCTTACTGTCTTTCTCCACAAACACACACACACACATTCATATATATATATATGAACATACATGGACAAGTATATGGTCCCTATGTGTTATTCTAAAACCTGTTTTTATTGAAATTATCAGAAGGAAAAAAAAAGGAAGTGAAAAAAGAGACCGGCCTAGGCCTCTCTGCTAAGAAGGATGACAACTTTGGGGAGTGGTATTCTGAGGTATGCTTTGAATGTCTGATCATCTGTGAATATTCTATTGGTTATGTTATTTCATTATCAGTATTTTATTTTCTCTTATTACCTTATTCAACTCAATTGTCTATTCTTTTACTAATACGAGCTGCTTTGCTGCTAGAAAAGAAACTAGTTCACGTGTTTTCCTTGGAAGAGTAGGTAGATTATGTGAGTGACTACCGAACTAGCTTGTATTCTTTTCTTGGTTTGGGATATATATATGTTGAATGTGTCAAAATCAGACTTTCTAGTTTTCTATCAAGAACATTGGGCTTGTTTGGTTAGTGTTTTTGAAAAAAATTTCAGAAATTTTCTCCACAAACAAATTTCAGAAATTTTCTCTACCAAACAAATTTTTCCAAAAAAATTTCCCAAAACACACAAACCAAACAAATTTTCCAAACAAATCTCTCTCACACACACATCAAATCAATCACTTTTTCCAAAACTCTCTCTCAAAACAATTTTCCAAAACAAATTTCCCAAAACACCAAACCAAACATGTTTTCGTACTTTTTTTTTCCAAAACATGTTTCTGAAACGCAAACCAAACAAGCCCATTATTTCTTTGTAGAATCCACCTGTTGACACTAATTTTTTTTACTGTCCATACTGCTTCATATTATATGAAATGTCATTCAAAAGTAGAATGTATGGTGACTTCGAGTTGCTTGATGATTGTACATACATTTTAAAAATGGTCCATATATTTTAGTATATGAAATGTTTTTATCAATAAAAAAGGTATGATGCACATACCATTATTAATGCGGAATGTACAATTATCACGCTACTGCAAGTCGACTAACTTCTGGAAAAGGAGATGAAATGTTTAGGGTTGTACAATCATCAAGCTACTGCAAGTATTTGGAATTCTGAATATGCTGTTGTTGCAGATGGAAAAATATGCCGTGTGATAATGGCTCTTAAGTTTTGAACACCATGTGTAATACTTCTTTTTGTAAAGCTCTCTTTTTTTTTTTTGTGTGTGTGTGTAAAACTTTGCATAATCTTTTAATATACTGAATATATAGAAATCTACTAGTTCTATCTTTTGGATGATTGTTCTTAGCCTATTGGGTTGCATGGCTTCACTTCTTTTGGCTAAGCTTTTCTTTCTAGACTAGTTTGGTGTGTTTCCTCATAGGAAGGAGGTTTTGGCTTGCGTTGGCTGTGCCCTTGTGTTCCTTTTGGGGTTGTGTTTTGAGCTTCATTGTACATCCGTGCTATTTGGTAATAAAATTACTTGCAAAAAAAAAATAAAGTTGTAATGCGGAGGGTTTTAAGTACAGGTCCATTCCT
Organism: Camellia granthamiana; assembly: GCA_036172215.1. NCBI lineage: Eukaryota > Viridiplantae > Streptophyta > Magnoliopsida > Ericales > Theaceae > Camellia > Camellia granthamiana. Next base: position 576,735 of record JAXFYN010000020.1, on the reverse strand, counting down.
AAATATGGAAAGCAAAGGGGGTGGAGATAGAGAGTTTTTGGAGTTGAAACGTGAAACTGCCACAGAGAAAATAACATTAAAATTTTAACATTTGGAGGAACTGAAAGATGCTCTACCAATATTAAAGGCAATTATGAAAGTGTGATGTTGGGGCTTGATTGCCAGTCTCAATGCTAAGTGTTTGAACCTAAATGTTTTTGGACCTCTAATTTTGTGTAGAGCAGATACGGAGATGCTGCTTGTTTAGATTTTTTGGACCTCATTATGTGATGTTTGGTGCTTATCAGATCCTTTAGGGTGTGGTTGGTTCAAGGATTTGGAGAGGGGTTTTGAAAGGGATCCAAATCCATTAACCAAACACAGCCTTAGTGTGCATTGACAAAGCGTGCCATGGTTGATGGGTATAGATCAAGTTTATATGATTTTTTTTTGGTAAGAGTTTTTCTTTTTCATTGTAATGCAAAGTTAGATGGAATGTAGTGTTCCCCACTACTGCTGTAAAATCCTTGTTCCAGATTATAATATACTAGTTAGTTAAAAAAAAGAAGAAGATTATAATATACTATTTTATCTCCGTAAATATTGTGGGAGCTTTAGCTGGTGTAGAAATTTTATTAATGCATAGAAAGAGACACTCATTACCAGTTCTCTACTACAGTTTTATTTTGTTGCTGCAAAAAATAAAATAAATAAACCTTGACAAAATGGATACATTTCTGTGCATGCTGTTCTGTCCTTGGTGTGCATTCAGTAGCACACATCAATCATGCATTTTGTGTCCTAGTCCTCTTCTTGCTAGTTTCTTTTGCACAATGGATTATGGTTAAGAGGGCTCTTAATTTTTTTCTCATCTATATTTTGTCTTTCCAGGTTGTTGTCAGTGGTGAACTAATCGAGTATTATGACATATCTGGTTGCTATATCCTGCGACCATGGACAATGTCTATTTGGGAGATCATGCAAGTAAGTGTTGAACTTTTGGCATTGTCATTTTTTCCCCTCCTGCACAGGGATACTGAATGTCATGGCCATTGCTGGTTGCTACAGATCGATGATTTTTATTTATTTTAACTGAAATAACTGATGTGAATGTGATCGTTGTAAAGGATACATGTTACTTATTCTGGTTGGTGGTTTAGGTTTGTGAGATTACACATATCTATTTTTTAGTCCTGTTTACGTCATCGACGTCGTTGCAAGTGTTGAACTTTTGACGTAGTCGTATAATTTCTTCCCCACCAGCATGGGGATACTTAATGTCATGGCGATTGCTGGTTTAGCTACTGATTGATGATATATTTTTTTTCATTTTTAACTGAGATAACTGACGTGAATGTAATTGCTGTGAAAGGAGATATGTTGCCTATTCTGGTTTTTGCTTCAATGCGCAGTAGTGAATGTGTTCTCCTGGTGGGTCTATCGTAATTATTCTAGTGCAAATCATATCTCTATGTCTTTCAAAGCACGTGAAGACAATCTCTGTTCTTGTGGGGGGCAGGAGTGGAAAGGTGGTGGGGAAGATTACTTGGCCACACTCTGTGGGTTCATTCCAGTTGGCATCTATGGATGTCAGGGCCATATGTATTCCATGCCCCCTTATTCATATCTAGCTAGTAGCTACTGATGTCCCTATCACTTATTAAACATTCCGATGCATTTGTTAAAAGTTTTATCCAGATTGTAAATATCTTATCGATTCAGAGTTTATATGGTTGATTGCTCGAACAATGTCAATGTGCAGGCCTTCTTTGATGCAGAAATTAAGAAGATGAAGATCAAGAACTGCTACTTCCCTCTTTTTGTATCCCCTGGTGTTTTACAAAAGGAAAAGGATCACATAGAGGGTTTTGCTCCTGAGGTGAGACTTCAATTGCTTTTGGCATGGTTGTATTTAACTGAACTTTGTATGTGGATACAAGGGAAAATCTGCTAATTTAAAAGTTATCTGAATATCTGGTCTGAAACTTTTGTTCGTTTGTTTTTCCCTTATAATTTATTTCCCCCCAAAAAATAGCATCAATTAAACAACATTGCAGAGTACATGTATTAACAAAAATAATGGCAGCATTGAGAATGTGTCATTGAGGTAATTCTAGTTTTCTATGAGGCTCTGATAAATGTCTATGCCCTGGGCATACCAACCTGTTTTCTTAAAAAAATAATCAGAAATAAATTTCTGGGTGAGTTGGAGGGCAACAACCAACATGGGCTCACCTGTTGCTGTAAGGACAAGCTCGAACAATTTATAGTATGATTTTATTGTTAGCACTTATTACTTCCTGGATGCGGGTACACAGTGAAAGCAACATTTTGCTGCAAATTCCTGAAAAGTTAACAAACAAACTGCTGTCACATTACTCTTTCTCAGAATAACTAGTTACCCTTAAAATAAATGCTATTTTCTCTCTTTCTTTCTTTCTTAATTTTGGGGGAAGGGAGTTTGAATGAATACCAATCATGCCCTGGTTAACAAGTGGATGAACATTGTCATGCCTTACTGTGCTTCATTAATTTCATGTTGTCATCAAAAAAGTTCCTCAAAGGAATCAAACTCTGCAAACAAGAATGCTAACTGTGGGGTGCTTGGTGGAAGTTTTTCTTCTTAAGGTGTCTATTATTCCCCTCCTGGACCTAAATAATTAGCATTTCCAGGACCAAAACAGTTATTCTGACTGGTGTCAGTCCTATATTTGGTTTTGAGGATTAAGGCCCAAATAAATTTAGTGTCAACAACTCGTAAGATGTGTTTTTGTCATGGATGTTTTGATGTCTTGTGAAATATTATTGCATTGTGTTCTATTTGTTCCTCTTCTTGTTCTTTTTTCTTTTTTGGCTGCACAGGGGGTGGGGTGGTTTGAGAGAGTGTTGTGCGTGTCAGTGTCGGACATAACACATTACCTTATTAGAAGTGTCAGTGTCAGACATAACATATATGTTGCACATTTTGTCTCTGACAATCTTTTGTAGTTAGGCTGGTAGTTTAATATTGAACATCAGATTTTATAGATTTATTCTTCTTTTCTTGCATTCTAGTAAGTTCCTCTATATAATGAATCTAAGTTGATGAACTTTATCAGGTTGCTTGGGTCACAAAATCAGGACAATCTGATTTGGATGTGCCAATTGCAATTCGTCCTACAAGTGAAACTGTCATGTATCCCTATTATTCTAAGTGGATAAGAGGACACCGCGACTTACCTTTGAAACTTAACCAGTGGTGCAATGTTGTTCGATGGGAGTTCAGCAATCCAACTCCATTTATCAGGTAGTTTTTAATGGATCTATTGTTTGATCTTTTATCTTGTTAACTAGATATTTTGGTTTCTCTAGCAGTTGTAAAAGTCTTGCAACTCTAGACTCTGGGAATAACTTTAGGTAAAGAAAGCTCATTCAGTTCTGAATGTGTGGAACTGTGGTAGTTTGAAATCTGGTTATCATGGCTGCAATGCTTTTGAGCATTGCTCAATCATTTTGCATAGGAGCTTTTTTGCTATTGAACTGTTTTTATCATGCTTTTGCACATTTATCAATGTTTTTATCAGAATGACCTTTGCCTATTAAGTTGTTTTTTTCTCTTTTAATTTTGACATTTATTCTATGGTTATTCTCTTGAAGTCCATAATGTTTGTAATACTTCCAATTTCGATTATTGGTAAATTAGTCATACTTTTGGCTTCTGAGGAACACTCCATTTAATCCATTCTTAGGAGTTTGTATATTGATGACAATTTTGGGGGGTTCTGGTACCCATTTTGAAACTCTTTTTTGTTGTCAAAAACAGGAAAAACGAAAATGATACAGATAATGTGTTTGTTGGATCTGTTTTTGGAAACTGTTATGTGAAAATATCCAATTTTAAGTAAATATTTTGAAATTATTTTTTGGGTTCTCAAGAAGTCAAGTTCACACAAAAAAAAAAAAAAAAAAAAAGTTGCAACAAAATAAAGTTGATTGTTTCCAAACTTTTTATATCTAAGAATACAAAAAATGAGAACCAAAAACAAAACGAAATAATGAAAACGATATCAAATGGGCGGGCCCTTGTAGATAACATTATTGGTTATTACTTGAAGTCTCCTACTGTCTAGAAACTAGTTTTTAGTTATTTTCTGGTTGGCAGTAACTCTCCTTGTGTGATTGTAGGAGTCGTGAGTTTCTTTGGCAGGAGGGGCATACAGCATTTGCCACAAAGGAGGAGGCAGCTAAAGAGGTATTGAATTTTGAATTTTGGTAAACTAGGGTCTCTAGATTTTAGACGTGGAATGGTTGTGTATTTTATATATATTCTTTGACAGTATAATGGATTTTTTCTTTCTTTCTATCTATTTGTCTGGTCTTCCAGATTTTCAGTCAGGATAAGGACTTACCTTATATTAGTTTATCCAGATTAGGTATTAATGTATTTACATTAGAGATGGCTTCTGTTTTAGTTCATCTCTGGAAAACATTTTCTCTGCTTTCTGATATAACTATTAGCTAATACACTCAATTTAGATTTTGATACTTCTCATCCTACATCTTTCACTAGAGCTCAGTGTGCTAACTGTTCAGGGCATTTGTCCTGTTGTGATTTTGTTCCAGCCTAAAGCTGTTGTGGTTTTTTTTTTTGGTTGCCTTGGATCGTAGAATCCCCTAAATGGCCACACTTCTAAACATTCTTTTTTGATCTTGATAATGGTGGAAACAGTCAGCGATGTTCGTACATGGACATTGACACTATTTTAAGAACTTTGGAGACATTATGAAGGAAAAATGCTATTAAATGCAACCTTTAAGAGATTAGATTAGTCAAGGCTTGGGTTTGTTGTACTAGACTAATTGAACTACTTGCCAAGCATCATTTCCTCTCTTGTTTTCATGTGTCAATCTTACTTTAAAAAAAAAGAAAAGGGATTTGCATAAAAAATCTGGACACATTATTATTTTTTGTAAGCTGTGTTTTTGTGGCTGTTGTGACTGTTGGTCTTTTTCAGGTTCTTGAGATATTGGAACTGTATAGATGCATATATGAAGAATACTTGGCTATTCCTGTTATAAAGGGCAAGAAAAGTGAACATGAGAAGTTTGCTGGTGGACTTTATACAACTAGTGTTGAGGTAGCTAATATGTACACCTAAGCAATCCAGCCTTCATCTATCACTCAACAATTTTCCTCTAATTGTGCTTTAGTTTTAAATGGTTGGACTGTTTTATTAATGTGTATGTGTAATGTTCAACAGGCTTTTATTCCGAACACTGGTCGTGGTATCCAAGGTGCAACTTCACATTGTTTGGGCCAAAATTTTGCAAAAATGTTTGAGATAAATTTTGAAAATGAGAAAGGTGAAAAGACTATGGTCTGGCAGAATTCCTGGGCATACAGTACTAGAACGGTAAAACAATTATGCTTTCTCTTATTTGTTTGAGATATATTGTTGTCAGAAAACTAAAATTAGATTTCTCTGTTGTATGTGTACTGCATAATATACTGCATTTTCCTAGGTATTCGAATGTTTTATGTTAGTACACTAAAATGTGATATTCAACTATTCTTTATTGTCTGGTTTAAATATGAAGACAACATTACTTAATAGTTTAATTCTGATGGTAGAGTCATGGGTAACTTCTGTTATTGCGGAGTGTGCAATGAATAATCCAGTTTGTCCCTGTAATACTTCGTTTTCTTTGTGCAGGATTAAAATATTTTGGTTCTTAAAGAAAATATTTGGTTACTGCCCATCACTGTGTGAGTTTGGTTAGTTGTTGGTTGCAGGTCTTAGGTTTCACAGTGATCGGTTTACATTTGCCTATGATTTTTGTAATATTTTCAAATTAGTTCAATATTTCGCAGAGAACTTCCTTAAAAGTTCTACATTTGGTCACATACAGTGTTTGGTTAGTTCATTTCTTTTTGACATGAACTACTCCTGAGTAATTCTAACTTGGAAAACCCTTCTCAACTTTTCTCTATGTATTTCATTCTACTAATATAGATTTATCAAAAAATATATATATATATAGATTTAGAAAAGTACCCTGCCTCCCTTTCTTTTTAGTTGGATCTTGATGTCTTGTGCAAGCCTAGAATTTCTTTGTTGTTTTTTTCTTATTGAAATAATAAGTGTTTTGAAAAGTCCTTGGAATTTATGCATTAGGTTATTATTGGAATCCACTTCATGGTTCCAATTTGGTTTCACTGATGCAATTTAGTCCACTCCATGGTAAACCACTTGTTGACCATATAATTCAGTAACTAACCAGTTGCACTGATGCAATTCAATTGCAACTTAATGATTTGTCACAATATAAAACTACTAAAATAGTATGAGACTTGGATTTTGCGACTTTGAATTGTTGAAATTCTGCATTTTTGTTTAGCTTGATTTAGTTCTTTAGTTATTATCTCTGCTTATCACATACTACAATTGATGAATAGAATTACATTCTTATTGTACAAAAAGAAACACACACCCAATAAAAAAAAAGAAAAAGAGCTTGATTATGATTGAAGTTGCATATTATTGGCAACATTTAAGTGTGTCAAGGTCATGATTTTGCAGTCTCGAGGCATGCTTATGTTGATCTGGTTCCATAACTTGTATTCTCGCAGATCTTAACTTTGATTTGTGTTGCTTTGTATTTCTGCTTGACAATATTTTTGGGTGTAATGGATTTTAATAGGTGCCTACAAAATCTTTAATTACGAATGTGCTATTTTTGGAGCAAACATTTCCTCTGAAAGTTTGCCTTGCTCATGTTACTGTTCTGTTAAATTAATTTTGTAGAGGGCATCCTAGGAATAAAATAAAGTTAAGTTGAAATGCATTCTCTTATCCTAGCATTTCCTTTCATAACATTTGCTAATTAGTGAGCCAAGTTGAGGATGATGTGGTGCTAAGCCAAGAATTGGCGCCTTACCAGGTAAATGAGTATACAGACTGAGATATGCTTTATAAATTTGGTGCAGAACATTGACAGCACATTTTAAAAGACATTAATCTCAGTTGGTGAAACTTGAAAGGATTGAAAGCGGTGGATGCAAATAGTTATGAAATTTCTTGATAGAATGGAAGCTATTTACATGTTAAAAAAATAATTCTTCTTCTTCTTTCTAGTGTCTTGGCATATAAGAAATTTCCCGGAAGAACGGATGGAGATAAATTGGAGGGAATGAGTCATTTGATAAAAAAGCGTTGTTGTCTGGTATATGGTAATGTTGCCCAACCAATAATGGACCTGATTTTCTCTTGAAACGGCAGTAAAAGTGCCAAGTTGCATATTTTTTCTTTTGTGTTTGTGCAAATTTATTTTAGGCATATGCTTCCACTGGCACACGGGAATATTTTTTTCCCCAATAAGTGGTATAAGAGCTTTAGGTGGGTTTATTTTTTCCAATAAGAGTAAGTTTAGTATAAGAGGTAACTTGACTTTGAAATTATATTAAGCTCAACTACATAGTATTGGGGTTGACTAGACATGTCTGTATTTACTACCCAGCTCTGTCTTGGGCCACAATCTGCTTTAAATCGTAAACGATAGACTTTGGATAAGCATATGTGGACATTCTTTAACTCATGTGAGCTAGTATAGTCGTTTATGTAGGTGCATGTACTTTTTAGGAACATCCCAGTGTGAATTATTTTATATTGTATCTAGGTACTGGATTATATCACCACTTATATGGCATTATTATTATTTGTCTTGATTATTTTCAAACTAGGTACCAATTATAAGCATACACATAGGTGGTGGTAGAAAACGGCAATAAAAAACAGGTGATGCATAGCATTGCTCGTAAGAAAATGGGAGTTTGGAGTTTGGGTCGTTCAGCGTGGAAATTTAGGGTTTCAAAAGGTGCACTTTTGGATGGGGCTTTTCAATCAAAGATATGAATTTTGGGGCTGTTGTGGGACTGTGAATAGTGATTCGGGAACAGTAACTATGCTGAATTTATGCAGAAAAGAAGAAAGAATGAACAAGAAAAAGTCTAGGCTTCACACCTAGATTCCAGAGGCGTCATCTCTTCCTTCAAAATCTGGAACTTCTTTCTTATGGCGTAGATATATTGGGCATATAGGATTCCCACTATGAAAGAACATCTTGGTGAAACCTTAAGCTTTGATACCAAAACTGATGCAGTACACACAGGTTTGAAGCAAGTTTAAGCTAATTTAGGGTGAGGTTTAGTGAAATAATGCGTAGGGTTGTTTAGGGCTTGGTTGTGAAAGGATTGGGCTCAAGGAGAAAAGAATTTGGTGGCAAAGTGGATACTGTTTATGGGCTGCAAATAGTAATTTGTGAACAGTAATGGAACAAAAAGGAAGAAGATGAAGAAAATTAGAAATCACTCCTAAAATCCCTTCCGCACCACATGTGGGGTTTAGGTTGCATCACACAAACCCTAAAAAGGTTTAAATCTCTGGAAAATTATGTAAAAATCTGGTCATTATTGAATAGAAGCAATACATAGCTTTGTATAGAATTAGGAGACTTCCTTAATCAATTTGAACCAAAAAGGAATCTACTAAAGCCAAAAAGGAAACTACAAAAATATTTTGATTTCTAAAACTTATTTAAGATCTATAAATAAAAGTAATTAAATAACTTGACCCACAAGACAATCCATGGTCAACCCGCCAACCCACATCCAAAAATTCTGCAAATTACCATAATACCCCTAATTTTAAAAACATTTAAAAACTCTATAAAACTGAACCAAAACAGAAAGTTCTTAAAATGCTTCAAAATCATATTATGCAAGTTTACATGTGGTTTTAGTCTTGAATGTGAGCCAAATTCCATGATTCCTTGCATCTTTGAATTTGCTTTTCCTTCAGTGTGTTATGGATTGCATCAGGTAGTCTTGCAGGCTAGGTGACACTCAGGCAACCCTTTGCTATACTTTTTTTGGTGCAAGTGGCCCACATGTCTTGGATAATCTAGCGATTGCAGCCAGATTAGTTTGGTAACTGGATGGTCTCTCGGTCTTGATGTCAAAGGCTTTAAGTCCCTTTGTTGTTTCTTCTAGGCCTAAGCTGGAGTACTCTATTACCTCTGTTATGTATCTGTAGTATACTTAATTTCTTTTATGGTTTCCTCTTTTTTTTTTTTTTTTTTTTTTTTTAAGGAATTGTTTTTCCTGATAAATTTGATGAAGTTTTGCTTTGTCAATTAGGATTTACAGATCTCTCTCTCTCTCTAAATACAGATTGGAGTGATGGTGATGGTTCATGGGGACAATAAAGGCTTGGTACTGCCTCCAAAAGTAGCAGCTATCCAAGTTATTGTGATTCCGGTGCCTTACAAAGATGCTGATACTAAAGGGATCTTTGATGCCTGTGATGCAACTGTGAAAACATTGACTGAATCAGGTTTCCGTGCTGAAGCAGACTTCAGGGATAACTATTCACCTGGTTGGAAGTATTCACATTGGGAAATGAAAGGTGTTCCTCTAAGGATTGAAATAGGGCCAAAAGATCTTTCCAATAATCAGGTAAACAAATTTGTCAACATACCCCCTCTATTCATTTTCAGTTTTTTAGTGGCTTCTGCTTGTCTCTCTGTGGTATTAATTTCATTTACTTTTTTGTACTTGATCATTTATTTTTGCTTTTATATAGGTACGTGCTGTTCGCCGTGATAATTCTACTAAAATCGATATTCCGATGGCCAGTTTGGTTGAACAAGTAAAAGATATGCTAGCTAATATTCACCAAAGCCTGTTTGATGTTGCCAAACAAAAACGAGATACCTGCATTCAGGTTGCAAAAACTTGGGAGGAGTTCATGGAAGCACTGAGCCATAAAAAAATGATATTGGCTCCTTGGTGTGATGAAGAGGTATGATGTTTGTTTTTACAATGCTGTATGTACTTTATTTTGGTAATGAGACTTCTGATAGGCAACGCATCCCATTAAATAAAATAAAATGAAAAAGAAGAAAATGGTTTTGATGGATGTTCATATGTAATCTTTAAACAGTTTCATGCAGTCCTCTTTCTTTGCTACAAGTTTTTTTTTGGTATCACCGTCACTGTCACCGTCACCGTCTTCGTCTTCTTCTTCTACTCCTTTTTATGTAAATAATAAACTAGAAAATAAATAAAAGAAAAATTTGTTTAGGAGGGTCAAGTTCTTAGAAAAATATTTCATATCATGCATATATTTTGTGCATTGGTTTTAGTTTCTGCTTTTATCAATTTACTTTCTTTGTACTTTTTCTGCATAAAGGCCTGATTATTGTGGAAGCCTATGTTATATGGACTCTTGTACATGTATGGTGTACCAGTGTTGTACACTTGACACTTGGGCAAGGGTATGAGATATGTGTGTAAGTATCTTCCATTTTAGTTGGAGATTCTCCTAGCAAACATATTTTGTAATTTGAGTTTTTACCATAAGACTGTAAAACTCTCATATTATGCATGAAATGCTCTATGGCACCTTGTGAATACCATTTTGCCCTATACAATCAAAGTAGTATATTAAGAAATATAAAAATCTTGCTGTGTTCCCGTGTCCTGGACATGAGAGTTAGATGAATCTGATTTGGACACTCAAGGCACATGCCTTCGCTAGGTACCTGCTAATCTTTTTGCGATTAGTCTGAGAAGCAGTTTTAATTTATCCAGTTACTTCTGTTTGGAAGTTTTGTTAGATAGTTCTTGTTTTTTAATGATCTAGGAGGTGGAGAAAGATGTGAAAGCACGGACAAAAGGGGAGATGGGAGCTGCTAAGACACTTTGTTCTCCATTTGACCAGCCTGCACTGGATGAAGGTACCGTTTACTGTTCTTGGTCAAGGTTGTTCTAATTATTGTTTTACACTCCTATATAAGTCCATGGATAATGTGAATCTGATTTTCATCAGCATCTGTGTCATGTTGCACTGAAGTTGTTCAACACTAAAATGGCTGGTCATAGATTTTTCTTGGCCTTGGAAAAGTCACACTACATAATGACTAGATAAACAAAGATTACCTTTATACTCGAGGTTGAGGTTGCTTTCATCTTTTAGGCCTTCATCTCTTACCATATATGCACAAACCTCGCGTTTCACTTAAAAGCATTTTCCCTGCATTAGTGCTAAAGTCCAGGCCTACTTATCCAGAGAGAGTGGAAAAATCTTTGGATGTTGACTTATTTGCAATTCATAGAGACCAATTGTACATATTCTTTTGCTCTCCCAACATGGTCGCTGGGTTCCCATTCTTCATTATTTGTTTGAACATGAGGAAATCAGATATTCACGTGGAACAAAATCTCCCAAGATAACTGCATGCATCCTGAAGACCATATGGAAGTTGAAGGGCACAGTTTTGTGGCTTTTGTAGGGTGCACTGGACAGTCACATGGAGTTTTAATTCATCCATTGTGCTTTACATGGCATGCATTTAAAGGCAAAGATTTATCATCTAGAATTTATACGCACCATGTTAAGGTGATGGATTTTATCTTCCACGATGACTGCCTTCTTAATAGGAACATATGTAATATGTCTATTAGATGTGCCCACATTCACCTAGTATTGTAGGACACGTGTTTGGTATCAATGGTGAGTTGGAACCAATGTGGAATGAGTGTTATCCGTTGGGAAGAGAAAAGTAAGATTCTATTATATGAATATTTTACAATTTGATTGTGTTATCGGAACATCCTCTAACGAGGATTTGTTTTATGCTGTACTTTTGTGCAGGTGTATTGTGCTTTGCCTCAGGCAAACCTGCCAAGAAGTGGACGTACTGGGGTCGAAGTTACTGATCATGAATTTTGGTCTTGACGATTTTTATTTTTATGTTTTTGGAGGGTGTTACTTCTGTGTGTCTTCAACTGAGTGAGTTTAGATGTGTGACATTTGGGTGCAGTGATTGGAGCACCTTTAAAGAACCTACGGGTGGTTACAAAGACGGACCAACGTTTTTTTGTTGCATAATATTATTTTAACTTGCGAATTATGGGATTTTTTGACATTTGTGTTTTTTACTTGACAAGCGTGATGTTGCGTTGATCAGGTGATACTGATACATACTTAGCTACTTGATTTGTATCTTCGAAAAAAGGAACATATTTAACACAAAAAAAAAAAAAAAAAAAAAAAAAAAAACATAAACAAAATTGCCAAATAACTATCGATAAGGTTAATTTGATTTTTTACAAAGATAATGTACTTGATACTCTATAAATTGAATAGTTTGGATTATCAAAATAGGCCTGAAGTTGGGCTCACCAAGGCCAATCAATAGAAGCTGGTCCCTTATTTTTTAATTGAGTACCAATAGAAAATTTATACAAAATTTTTATATATAATAATGTGATTTAATGATAATATTTTATTTTAAAATAAAATACTCTTGATTTTTTTTGTATGAATTTTATGTATATGCTTGCATCACATTTTATTTTTTTGTCAATTATGGCCTATTAATTATGGTCAAGTTTTATTATGGTCTATTGATCAAAATTATAACTATTTTAAAAAAATAATCTTGATCACATTTGTTTTTATTATTATTATTTCTGTCGATAGGCATGTTAATGTGGTATGACAAATGTGTTAAGAACATGGTATGATGACATGTTAAATGGAGGGTTAGAAAGTTAGCAATTGCAGCAATTTCAAAATTAGTTGCGGAGATCAAGGAGTTAAGATCAAATCAAGTATCAAATTTGCAAAATGGTTCCTATTAACATGGGATATGGATAATGTTGAGAAAATCATTGGCTTGTTGAGGAAATTGTATGCTTAGGTTATCTCTTTCTCTCATGTGGCTGAATTTATAAATAGGTCAAAAGAGATACAAAAAGGAATCAATCAATCATCAAATACACTCGTGTAGAGTTATTTAGGAGTAATTCTAGATTAGTTATTTTGGGTGTAGATTAAACAAGTAGCTTTTTCAACCCCCCACTTCTCTTATTTCAGCCGATTGCTGTATTTTTTGCTTCTTTGTTCTTGTTTAGGTTTATGTAACTGATAGTAAGTGACAAATTAATTGAATAAATACATATTATTTTTTAATCATTCTTTATTTAATTACTTCCAAGGAAGTCCTTAATCTGTTTAAGGTATAGAATTCAACCACAAAGTCTTATCTTTTAAGTGTTTATTAAATATTGTTTAAGTTTGTCGATCAAATCATTGTCGATCAAGCATGAACTAAATTTTTACCAATAGTATGGATAGAATTTTTTTTAAATTTTTTTTTCTTATCAAATTATTTTTTAAATAATATATATATTTTATAAAATTCAACCAAATATATTATTAAATAATTTTTTTTAGGACTAAGAACCACATAATATTACCTATGCAAACTAATTACATTAGTTGTCAGCGCATGAGTTAATATTGGAGTACTTTAAGAAGATGGTTAAAAATTAAGTTTTTAATTTTTTTTTTAAATATATAAAAAATATGTGAGATGATGTGATTCAAAATAGGTTAAAAGTTAAGAAGTGACTTTTAACTCATTTTTCAGAAGAGGCCATTGTCATATGTGATTCCTTCTTGTTATTAATCGGTCTTAATCGTAATATGCTTAGGACTTTTGAAATTATAATTTTTAATCTTTTTAAAATTGAAAATTTATTGATTTCATTAAATTAAATATCTACTGAATATACGATTTAGTAATGAAAATGTGAGCTCATAAATTAACAATCTGGATCGTATGATATGAATCCTAATTCCATGTTATAATTCACTCATCAAACATGTCTTTTTGAAGGGACTTGTTAACCCGACCTGGATAGATGGTTGTGTACTTACTCGGATGGTTTTATCACTGCATAACAGGACATGAGATTTGTGCGGTTGCGGGCGGACGAAGGACGAGCAAATGCACGGCTTCTCAATCTGCTTAGATTCCCGCCATCATCCGCACCCCTTTCCCACTCCCCCGTCGCTGTTTCTTGAAGCGGCCAGTGCCAGTCATCCATTATCTTCCTTCTTCTTCCCAACCGCAACCTCAACCGCAACCGCAAGAATTGTATACTCTCGGTCTAGGTCTAAGTCTATGTCCATCTCATCAGCTTCTTCTCAATCATTCCATGCGAATTGTTCTAACATCGATTCCATCCCTTTTTTCGGTGGTGGTGGCGACGAGAATGAGGATGAGGAGGAGGAGGAGGAGTTGCCGTCCATCTACGGCGGCGGCGAGATTGAGATAGAAAAAATTGGAAATAACTGCCGCAGAATTCGATCCATGATTGCAATAGAGGCGAGCCTTCAAACCGTTTGGAACATTTTGACTGACTACGAGAGATTGGCCGACTTTATCCCTGGTCTCGCTGTCAGCCAATTGCTTGAAAAGAGACCCAACTTCGCCCGTCTTTTTCAGGTACGCCCCCCAGACCCATTTAATCTCTCTCTCTCTCTCTCTCTGATGGATAATTCTCTACAATACACACCCATACCATATGCAATTTAGTTACGCCATTTTGTTTATGATATTATTTTGAGATGTTTGGTTATGTGTTATGTAGTATTTGATTATGACGTTTTTGTTTTTGTTCTTTCTTATAACTTATAAGGTGCATATACCATAGTCTTTCCCCTCTCTCATCCCTTGTGTTTCTTTTACTTTCAATGTGTTTCATTGTAAAAATATTTCTTTTATCTTTTTATATGGATGGATATGTCTATGGATATGGCCAAACTAATTTACTAACTATTCATGTGTCTTTGGTTGATTTTCGTGATCCATTCATGAATATCTGATTTGTTTAGCTAGTAAACTAAGGTAAAAGATGTGATGCATAGAGATTGTAGTACAAGTTTCGAGTGAAGGATCGCTAAGAGGACCAGCCAATATCGCATAACAATCTCTCTTTCTTCTATTGTATCAAGACGTTGGGAGAATCTGGAGGCCTGGCAATTTTGAATATCCTCAATGTGAGCTAGAAACCTCCTTTTTCTTGTAATAATATTCCCAAAAAACATTTCTGTTCCAAATGAGAGCTTGTTCAGCAAACTTTCTGGTGGTCTCGAGGGTGTCATTTGAGTAGTCTGACTACTACACTTTATTCACCAGATCTCTAAGCCAGGCCGCCTCAAGTCTAAACGGTTTAACAAAAGGAGGATTAGGAAGCATACCTGACAGATACTATGGCTTTTGGAAAACGAGCTTCAAAATTCCCTCTGCAAATGTTAAAACTTTGTAACCACATTTCCCCCCTAATAATCTGATGTAATATGACGGGTCCCCAATGGCTGCCTAATCTGTTTTTGAGCTTTTCTCGAAGGAAAATGCTGGGAACCTTCAAATGTGTATCATAGTTTCCATCTTCATGTATGTCTCCTAGCTCATCCTCATTCGCTTCTTGAGGATTCTCGTCCTTGTCATCTGAGATCTCCTCCTGATTTTCTTCAAATGTTTTTATTTTTATTTTTATTTCTATTAACTGCAATCAGATCATATTTGAAGGATTTTGTTTTGGGGCCTTCATTACACCTCTCATCCTCCTTCATTGGATATTTTCCTATTCCCTCATTTCTCCTTGTTTCACTTTCCCCTAAATCCATTTGGTTAGTCGATGGATCACTCTTAGATTTTTTTTTTTATTTTCTTCGATATTGATCATTGGAGGATGTTTCTGCATTGGCCATTGTTGTTCAATCAACACTTTCCTTCTTGATGACTTGGATGGTTTTGGGAGCTTTCAAATATTTCAAATACCAACATGAAAGTAGTGGTTTTAGCAATGACTTGGTGCCTCATATGGAGTAATATAATGCTTACTTTGATTAGCTGAGCTGGTAGATCTTAGGTATATTTTTTGCTTGCATACCTGGTTCAGTAGAAGGCAGGGTGAGCTCAAAATTTCTATGAAAATTGTGGATGATGCAGGGCCGATGAGTCAGGTTTTCTCCTGACTGCGTCCCTCACTATCCTGTCCCAATCCTGACTGGGGGCATTGAGGTGGGCACCCCTTTGGTTATGAATTTTATAACGAATAGAAACAAGTGGCATCAATAACGTGGCTCAAGGAGTAATGCAAAATGAAGTAGCATGAGTATAACAATACCTCATTACAACATCAATGTAGGAACAAAATCAGACAGGAGGGGAGGCATCTCTTTCCATGCTTACGAACCAACGTTGGACAAACTGCATCTAATTGGTAAAACTCTTAGATTCTTCATATGATTTATTTTTGAGTATTCAAGTTAGTTTGAAATGTTCCATATTGCTCCTTTACTACTAGACCAACAGCTTTTTGGCCCTGTTTGTTTTAGTCCATTGATGGTGGGATTGGATTAACAATCCGGTGAGTCCTACTTAAATCATTTTTATTTTGCAACAATGCCATGGGACTAACAGTGCCATGGGACTACAAATCCCCTCAAAGGAGGGTATTAGCAATCCTAAACCCTAAACCCTACAAATTCCCATGGATTGGAGGTAAAAATACCATTTACCCACACTTCATAGGAATAATGAAGTCAATTTTTATATATTGAGAACTTTTACGTAAATTCATAGATTTAATCCTAACCAACTAATACCACCACACTAATACACAAACAAACACAATTTATCTTACATGTTTAACCTTATACTATCACACTAGTAATCCCTTCACTCAATCCCACTGTACTAGTAATCCCATCTCCTACCCCTGCTTGAACCTGAAATGGGTTGTTCCTCCTTCCCTTACCCCTGCCCTGATCTTATAGTGATGTACCACAACTCCATTATATTAGGGTAAGTCAAGGTGGGCCCTGACATCGCTAACAAGTTGCCATCCTTGATGAAAATAGATCAGCCCCCTACTAATGAAGCTTGTGGTATTAAATTTTCAAAGCCCTAGGCTGACTTCATTCCTTAGGGACAATAAAAATATTCTTATTATAATAAGAACTGAGAAAAAGGAGTCATGTAGCCGATCCCATTTGTGTGGGACACAAGGCTTACTTTGGTTTGGTTTGATTATGTTAGGTAGGAGGAGGCCCATGTTACATGGTCTTGGGTACGAGTATCGGATATGGGTGCAAGTCTAAGCGTCAGATCTTCATAAATGTAAATCTTAAGATATTGGGATATGTATGCAAATTAGGATATGGGTATATGGGGACTCATGGTGGACACTTACATATGACATATTATAATATGTAGATTATGTAAAAATATACTTGAAATTAAATAGGATATAGGGAAATTATGGAATTTTTGCGTCTCATCTATGTTAAAGACTGTAAATGTTTCTTTTCTAGTAAATGTGAGTTTCTTATTCTTCGAACATTATGAAAAGTTGGAGGATCAAGTGTCTAAATTGGGTATAGGTGTCGGACACATATCCACACCCTTATGCATGTCATATCCGGTGGACACGGATATTTTGGAGGAAATAGAAGAGTCCACGGACATAGTGGGAGACTGCTGTGATGGGCTGTCCTCTGTTTCAATTGTATCAGAAGTTGGAACTTTTAAAAGTGGAATCAAAAGTAGTGAATAAGATTGTAAATTTTCAGAAAACTGAAGGTCAATAAGGGAAAGTTTGAAATTAGTATATGGTTATGCTAAAACTATGTAGGACCGAGGAAAGAATTTCCATACAGTAAGCAAGAATCCATTTGCTGGCTCTGGATGATTAAAATACAACTTTTATGAGACAGTGCACAGTTGAAATCTCATATAAAATTATGGTGTGGGACAAGAGTTAGGATTCAATGAATTTGAGAGGAGCAATTCTAAAATTGTATGAGAAGTTTTGAGTTACGAATTTATGAGGCACCTTGCAAGTTTTCTATACCAAAGAAAAGCTCCACGTGTGGAATTTATTTTCAAGACACTTTCAGTGGATCAAGTTTCTTCTCTGGCCAGGGCATTCGCTGATGAAGAGATTGCCCACAAGTATCTGTGAGTTTCTTTTTCTGGGTGCATGTACTGATGGAAAACAAGGAAAAAAGGTGGCAACTCTATCATTGTATTCGTTGGTACCTATAAAGCACGGGTACTCCAAAAATGTTGCTGTACAAGCATTGGGTACTTATTGGGTATGGCAAAAACGCACCGGGTACGTTTTATACGATATGTAGAAGCCTGGTACGCAATGGGTACGTTTTTGGGTATGCCGGGGTAAAAAACAAGATTTTCAACAATTGTAAGGGTACCGGAGCAATTTTTTTGACCATCTTAAAATATTAAATAACTTTGGGGTTCTTTTGTGATAATAAAAACATAACCAAACTGAAATTAGGTTTATTGTTTTGATTCGATTCTCTCTAGCGAAGAACACAGTCGACGAGTTCAAAGAAAGAACACAGTCGGCAATTGAACTCTCCTTTGAAGACGACAGTGCTGGTTGACGGCAAAGCTCGATATTCCAGTGAGTTTCTCTTAGTTCCTCTTCTTCGATTCTTTCTCTTCTTCTTCCTCTTTCTTTGATTTGTTTTTTCAGATTTTTCCACTCTTTTTTCGCAGTAAACAAACATCTGATTTTTCTTGTTTCCGGTGAGTTTTCTTACCTCCTCTTGTAGCCAATCTCCTCTTCTTTGATTATCTTCTTCTTTGGTTATCGTTTTTAATCTGTCCAACATCTGATTTTTTTCTTTATATAATTCTGTAATAGACACAATCAGAATTATATAAAATAAAAGATAAAAAAATTTAAAATCTAAGAAGACAAAAGAAATGAACATTTAAATTTAGGGTTCATAAACTGATTCTGATGTATTTATTTCATTGTAATTACTTTCATAATATTGATGATTTTAAATTGTTATTTGAATAATTTGAAAATTTATATACTCGAATGAAGTGAAAAAATTTACAAATTATTTTGGTTTTGTAATTTCTCTTTTTAATTATTATATTAAACTTTGATTTGTTGGATGTTTAGCTATAAATTAAAAAATTAATAATAAAAAAAAAATTGACGTACCCTAGCTGTATCTGTACCATACTTTTTAAAGAATTTGTTGTAT
Organism: Camellia granthamiana; assembly: GCA_036172215.1. Lineage (NCBI taxonomy): Eukaryota > Viridiplantae > Streptophyta > Magnoliopsida > Ericales > Theaceae > Camellia > Camellia granthamiana. The sequence goes on along the minus strand of JAXFYN010000020.1, from coordinate 557,830 downwards.
CGGCATACCCATACCCATATTCGTACCAGCACCCATGCTTCTTAGGTTGATAGGTAATGTATAATTTCTTGTTCTGGGTGCATGCAGTGAGGGAAGAAAAGAAAAAAAGAAAAAAAAAAGGGTGGAAACCTATGAAGCACGGGTGCGGGTATGAGTATGGTACGGGTGCGAGTACGGGTACGTCGATACGTCAAAATTCAAAAAAAGTATGATACGGGTACGGTTGCGGTATGCCGATAATTTTTATTTTTATTTTTATTTTTATTTTTATTTTTATTTTTATAATTGTGGTTAAAGATCTAACCTACTGTCACGACCCAAACCCGGCCCTATGGGTTTAGCACCGTAACTGGCCAGTAATCCGTGATTACCAAAGGCCTGCTTAACAATCATACAATATAACAGAGTTCAGGGCCTGGCGGAAGCCGAAACAATAAATGAATAGTGTCCAATGAGCTGTGACAATCTGTATGCCAAAAAGTTTTTCATTCACATGTACATAGAACAGTACAGTACAATACGGCATACATATATATACATATCCATAACAGTCGGTGAAAACAGGGACTTAACCCCTTGGACAGTACAGTAAACAGTAACAGTCTATACAATGGTCCCACAACAGTACAAAACAGTGAGACAGACAGGGGAAGTACAAAAGACCCCAAAGCCATAGCATGGCAACACGGAACCTCGCAGTGAGGCACATAGGCTGGCTTAACAAAACTGGGGACCAATCCCACGCTCCTAGCTCCGGTCTGGCTGCTGAGAACCTACATATATATATAAACAGTGAGCTAAAGCCCAGTGAATAACATAATGTGTAAAGAGGTTATGAATGAATGTCCTTGCAGTAATGAAATCAATTCATTTAGCAGTATTTCAATATTTCAATATTTCAATCAATCAGTATTTCGATCAATCAGTATTTCAATCAATCAGTCATATGTGGTACATCCATTAGCCTATAAACAATAGGTCCAAAAGGACCGGGCCTTAACAGACCCAACAATAGTGATGGCCATCAATCAATAACAATATGGTTCCACGAGGAAACCGACAGAGCTCTGTATCATTCAATAACAATGGGTGCTAAGGATGCCACAATACAGTTCGAAATACAGGACATACATTCATTCAATAAACAATATCAGTTCAATAAACATTTCAGTTCAGTATTCAAAAGATAACCATTTTGAACATATCTTTACACAGTCTGTTACTCACAGAGATTGGGCTATTAGCAGCTAGAGCGTGTCCCCGAGAGCCAACCCTAAACAATTAACAGAATAGAACACACACTAAGTTTACAGTTGGAAAGGATGGTAATTAAATCCCTAAATTTCCTCGGTGTGGTTCTATGTCTAAATCCTCATTAAGATGCCTTAAACTAGGCCTAAGAATGCCTAGAATGAGATGAGGATGCAACATTACACTTGGAAGGCATTTTTCAAAAGTTGCTGAAAATAAGAGCTTCGCTCGAGCGAGCCTTCCTTCGCTCGAGCGAGCTTCCAAAATCAAAGGCTTCGCTCGAGCGAGAAATCCTTCGCTCGAGCGATCTGCATGAACAGTGAAAGTACTGGTTGCTCAATTTTTACGCGCGATACCACGCTCGATGCTCGCTCGAGCGAGATTGCAAAATCAAAGGGCTCGCTCGAGCGAGGAATCCTTCGCTCGAGCGAGGAAGCCAAATCTGGAATTTCCAGATTTGTCTCCCAAGTTCGAACCAAGTATTCAACCATCCAAAACTCAACCTCTTGGGCCCAAAATCTGGGAAAACACTTTAAACTCAATGTACTACAAGTTTCAAAAGTCAATTTGAGAATTCAAGCCCCAAAGGTGAGTCAATTAAATACAATTCAAACCCAATTTTTAAGAACAATATGTAAACATGTAATGCATGAACTTTAAACCAAAATCAAGGTTCAAATCTTGCTCTATTGAGCTCCAATCTTTCAAAACATTATGAAAACATGGACTTAAGTTTAAACATGGACATGCATGTACAATTCCAACATGAATTCAACTCAAAAATCACCAATTCAACCATGCATGCATGAATTCTAGCATGAATCAACCTATTTACACGAAATCATGGCTTGATTCTACAATGGAGCCTAGAACATGCAAGATGAAGCTCAAGACAAGAAGAAGAAGATGGATTCTCTTACCTAGAGTGTCAACTACAAGGCTTAAGAGCTCAATTTTGCCAATTTCCTACAAGTCCTTCAAGTCTACAAGCCAATTCAAAGATGAATTCAATTTTCTCTCTTAGCTCTCCTCTCTCTCACTTCTTTGGTCGGTTGAAACAAGAATAAAGGGGCTGAGAAGATTGTTTTGTTAAGTGTAATAAGGTGTATCAGGCTCATATAATTGAATAAACAAGTGCCCACTCACAATGGCATTTAGGTAATTAACTAAACTTGACAATTAACTCGTTTAAATCTAATTTAATCATTCCTAATCAATTTTCAGATAAATATATCATTAAATCACATAAATTATGTTGATCACAAAACATCAAATGGTTTCTCAATCGGACGCCGATAAGGCCTTCAATTAGCAATTTAAACATATAAACTCAAATAGATAATCACATAAATCAACAGGTACAATATGCAATTCAGTAGATAACTTATTCAGTTTCAGTTCCAATTTCATTCAGTCAGTTCGGTAGTTTATCCAGTTCACTTATCAGTCACTATCGGTCTCAATTAGCAGTAATCAATATATAATTCAGTGGTTATTCGGTAAGCAGTACGAGGGTCGTTACAGTCTCCCCTCCTTATAAGGAGTTTAGTCCTCTAAACTCGAGTTACCTTCATTCTGAAAGAAAGCAGGATCCAATGGGAACAAATCAGGATATCTTCTCATCATGTCATCTTCCCTTTCCCAAGTGGCATACACACTACCATGATTCTGCCAGTCAACTTTCACTAACGGAATCTCTTTGTTCCTCAGTTTCTTAATCCGTCGGTTTACAATCTGTATAGGCCGTTCCTCGTAAGTGTAGTCATCACTCAACACTACTCGCGTAGGCTCAATCACATGAAACGGATCTCGAAGATAGTCTCTCAACATCGAAATGTGGAAGACGTTATGCATATGCTCCATTTCAGGAGGAAGTGCAACTTGATACGCCACCGGATTGATTTTCTCAATAATCTCATACGGTCCGACATATCTCGGCGCTAACTTGCCTTTGACTCCAAAACGAGTCTGGCCTTTCATTGGTGTCACTTTCACAAACACGTGATCACCCACTTCATACTCTCTATCCCGTCTTCTGACATCTGCATAACTTTTCTGTCTACTCTGTGCAGTTTTCAGTCTCTGCTGTATCAGTTTCACTTTCTCAGTCGTTTCGTATACAATCTCGGGCCCAAGTAACGGCCCATCTCCAACTTCTGCCCAGCAAATTGGAGATCTACATTTTCTGCCATACAATGCCTCGAAAGGCGCCATTCCAATACTCGAATGATAGCTGTTGTTGTAGGCGAATTCAGCCAATGGCAAATGGCTCTCCCAGTTTCCCTGAAAATCAAGGACACACATTCTCAGTAGATCCTCTAGAGTCTGGATGGTCCTTTCTGACTGTCCATCTGTCTGAGGATGATAGGCACTACTCAGCCTCAATTCAGTACCCAATGCAGTCTGTAGGCTCTGCCAGAACCTCGATGTAAACTTCGAATCCCTGTCAGAAACAATAGATACAGGCACTCCATGCAGTCTAACAATTTCATCAATATAGATAACAGCCAATCTGTCCGCATTATAAATTGTCTTGACAGGTAGGAAGTGTGCAGATTTAGTCAGTCTATCAACAATAACCCAAATCGAGTCCATACCTTTCCTGGAGCGAGGTAATCCAACAATGAAATCCATCGTGATATGCTCCCATTTCCACTCTGGTATGGATAAAGGTTGCAGTAATCCAGCAGGTCGTTGATGTTCAACTTTGACTTGTTGGCAATGAAGACATTTGGACACAAAGTCGGCAATTTCCTTCTTCATTCCTGGCCACCAAAAATTCTGTTTCAAGTCTTGATACATTTTCGTATTCCCCGGGTGAATCGAAAACTTCGAACTGTGGCCTTCTTGCAGAACTCTTCTTTTCAATTCAGAATCATTTGGTACACACAGTCTGTCTTGAAATTTCAGTACATTGTTGTCAAATTTAAATCCCGGTTTCGGTTTTGAATCCCTTCCTTCAATGATTTTCTTCAAGTAATCATCCAGTTGCTGTTTTTCTTTAATTTCTTCAATCAAGGCTGGTTGAGCAGTGATAGCAGCTAAGGTTCCACCTTGTTCTTTCAAGACAATTTCAATTTCAAACTTTTCCAGGTCATGAAGCAGTTCTTTCTGTCCGGTAAGCAAACAAGCTAAGTTGGCAATTGACTTTCGGCTCAAGGCATCGGCAACGGTGTTGGCTTTTCCCGGATGGTACAAAATCTGTAAGTCATAATCTTTGATCAGTTCAAGCCATCTCCGCTGTCTCATATTCAGTTCTTTCTGTGTGAAAAAGTACTTTAGGCTCTTGTGGTCGGTGTAGACTTCACATGCTGCTCCATACAAATAGTGACGCCAGATTTTCAATGCAAATACTACTGCGGCAAGTTCTAAGTCATGGGTCGGGTAGTTCTTTTCATGCGGTCTCAACTGTCGGGAAGCATAAGCAATAACTCTCCCATTCTGCATTAAAACACATCCCAAACCCTTATGAGAAGCATCACTAAAAATAGTATAACCATCCGTACCTGTAGGTAGAGTCAGAATTGGTGCAGTCACAAGTCTAGTTTTCAACTCCTGGAATGCTGATTCCCTTTGGTCAGTCCAGTCAAATGATACCCCCTTCTGTGTCAACTGAGTCAGTGGTAAGGCAATTTTGGAGAAATCTTTGACAAATCTTCTGTAATACCCGGCTAGTCCCAAAAAGCTTCGGACTTCAGTCACATTTGTTGGTCTAGGCCAGTTTACTACAGCTTCAATTTTCTGCGGATCAACAGAAATTTCATCTTTGCTAACAACATGCCCTAAAAACATCACATGATCAAGCCAAAATTCACATTTAGACAATTTAGCATATAGTTTCTGTTCTCTTAAGGTTTGCAGGGCAAGTCTCAGATGCTGTTCATGTCCTTCTACAGTCTTAGAATATATCAATATGTCATCAATGAATACCACAATGAAATCATCAAGGTATGGTTTAAAAATTCTGTTCATAAGGTCCATAAATGCAGCTGGGGCATTCGTGACTCCGAACGGCATAACTAAAAATTCATAGTGGCCATACCTCGTTCTAAAAGCAGTTTTATCAATGTCTTCCGGTTTTACTTTCAGTTGATGGTATCCCGATCTGAGATCAATCTTGGAAAACACTTGTGCACCCTGTAACTGATCAAACAAATCATCAATACGCGGTAATGGGTATTTATTCTTTACAGTTACCTTGTTCAGTTCGCGGTAATCAATGCACAGTCTCAGTGAGCCATCTTTCTTCTTCACAAATAAAACAGGCGCACCCCATGGTGAAGTACTGGGTCTGATAAACTTCTTGTCTAACAGTTCCTGCAATTGTACTTTCAATTCTTTCAGTTCGGTTGGAGCCATTCGGTAGGGAGCTTTAGATAACGGCTGTGTACCCGGTACTACATCAACAGTAAACTCAATCTCCCTGTCAATCAAATCCCCTGGTAGATCATCTGGAAATACATCTGGGAATTCTCTAACTATAGGAATGCAATTCACATCAATTTTAACACTATCAGTAGCAGATACAGTCAATACAGAACAGAAATACCCTTTACACCCCTTTCTAATCAGTTTGACAGCCTTTACAGAAGAGATCAGATACGGAGGAGGTACTACTCCAACTCCACTAAATACAAATTCAGGTAAACCAGGTGGTCGGAAAACAACTTGTTTGGTTACACAATCGATAGTGGCATGATATTTTTGTAACCAATCCATCCCCAATATTACATCAAAATGATCAATATTCAACGGCAGTAAATCAATAAACAGATGCATATCCCCAACAATAATCTCACAAGCAGGATACATATATGCACATGTCATGGATCCCTCAACAGGTGATGATACAGCTAGCAAGTAATTCATAGGTTCTAAGGGTCTATTCAATTTTCTCGAAAAAGCATACGACACATAAGAATGTGTAGACCCTGAATCAATCAGTACATATGCATTTTGAGTGCAAATAGAAAGAATACCTGACACGACGGTCTCGGTATTTTGAACATCTCCCGGTACTAGGGCAAACACTCGGCCTTGCCTCATAGGCTCTTTCCCGGTAGCTTCGGGATTCGGTTTTGGTGTTGCAGTTGAAGCTGCTGCGCTTGGTGCAGCTTTACTACTTGATTGCGGGTTAGAGGGGCAGTCTTTAATCCTGTGGCCCACCTTGCCACACTTGAAACAAGCTCCTGAAATCTGGTAGCAAACCCCTTTGTGCTTATTGCCACATATGGAGCAGGGTGGAGTAAATCCACTCCCTTGGCTGGGGCTAGTCATTGACCCCGTATTCTGTTTCTTGTTTGCAGAGTTATGCTTGCCTTTCTTAAATTTAAAACCTTGCCTTTTCCCTTGCCACTCAGTGGTTGGTGTTTCAGACTGTTTCACTGCTGCAATATTTGACTCGGCCATCAATGCCCGGTCGAGAACACCCACATAAGTTGGCATTTTCAAAACATTTATGCGGTCCTGTATAGCAACACTAAGGCCACCTTCAAATCTCCTGGCCTTCTTATAATCGGTGTCCACCATATGTGGTGCATACCTAGCAAGTTCGGTAAATTGCTTCTCATACTCGGCAACAGACGTTTTGCCCTGTCTCAACTGTTCAAACTCAGTTACTTTTCTGTCCCTGATGCACTGAGGGAAATATTTTTCAAAGAAGGACTCCTTGAACTGAGCCCAAGTCACTACGGTGTTTGCATCACGGGTCAACATCCACCACCTTCTAGCTTCTTCCTGTAGTGTAAAGGTGGCTAACAATACCTTGTGTGCTTCTGAGCACGGAAACACCTCAAATAACTTTTCTGTTTCAAGGAGCCATGCTTCAGCCTTTAGCGGTTCCAAGCCTCCCTGAAAGGACGGCGGTTTCATCTTGCTGAACTTATGAGTTAACGCAATAATGTCCACCTCATTAGCATTCTCATTCTGTACATTTGGTGCATTCTGTTCCGGCTGAACCGGAGGAGGAGGAGGAGGAGGTGGCTGTTGGTTTTGTTGTTGATCCAGTCTTTCAATTACTAGTCCCATCAGTTGTTCAAGTCTGGCCATTCTGGCCTCAGAGGATGATGATCCAGGTTCATTTGCATTGTCCATTTCACTATAAACAGTTATAACAGTTATAGCAATTATAACATAAACAGTTATACACTTAAGCAGTTATCACATTAACATGTATCCAGTCATAACATAATCACACACTTTTCATGTTAATGCAATGTCCTAATCACTTTTCTAGGACACCCTATAGCTCATTTGAACACGTGTGTGCGGTATAACTCGTGGTTAAGTATCGCTCTGATACCACTCTGTCACGACCCAAACCCGGCCCTATGGATTTAGCACCGTAACTGGCCAGTAATCCGTGATTACCAAAGGCCTGCTTAACAATCATACAATATAACAGAGTTCAGGGCCTGGCGGAAGCCGAAACAATAAATGAATAGTGTCCAATGAGCTGTGACAATCTGTATGCCAAAAAGTTTTTCATTCACATGTACATAGAACAGTACAGTACAATACGGCATACATATATATACATATCCATAACAGTCGGTGAAAACAGGGACTTAACCCCTTGGACAGTACAGTAAACAGTAACAGTCTATACAATGGTCCCACAACAGTACAAAACAGTGAGACAGACAGGGGAAGTACAAAAGACCCCAAAGCCATAGCATGGCAACACGGAACCTCGCAGTGAGGCACATAGGCTGGCTTAACAAAACTGGGGACCAATCCCACGCTCCTAGCTCCGGTCTGGCTGCTGAGAACCTACATATATATATAAACAGTGAGCTAAAGCCCAGTGAATAACATAATGTGTAAAGAGGTTATGAATGAATGTCCTTGCAGTAATGAAATCAATTCATTTAGCAGTATTTCAATCTTTCAATATTTCAATCAATCAGTATTTCGATCAATCAGTATTTCAATCAATCAGTCATATGTGGTACATCCATTAGCCTATAAACAATAGGTCCAAAAGGACCGGGCCTTAACAGACCCAACAATAGTGATGGCCATCAATCAATAACAATATGGTTCCACGAGGAAACCGACAGAGCTCTGTATCATTCAATAACAATGGGTGCTAAGGATGCCACAATACAGTTCGAAATACAGGACATACATTCATTCAATAAACAATATCAGTTCAATAAACATTTCAGTTCAGTATTCAAAAGATAACCATTTTGAACATATCTTTACACAGTCTGTTACTCACAGAGATTGGGCTATTAGCAGCTAGAGCGTGTCCCCGAGAGCCAACCCTAAACAATTAACAGAATAGAACACACACTAAGTTTACAGTTGGAAAGGATGGTAATTAAATCCCTAAATTTCCTCGGTGTGGTTCTATGTCTAAATCCTCATTAAGATGCCTTAAACTAGGCCTAAGAATGCCTAGAATGAGATGAGGATGCAACATTACACTTGGAAGGCATTTTTCAAAAGTTGCTGAAAATAAGAGCTTCGCTCGAGCGAGCCTTCCTTCGCTCGAGCGAGCTTCCAAAATCAAAGGCTTCGCTCGAGCGAGAAATCCTTCGCTCGAGCGATCTGCATGAACAGTGAAAGTACTGGTTGCTCAATTTTTACGCGCGATACCACGCTCGATGCTCGCTCGAGCGAGATTGCAAAATCAAAGGGCTCGCTCGAGCGAGGAATCCTTCGCTCGAGCGAGGAAGCCAAATCTGGAATTTCCAGATTTGTCTCCCAAGTTCGAACCAAGTATTCAACCATCCAAAACTCAACCTCTTGGGCCCAAAATCTGGGAAAACACTTTAAACTCAATGTACTACAAGTTTCAAAAGTCAATTTGAGAATTCAAGCCCCAAAGGTGAGTCAATTAAATACAATTCAAACCCAATTTTTAAGAACAATATGTAAACATGTAATGCATGAACTTTAAACCAAAATCAAGGTTCAAATCTTGCTCTATTGAGCTCCAATCTTTCAAAACATTATGAAAACATGGACTTAAGTTTAAACATGGACATGCATGTACAATTCCAACATGAATTCAACTCAAAAATCACCAATTCAACCATGCATGCATGAATTCTAGCATGAATCAACCTATTTACACGAAATCATGGCTTGATTCTACAATGGAGCCTAGAACATGCAAGATGAAGCTCAAGACAAGAAGAAGAAGATGGATTCTCTTACCTAGAGTGTCAACTACAAGGCTTAAGAGCTCAATTTTGCCAATTTCCTACAAGTCCTTCAAGTCTACAAGCTAATTCAAAGATGAATTCAATTTTCTCTCTTAGCTCTCCTCTCTCTCACTTCTTTGGTCGGTTGAAACAAGAATAAAGGGGCTGAGAAGATTGTTTTGTTAAGTGTAATAAGGTGTATCAGGCTCATATAATAGAATAAACAAGTGCCCACTCACAATGGCATTTAGGTAATTAACTAAACTTGACAATTAACTCGTTTAAATCTAATTTAATCATTCCTAATCAATTTTTAGATAAATATATCATTAAATCACATAAATTATGCTGATCACAAAACATCAAACGGTTTCTCAATCGGCCGCCGATAAGGCCTTCAATTAGCAATTTAAACATATAAACTCAAACAGATAATCACATAAATCAACAGGTACAATATGCAATTCAGTAGATAACTTATTCAGTTTCAGTTCCAATTTCATTCAGTCAGTTCGGTAGTTTATCCAGTTCACTTATCAGTCACTATCGGTCTCAATTAGCAGTAATCAGTATATAATTCAGTGGTTATTCGGTAAGCAGTATGAGGGTCGTTACACCTACAAATTAAAATTTAATATCAAAACTAAAAAGAGGATTACAAAAATGGTCATAACTAATATCATTTTAAAAATTAAAAATTAAAATTAAAGTAATTAAAAGTTAAAAGTTTGATTTATTATTAAAATAAAATTCTAAAAAAAATTAAAATTAAAATAATTAAAAGTTAAAAGTTTGATTTATTATTAAAATAAAATTCTAAATTATTATTATTTTTTTATAATTTTTTTCCCTTCAAATGGATAAGTCAGTGTATTCAAAAGTATAAGTCAGTGTATAATTATATTATACTGTATAGAGAGAGAGAGAGAGGGGGGGTGTAAATAAAAGAAAGAAAATTGCAGCACCAGTTTCCCATACCAGTTTCCCCTTCCAACGAAGACAATTGCAGCACCGAACCATTCTCTCTCTCTCTCTCTTTCTCTCTCTCTCTCACACACACACAGCAAATCAACCTAACCCACCAGCAGATATGGCAAGAAGGCCGACGATCTGAAGCCCTACGCGATCTTCTAGGTGGATTTAGATCGCCGTCTGGCCACCAAGTCCGACGACTTCGGCTCCACCCGCCCCGTCTGGAACGAGTACTTCGTCTTCCCCCTTTCCCTCCCTTTCCACGACTCCCTCCTCACCCTCGAAATCTTTCACTCCAAACCCTTCGAGACCCCTAAGCCCTTAGTCAGCTTTCTCCGTCTTGCTCTCAAGGAACTCGCTGGCAGGGATGACGATTCGAAGGAAGAACTGAGATTGAAGATTATGATGCCCCGATAAACCAGGTTTTGTATGTATTTTTAATCAACAATGATAGAGACCACTAATTTTGGACCTCTAAAAAGACCACTAATGACATGGCACTCAATAAAAAAAGAAAAAAAATACAACACCAAGGCCAAAACATCAAATCATTCATGGTAGGGCCTACTGCCACATCATTAGTGGTAGCACTAATTAGTGCTTCCACTCATTTTCCATTTTTAATATTACAAAATAACCCGCTATTTTTTGTTTTTTTTAATAAAGATTCGGTACCCTAAATCTCTTTGCAATTTGATTTTTTGCCCGGCGTACCCATAACGTACCCACGGCATACCCATGCCGTACCCAAATGTACCAAACGTACCGGACCTCCTTTGGCCGTACCCGGTACGCGTGCAGCCGTACCGGTACGCGTGCAGCCGTACCGGTACGCGTACCCGTACCTGGTACGTACCCGGTACTTGTACGGCACCAAAAATGGAGTACCCGTGCTTCATTGGTGGAAACTCATTCATTTTATTCAATGGTGGTGTATTTGAATTTTTTGGTTCAGGTAATTTTTTCATGCACTGGTGTGAAACTTGCATCAGAGATCTTCTCTAGAAATCCCACTCCAAGCATGCTTTGTTTATTAAGATTTTGTTTTTAGGTTGAAATTAGTATCTCAAATTAATTTATATTCGTGCACAAATATTTGATCCATTCCCATCATCTATAACCTAGTTATAATGCTAGTACACGTCTCTAATTCAACAGATTGGACAGCAGAAATTGGCATTTGGGCTAAACTTTAATGCTAAAGGAATTGTTGATTGTTATGAGAAAGATCTTGAGAGTCTTCCTTTTGGTCAAAGGCGCGATATTGAATTTAAGATGGTTGAAGGTGATTTTCAGCTCTTTGAGGGCAAATGGTCTATTGAACAGGTAAGGTCTTCTTGTCGTTGATACTCGGCTGGATTCTGGCTTTTCTGCCAACAAAGCAGCATTTTTGCTCTGAAAAAAGTTTCTGCAGTTAGTGATGGGGGATTTTTTTGTGTTCCCAGCAAATTCATTCACGACCTTCATTCATATGAGTTTTTATTTTTATTTTTAATTTTGTGTCATTTTAGCTCACTGTTGTGATATTGTTAATGAATCCTAATATGGAACTCTTAACACTACTCTAACAGCCAGTCAGTGAAGGTGTTTACTTATTTTATGTTTCATCTCTGTGTTTTTTTACTGATTCAAGATGATTGTCCTTTTAACGTTGACTGATGGGTGTGATTGCTTAATGTTTGGGCTACACTTTGCAATTGAAGTGTGTTGAGCCCAGCCAGCGATCAACAATGAAGAATAATAGTGACACAATTATGGTGATATTTACATATATTTTTATGATCCACTGGTGATGGGGTGTACATGATGGCGGGTAACCCATCCTCTGCCCAAACAGCACCTCAACCATCCCTCCCTGAAATAAATAAACAAATAAAGAGGAAGAAGGCTCTTCAATGCCAGGTTTCTAGTGCTACCATCAAGAGTTTGTACCAACTAACTTAGCTTGCACCAACTTAGTTTGCACTTTCGTTTATCTTCTTTGTTTGTACTTGGAAGACGTTGTTCACAAAGTTAGGGCGTCTTTCAGTAAGTTTGAGATATTTTTTCTTAGTTTAATTTAGGGTTTTGTTTCTTATTTTCTTATAAAAGTCAATTTTTATCAATGGTTCATGAAAATTGAGCCTGGTGTTTGAATTTTCTTATGAGAACTTGCATCTGTCTTGTCTGTCTCCCATCTCTCTTTCTTCTCTGTTCTTACTATTTATGAGCTTTTGATACCAGTGATTTGGAAATGCAGGTCAATATGATTTGTTTGTGTTGTGTGTTTCAAAAAATTGTGCATGTATAAAAATAAAAAAATATTCACATTTGGAAAAGTTTGATGCTTTCCTAACTTCATTTGGAAACTTGAATAATTTTGTGGGCCATATATAAATACAAGAGCTGATGATTTTTTTAAAAGTTGGGTGGATGCAGTGCAACATAGAAAGATGTGAAGATCGAAATTCCTTGGTAGGCGAAGAATTTCATTCTACTCTTTCATACGTTGTTGATGTGGAGCCAAAGCTGTGGTTGCCAGTTAGTCTTGTTGAAGGCAGACTTTGCAGAGAGATACAAGCCAACCTTTCATGCATTCGAGCGGAAGCAGAAAAAGCTAAACGTGGCATTCCTCCTGATAACTGATGTAACCATTTGTTCAACTCGCTAATTACTTCATGTAAGTATGTCTATTCCAGTACAATTTGTTGATATTTAAATTCAAATAATATACTTTATGTCAGTTGCAGTATGAATATATTATATATGAACATATATTATTATTATTATTTACATGGATAGAGAGGGGGAGAGGGGGCTACTACATTTTAACTGTCTCCTATGATAACCAGGTTAGGCTGTGAAAGTAAACAGCCACTCGTTGCCTGTACTGCCATTATTAAAATTAACTTGTTCCCATCCTGTCCCCATTATCTCTGCCACTTGTCCTGCTACAGCCGCTTCGATATGATTTAAAGTGGGGCCAGATCACTGGAAGGCTGCCCTCATCTTGTTGTCATCCCTACTTGCTCCAGCCCACCCCCTGCCATCTCAACACAAGCCTCATCTCACTCACCCCCACCCCATTGTCATTCCGCTTAATTAGATACACCGACATCGTCCCATCTTCTCAGTTTCTCAAATATTTTACTTGTGAAACCGATGTTGTTTTCCCTCTCATTTGGTCCTCTTATATTGTGTTTGGTTGAGGGATTTAGGAAAGAATTTGGAAATGGAAAGGGAAAGGAAAAGGGAAAGGAAAAATGTGTGTGAAACTAGGTGAACTGTAGGTATATTTTATTCATATTTCACCTACTTTTTCATTTTTCTTTCCAAATCACTTCTCAAATCCCCAACCAAACACAACATTATTGATTTCACTAGTGAAACAATTGCCACCATGATTATTCATTATTGTTGTTATAAATTTGATCCATAGCATCAATATTATTTTGGTGAAACAATTGTAACCCACCATGATGCCTGTTGTCATCCATCACCTTATAAGCCCGATCACCACTTTTTTTCAGACTTCTTCAAGTTGCGTTTGAATCATGAATTTAGGTAGGGATTTAGAAAAAAAAAGGGCGCAAATGTGAACAAAATTATAAGCTAAATCTTTTCTTCATTTTCCTTTCCCTTTACCCTTTCTCATCCCTATCCAAATAATTGATCCAAACACAATGTTAGTTAATCCTTATCCACTAACATGTTATAATTTTTTAATGCTATGCTTGGATATGCAAAAGGAGAAACAAAAAGAGGAGGTGAGTTTACTCATTTTTGAAGTGATTGAACAAAATATATTTTTTGATTGGACTCCATGGTATCAATACACTATTTGATATGCAGGCCTTTTCCATCAATCATACAATGTGTTTTATCCATGCACATCAAAAGTGTTAACAGATTTGTTTTTCAAGGTGAACTATCTCTTATCTTTTTTGGATAAATTATACTCACTTCCTTTGTGGGTTGAAAGGATAAAATTAGTCTCATATTTTTAATATAATTATATGACCTCTCATTTTGTAAGACTAAAAACAATCGAAACCAATGTAAATGGCAAATAAATATTGAAATAAATAAAGATAAACATTCATTTTAGTAGAAAAAAATGATAATATATATCTATATATATTTATATGATTAGCGAATTATTGATAAAAAAAAGACTTAACTGTTGAGTGAATTATAATCTCAAGGGAGGCCAATATAATTCTATGAAAAATGTGACTAATTGTATTTTTCTCAAAATTTCAAGGGAGGCAAATGTAATTTACTCTTCATTTTTTTAATAGTAATGCCAAGTGTACAAAATTAGTGCACACACAGTACAAAAAATGTATTTTGTGATTGCTGGGTCATTCTAAAATATACACACCTTTTACCATATGCAAAGTTATAATGTTTATGGGATTGATTATTACAAATGTGTAACTAAATTAGTTTCAATCATAACTAAAAAAAACATAATTAATTATAACCAAGTACCACGTAAGGTATAATTAAAGATTTTTTTTCAATTATAATTAAAATAATAATCATAATAAGTCATAATTGGGCACATGATACATATTCCAAAAATAGAGTGTGTTATAAACTTTTTCGTGGTTTGATAATATAACTAATTAAAGGGGCAAAAAAAGTGATATTTCCTTATTTTTGTTTGATTAAACAATAATTATGAGCATTATTATTCAGGTTCAAAAGTTAGACTCACTTTTTAGATTCAGTGATGTGTCAAGAAGATGATTGATTGATAATTAGAGAATATTTGATTATCAACTAATTACTATCTAGAAAAAAAATGAGTGTCAATTTTCTTATAATTATAGCAGAAAGATAGTTAAATACGGTGAATTAGTAAAAGAAAAAGATTGAGTTTCACATTTTAAATCTTACAATTTTATTCACAATAACATGACGAGTTATATGTTAATTTTTTAATTTGTCATAAGCTCAATCATATAGACTTAATTTTTAACATGTCATTGTGAGACTTAAATTGCTGTCTCTAAGCATTTCTCATTATAACTATCCCTAAAGTGAAAAAAATATTAAGCATAATGGTGATATTATCTTATGTGTTGTCACTTGTCAATAAAAAGTCATAAAGAGATTAAGGCTCAATTTGGAATTTTGGTTATAAGTAGCGTTTTGGTAAAATGCCAAAACGCTAAAAGTAACTTTTTTTGGCCATAAATTGATTTGGAATTTTGATTATAAGTCAAAAGGAAAATTACGAAATTACCCTCCATAGATGGAAAATGACATGGTGAAAATGTGTAATTTTTCAATTGGATAGGGATAGTTTGGTCATTTTATTATGATTTGACATTATAAACAAATATTAATCAAAAAAGTCAAAAACAACTTTTTACCAACTTCTCAAATCATTTGTCTAAAAAAGTCAAAAGCTTGGTTAAAAGTCAAAAAGTCACTTTTTACCATCTTCTCAAAACAACCTTAAGTAAATAAATTTTATTTCCCATTAACTTAACATTATTATGGTCCCTATTATAAATTGAAATTACTTATTAATGGTGGCCATGTCGTATTACATTTAATATTACTCGAAGTGTCACCTCACGTTTCTCTTATTACTTGGCAGTAAAAAAACAAATGGAACTGAATATTTTTGCCAGTTTCACAAGTACTTTTTTTATCAGTTTATAAGTACTTTTTTGATAAATTTTTTTTGGTAATTTTTTTTGATAACTTTAGCATTGCTCATTTTTTACATGGACAACGATCAAAGGGATTCTACTAGTTTTTATAGAACCATTAACACTTCTTATAAATCTCTTATTTACACTAAATTGAAACGGTGGTGCTACATTTGCTTCCGATCAATTGATACCTATAACATTATTCAAACTAAAAAAGGAGATTCAATATTAAAATCCTCAACTTTGACGGAAAACATTAAAACCAAGCCACCACCTTTTCTTCATCTTAATAAAGCCCTTTACATTTGACCCAACCCATTTTCATTTTGCCCCAGCCTGCTAACCCCTATCTATTAGGATACATAATTATTGTCCAGTCCTCTTTAATAAACTTTACATAATTATTGTCCAGTCCTCTTTAATAAACTTAAATACCTATAGGTTTTACACATTTTTTGAATGCACCAATAAATCCTAATATCTTTCTTTAACCCTTATCCTCTTATCTTCTCTCTCTACAACATTTCTCTAAGAGCCTTACAGTACCACTACCACCACCACCACCATCGCTATTGTAGCCAACTACTACCACCATTGTTGTCCACCAGTCACCGCCATCATCGCCGTCGACCCATTACCGCTGTCATCTTCCACTCGCTGCCGTCGCTGTCCGTTCACTACCCCTATCAATCTACACTCCACCGTTCACCAACCACCTTCACCATCACTGATTTACACTCTACCGCAGCCGATCTATATTGTACATCTTTGATCTCCACTCTACCATCTTCGATCCACCGATCTAGTTCCAAATTTACATCGATCTAGTTCTAGATTTACAACGATGTAATTGTTTCAATTGTGAAATCTACTCCAAATGGCTTCAAGCAACAGTGTTTTCCAAATCTTACCCCTCTTCCTCTTTGTCTCTCTTCTCTTTTTGTCCTTCTCTGCCTCTGTCTTTCTATTTTTCAAACCAAATCTGTTGCAAATTTATTTTTCAATAATGAATTTATCAATCTTTGGTTCCGTATGTGTATGTAAGATGAGAATGCATTGTGAGTGAGTATAAGTGTGAATGTGAATGAGTGATTTGGTATCTGTAATTTTTTACAAATCACTCAGTAATAAATTTATCAGTGAATGTATGTTTAATTCTTTTATTGAACTATTATGGTAAAGACTAATGTGAACAATTTTCAGGTAAAACTTATTTTCCCCCCCTCTCTCTCTCTCTCTCTCTCTCTCTCTTATGTTGCTACTCAAACTAAGGAGGTGGCAGTGATAGTGATGCAATGGAGATGAACGTTTGTTTTTGTTGAAAAATGGTTAGAAAAATATCATTGAAAGTCACCTAAGATTAGAGGTAATTATTGGTAGTTAGAAACGACAGTTGAAGGTGGCCATCGGAGGTTAGAGGTAGTTGTCGGAGGTGGCTGCCAGAGGTTAGAGATAGCTGTCAGAAGTCGGAGGTTGTCGCTCGTAATTGGAGGTAATTGCTAGCAGCAGGGTCATGACAATAGTGTTATGGTTGATGTGCTGAATGAGATAAGGTAAGGGTATTTTAGGGATATTAATAATTAAAAGAAAAATTTATAGGTAAATAAAAAGGGCTACTATTAGCACTTACTTAATTTCTTTAGACCCTTCAATTCTCACTTTTTTATTATTATTACAATTATATACTGAAGTAAAATTATATTACAGGACAATCTTTAATCAAACATTCACCCACTAAATAAAGACAACTCTACAATATTGTACATCTACACCCTCACTTAAATGTATTTCTCACCCACCTAAACCCAACATATTCCTCTATAGCGATCCTGGTCTTTTCCCATTTGGTTGTTGTATCCGGACTTAGGTTCCGTGGAGCTTGTGGTTGTATATATATTGTTGTCATCCTTTAAGTTCCTTATTTTTGAATTATAGGATGTGTTGGACAGGTTTGTTACAGGTTTGGTGTGATTGGGAGCAAATAGTTACTGCCCATATTTTGGTGTCTTCGCTCGAGTGAGCACTTTGTCGCCCGAGCGAGCTCCTTGTTTTAGATCCTTCGCTCGAGCCAGGGTTTGTTCGCTCAAGCGAGAGTTGAGTTTTGTACCTGGTCACTCGAGCGAGAAGTCCTTCGCTCGAGCTTGCGTCTGCGTCTGGTTCTGGACTCGAGCGAGCTTTCCTTCGCTCGAGCGAGCGAGGTGTATGTTTTGAGTTTCTTCGCTCGAGCGAGCATTCTGTTGCTCGAGCGTGCTTCTGGGTTGCAGACCTGAAGCTTCGAATTGTTGGCTCGAGCGAGACTTTCTTCGCTCGAGTGAAGGTTCTTTGTGTCTGGTCGCTCGAGCGACCAATCCTTCGCTCGAGCGAGCTTGTGTTATATCAGTAGACAGCAGCGGGTAAACACTTCACTTTTTCACCTCTTTTGATTTCAAAATCCTAGATCCGAGCTCTCTCTCTCTCTACACATCTTCTCTCTAGGGTTTCATCTCCTTTTAGTGTGTTTCTACCCTAAGTCCTTTGTAAGAAAGGTAGAGGGCAACTTGGGCTTTCTTTTAATCTAAAAATTTGTGGATTTGGAGTACTTTGGATTTTGATCATCTCCTCCATTTGAGCTCTTCATTTCGAGGTAGGGATACCCTACACCATCTTATGAGTTTTGTCTTTAAATTTTGGCATTTTAATATGTTGGAGGTTGTTGGGTAATTTTGGAAAAGTTAGGGTTTGTTGTGTAATTTCTAAAAGAGGGGTTTTTCATGTTTGAGTCATATTTATGTTATAGACTTGAAATGGAGGTTGTTTATGGATCATGGGTGAAAAATGAGCCTTAGGGCTATTGTTGGAAAAAGGGGAAAATGCCCTAATTGTATTGAATAATTAATTTGGGAAAATGTGAAATTGAGTTGAGAATATCGAAATTGAGAAATTATGGGATTAAATGGTGTAGTCGGATTAATTTATCACTCACCTATGGAATAAATTGATATTATATCTGTTATTGCATTTATGTTCTGTTTAGAAATATCCACTTTGGGCTATCGGTGGAGGATAGTCTTGATTGTTGTAGACACTGCATGTTGATTAGGGAAAACTGAAACTAATCACATTGAATATGTCATTGAATATGACCATTGGAATAATACATCAATTATATGTATTGATTGGCCTTGTATATGATATATGTTTATATACATTGTGTTGTTTGAGAGGAGATAGGGGATGTACTCCACGGTTTAGGGGAAGATATGGGATGGACTCCTAAATCGGACATTGTTTGGGAGGAGATAGGGAATGTACTCCATTGATACAGCAATTACGTGTATCTATTGAAGTATTGATATAGCAAATCTGTATATCATATACGAAGTATGGAAGTGTTTTGTTTGAGATTGATACAGCAATTATGTGTATCTATTGTAAAGTAAGAAGTGTTTAATATGAATTGTTATCCCAATTAAAATGGATGAACTAGTAATATGAGATGTAGTCTCATTTAAATTATCTGGCCAGGTTCTGAGCCACGTTTATGATATGAGTTGATAAGTAAAGTAAAGTGAAATGTAACATGGACATAATTGTCAAGGAACTGTAGTATGATATAGATTGGTTTGTAAGTGTTGACCACCTATCAAATGCTGTAATTTTAGTCATTGCTTATAGTTGGTTTAACATATTTCTACTGGGCTGTGGTTCACCCTATATGGGACATCATTTTCTGGTACAGATGATATGCCACCTCCAAGGACGTAGCTTGGGAGGCTAGAGGCTGACAGACTTTTTGTGTTATATTTTGTTGTATTACATGTAAATTCAAGCCGATGGCTTAAAGTGTAATTGAGTTAGTACTCTATTTTGTGACCAAGTGTTGGCTTGGAAAGTTGTAAGCCCCTGGGACATTTATTTTTGTTGTCAACATGTAATACTTCTGTACTTAATTACTCTGATGAATGGAAAGATATTTATTTCTCTTATATCAATGCATGCCAGGAATGGTGAGTTTTATGTATTATTTTAAGGGCGTTACATCCTCTTTATCAATGCCCTTCTTCATCACCATCTTTAAATCCAACATTCCTCTTCATCACCATCTGTAACAACCCACATTCATGTCTTAGTCATGTTTGCATGCATTTATATGTTTTGCCATGTTAAGTGCATTGCCAATCTTGCCTTGTTTTGCTTAAGTGTGTTGCATGCTTTGTTCCTTCTTTGCTGACCCCAAGCCTAAGTCATGCAAAGCCTAAGTCGTGTTAAGCCTACGTTAATCCAAGCCGAGGTCACCTTAAGCTTAGAACTATCTTGGAACCATTTCCGATTGACCTCCACCTCTGCCCTAACATATTGGCCGGGATGTCATCATCTAGGTCGAGGTGTGTGTCACCGAGGCCGAGATATGTATTATCTAGGCCGAGATGTTACCTTTGCGCCTAAGTGATCTTGTTCCTGGATCGGTACGACCTAGATCGAGGTGTGGCACATCTAGGTCGAGGTGTGGCACAGCTAGGCCAACTGTTGTCCTTCCTAGCCGAGATCATTGTTCCCTACTTCCGATGCCTTGTCCTTAGCCGAGATCATTACTTGCCAGAGTGCCCTTGCCGCTAGCTTGTTGAATACACTTTGTCATAGTCTTATCTTTTCACTCAGTCACCTTTTTGAGGAGAACCAACCCGGTAGTACCACGTGTCCCAGTTGAGTGTTAAGTCAGCCAGCAGACCTAGAAATGTATCATTTGCTATATGTCTTTTTTCTTGAGGAGAGAGAAGCTCTAGAAGAAGAAGAAGAAGTCTTTAGAGAGAGAAGTAGATCCCAAGCTTGATCCTTAGAGTTGAGCTGTTAGATCCGTGCTTTGAGGTTAGATTCTTGATCTATTCTTGTTATTCTTATTAATCATCTAGCTGCATTGCATGATCGGACATGATTTGTAAGCCATGCATTGTTTTGAAGTTCGGTTTTAGAAAAAAATATGACATTCACGTGTTCTTGAGGAAAAGCCATGATTTGATCCGAAAGCTTGCATTAAAATCCATGTTTTTGTGTTTGTTTTCCCAAGATCTTTAAGTATGGGTACTCAGGTCCATGTTTTCGAACTCATAGCATGAGACCCTAGATTTTGTATAAACAAGTCATGATTTTAGCATTTATGTTCTTCATGTTCTTCATGTTCATCAAGAGGGAAACCCAGATTTTCCCGACTTCATTTCCTTGTATGTGGCCATCGGGACCACACCTCGGCAAGGAGGCGTGGGACCTTGGCAAAGACCTGGTTAGTACCCAGCATGTCTTTTTGACATGTAAAACAGTGTTTTAACTCCCAGCATGTTTTCCCGAGATCATTTGCATGCATGTAAGACTTGTTTTGAGAAGTGCATTCAGTAGACCTTGCCATGTGTTTGTAGGACTTGGACCTTTGCTTTGATCCCGACGTCTCAAGAACAATGCGAGTGGTATTTTTAATAAAGCTATGTTATAATGTTTTGATAAGCTTTGCTTTGCTTTGTTTTGAAAAGTATTTGATCAAGCATGAATGATTGTCCCTGTTTTGTGTATCAAGTATAAGCTTTGTTTTGGATGACATTCTCGGGAAGTCCGTACGTGCTAGGGGACTATAAGCATTTGTAGCACAAGTCTGTACGTGCCAGGGGACTTTAAGCATTTGTGGCACCAGTCCGTACGTGCTAGGGGACTATAAGCATTTGTAGCACAAGTCTGTACGTGCCAGGGGACTTTAAGCATTTGTGGCACCAGTTCGTACGTGCTAGGGGACTATAATCATTTGTAGCACAAGTCCTCTCATGCTAGGGGACTCTAAGCCCATGTAGCACCGTCCTTTCATGCTAGGGGACGTTAAGCCCAAGTCGCACCGTCCTTTCGTGCTAGGGGACGTTAAGCCTAAGTAGCATCGTTCTTTTGTGCTAGGGGACGTTAAGCCTAAGTAGCACCCTTGTTGAGTTATCTTGCCACCGACGGTCTTGAAACGGGTGGATTGTTTTGTCTGGAATGTCATCACCCCAAGTATATGTTGATGTTTTAACATCCAAGAAGCTTTGAAAGTTTTGATTGATGAACCTGCTTCATCCTATGTTTTGATACAAGTTATGCCAAGTACATGTTTTGAACAAGCTATGATATATGTATTGTTTTAACAAGCTCTCGGGAATCATTCATTCAACCTTTTATTACTTGTACCATTCACTGAGTATCCAAGATCACCCTTTCTATATATGTATGTAGGTAACAAGCATGAATGCGGTGACGCCGAGATGTGTTATTTGCAAGATGATGTTTGATCCATGTTATGTCGGCAATATTTATGTAGGCAATCTTGAGGACTTATGTATTTTGAACATGTCGGCTCGAGAAGCCTTTTATCAAGATGTAATATGTATTTTATTTCGTTGTATTCAAGTTGTAAAGCCATGTAAAGATGTATGCCATTCCATTTGACTTATGCACAGCTCTTATGGACTAATTAGATTTGTATATATTGATTCCGCACTTGTGAGCCCCATATATCTATACTCTGATTGTGTGTGAATTTTGAAAGTTGGCCTTCGGTAATCTCGGATTACTGGCCATCACGGCACCATTCTACTAGTGGCGGAATGGGGTCGTGACACCATCCTAAACTCAACATATCCGTCTTCATCACCATCTTAAACCCTAAACATATTCTTTTTCATCACAATTCTAAACCCTGAACCATAAATCAATGGTTGAATTAGAATGGATATATGTTATTTTGTTTATTATATTGAATTAGAAAGCAAAAGAGTGAATTGAGAGTTAAGTCATACAGTGTTACAATAATTATTTATGTTTGGTACCACAGTGTTAAATAAATAATTTCTGTTCGGGACCGGATGACATAACTAAACAAAAAACAGTCCTCGACTCAACTAAAACAAAAATTGAATCTCTCCCATTTCTTCCCCATAACGGGGGTGTTTGGGAACCCAGTTTTGAGGCTAAAATAGCCTCAAAAACAAAAAAAGCCCAAAAGCCTTTGAACCAAAAGTTTTTCAAAAAAAAAAAAAAACAAGGCTGGTAGGAAACTGTCATTGTGACAGCCTACCATTGTCACAATGACAGGTAGGGAAATTACAATTTTGTCCCTTTGGATTTATTTTGAAAAATGTGACGTTAGGGATAAATTTGTCATTTCAACTTCAAACATCATTTCAACACATTTTTCAATACACCAACTCAAATAAAAATCTGTCTCATCTTCCCAAACACAAAAACTAAAATAGCCTACTAAAATAGTCAAAAAACTAAAAAGTCTCTAAAATAGCCACTTCCCAAACATTCACAACATATCAGACCACATATAACTAAACAATTCATTTAACCATCAAAACAAAAGTTACCAATATATTTGGAGTAAAAATTATATATCTGACATTAGTTTAAAGTTTATTGAGTAGACTATGGAAAATAAAATAAAAGAACATTTATCTTTCATGAAGCATATATGTATATATATGTTCATATACAATATATGGATAATATGTATAAATATGCTTATACATGCGATTAAAAAAAGAGGACTTGCGTCGAGGTCCTAATAAACGGACTTATTATCCAATAAATCATATGATAATTAATGATATTTTTCATCAAACACTATTAAAAAATGTCACTAATTTTTAATTTTTAGTGATAGTTTGAAAATTTTATCACAAAAAAATGTCACTAATTATAAATTTTAGCGACAGTTTAAAAAAATCATCACAAGAAAATGTTGCTAATTTTCAATTTTCAACAATAGTTTGAAAAATTTGTTGCAGAAAAATGTCACTAACTATAAGTTTTAGCGACAATTTACAACTGTAACAAAAAAAAGTCACTAATTGTCAATTTTTAGCGACATGCACAAAAAATCGTCACAGAAAATTATTTTTAGCAACAATTTTATTAAGACTTATTTTCAATAGGATTTGATGGGAATATAATCCAATTATTAGGATCTATTCGTAGTTTACCCTTAAAAAACCTTATTCAAAAAGGGGGCAACATAAAATAAAAAGCCAACCACAAAATTAAAAAGAACGGAAAGAAATTGTATCTAGGTAAACTTTTATTCAAAATAAAGTAAAGTCAAGCATGAAAAAATTATCAAACTACCCAAGGTACTTCATATTAAAAACTTAAAAGATATACATATTTATTTATAGAAGGTTAGAATTAGAATTTTTAATCTGAATACGTGCAACAGGATATAATTAGAATTTTTACATACTACTAATACTTTCCGTACACATTATTACTTAGTACACACAAAATAATTTTTATGGTTAAAAAATATCTTATTTTACACATTAACTTTTCATTACCCTATATTAATATATCACTAACTATTTAAATACACACCATTACACACCCAAAACTATTCATCTTCCCCACAACACAACGGCTAGCAAAACCACTACGCCGTCCTCAGCATCTCACCCACCGCTTCATCTCACCCACCACTTCCTCCGATATCAAGAAGGCCTATCCTTTTCTTGCTCTCAAGGTAATAAGCTCTACTTCAGTTGTTTGAACATAATATTAATGTATAAAATAATAAAATTGAACAAAGTATGTTTAGAATTCTTATGTTGAACAAAATAAATAAGGTCATTCTTTATATGTTGAACAATTTCAACTCGTTTTGTTCAAATATAAGTAATTAAACATTGTATAAATGTTCAACTTTGATTATCCGAACACGATGAACAAACTTATCTTCTTAACAAACGAATGAGACAAATAAAAAACCAAAAAGGTAAGTCAAAAATTAACATTTTCAATGTTAAAATCAACATTTTCAATGTTTATATCGGAACCAACCATCTCAGTGTCATCTATGGTGTACAAAACTTCAAAACTAATTGTATTCAATGTTCTTAAACCCTAAATCTTCAAAATGAATTTGAAAAATAAGTATAATGGAGAAGAGAAAGAAGTGAACTAATTGATAATGAATGATATCATGTGTGTATGTTAATGGTGAAGATGATGAAATACAATGTTTACATGGTAAAACCCTAAACCCTATAGAGATAATGGTATGTGAAGAGTATTTTCTACTTTCAAATATGAAATTTTTGAATGGATAAAATACACCCCATGTTGTCTTTAATGGTCATTTCATTGAAAAATATTATTATAATATAAATTTAATCTATTAATGGTATGCACTGAAAGTATTAATGATGTGTAGATAGAAGCACCCTTTTCAATTTGAATATGTCACCATTCCACCAAACAACAGCCTCTTCACAAAAAGAACCCATTAAAAGGATAAAAAATTATGACAGGGCTTCAGTACAAGTGAAGGTGCTAGCTTTATAGGAAAGTAGTAACATAATTACATAATACACAATCATGATTAAGAACTTAACACTTGCATCTGTTTGACTGCATCCATGTACTTGGGCATGTGAGGGCAAGGACCCCTACAATGTGTTTTATACTGTAGGGGTATCTACGTCTACATTGAGAGAGAGAGAGAGAGAGAGATTTCCAGCTGTACATAAATCAGTTTGGAAGGCATTGATTTATGTCTCAAATCATTTAACAATCCTAAGGTTATTACAGAGATGGCCAAGTTCAGGCCTTGCATCCATCCAGGATGAGAATTGCATCTCGGTTGCAGAAGTGCAGTAGAGGTAGGATCTAAACGTGATCAGGAAAAAGTACCGCCTGCAAATGGACCGCCCAAAAAAAAAAAAAGTCAGTCAAACAAACCATCACTTACCCTGCTTCCCCCAAAGAAATTAGTTATTGGGTATGCATTTATTTTTTCTTCAATTTAATTTATGGTCAACCCATGATATGGACTTACGTACAATGCATATCATTTCTCGGTTTTGACATATTGGTACTGTGTATTGATGCCCAGGGCTTTGTGAAGGATACAAAAAGAAACAACAAATAGTTGCACAAGCAAAGGGAAAAACTTCTAAGCTAGTAGGGAAAAATTGACTAGGTATCTGCAATTTGAATTTCAAATCAATTTGATTTCGAATTTTGAAATAAATGCATTTGATAAATCCATTCCATCAGCTATTATGCATAAAGCAACTATACATATCATATACATGCAGTGCACGTCAAAGTTTCATGTTTAAGTGGCCTGAGGAATGCATAAACACTCAATAGATCAGATGCATGCCAATTACAGATTGAGACCACCAACTTAAGTCAAAAGCAGACTCAGCACCTACTGCAAAATAGACATTGTAGGGACGGCATATTTTCAATCCATTTTAAACAAGATGCTGCTCTCATTAAAGATTATAAAAAATGAGACGTTATGCTCATGAACAACATATCAAAAACTGCATCTAGAGTAATCAAATCAATCTGAAGTAAATCAGGAGCAAATGCTGGGCTGGCAAAGATCAATTAATTAAATTTGTTTCATCCATGGAATCAAGGCCTCTTCTATCAGAAAGGAAGGAGGAAAACAATGTCCCACGGAGCTAGAGCTGTTAGATTCCATTATTCATTACTTTCGGAAACTTGAACTGACCTTAATGCCTTAGTACCCATATCCATGAGGTATGCTTGATACTCATCATCACCATCTAGAAAGTTTTCAAGTTCCTTACTGTAACAAAAGATATCATCTCGCAAATGCCCAGCACCTGCACACCTGTAGGTTCATTTATTTTTATTAGGAACTAGTATGAAATAACATGCCGACACAAGAGTAGCATGAATGCAGCAGTCTTTCAGGCCAGAAAATTCCAGTGTCAGCCAAACATTATAAACACCTTGATTGTTATTCAAAGCCAATGCCAAGAGACAATCCAATCCATCATGCAACATGCACCCCTTTATCAACTTATAATATGTCAGACTACAATATATCACCCACCAAATTAGCAAATATCACATTCTAGGCTTTTTGGTAATGAGAACATGATGAATACCATCCATAAAATAGAGAGAGAGAGAGAGAGAGAGAGAGAGAGAGAGAGATTTGACTGAGGGAGATATATTGATGACGTTTTCTTTTCACCAAGAGATGTACAATGATGACCAAGAATTTTTTTTCTTCTTATTTAACAATTAATTTTATGAGAATATTTACATTTTCTTATTATCTTTTTGTTTTGATAGAGAGAGAGGGCAGAGTATAATTATGACTGATGAGATATATAATAATGATAGAGTTTGTAACCCCTGATATAATAATGATAGAGATTTAAAAAAAATGATAGTAGTTTGTTTTAATATGTATGAAATACAATTTAATGAGACAATCTTTTGCCTACTTTCATTTTTTAAAATTTTCTTTTCACTTTTGTTTTTGTTTTTATTTTTATGTGATATATAGATTGTATGACTATCTAGAATAAGATAACCAATAACAGACATATCTTACTAATTTATGATTCTCACCTTGATTCTTTAATTTGTAGTAATATTATGAGCAAGCAGGGAATAGCATCTTTATATGAGAAGCTTTGAAGTTCCACTAGTCAGCTAAAGAGATTGCATACCTTTCTATAATGACGTCAACATCTGCTTTACTCTTCGGACCGTATACAAGAACTCTAGTAAGGCTTAGTATATCCCTGTAATCTCCCATTTCCTGTGCCTCTTCATCAGAAGCTCGATGAAGCAAAACCGGTGAACGAGGTGTATCTGATGCTAATTTTGCATCTGCATCAAGTCTTACACAAATAATGGCCATTGCATAAGCAACCCCTCCAAATCCAGTGTGTGACACAAAAAGATAAGACCCTGCAGAGCTGTAGACAGAAGTTATTTTAGTGTAATGACATCATTATTAAAATAAAAACCTAATTTCAAAAACCTAGAGTTCTAAATTAAAAGAAACCTGTCAATCCACAAATTCTTTTGATTGGTAAAGCTAATAATGCCAAAATTGTATTCCAGAAGCCAAACTACAACCAACTTCCACCTTTTTTTCTGAATGGAAAAAAGAAAACACGCTTGCCAGTTCAAACTATTGGCAAATGCCCCAAGATTATCTTTCCTGTTAGGAAAGAAAATTTGGATCCTTGGCAACTCAAAAGTTAAAATGGTCATTTAGAGCTGTGGCATTTGTCTTTTGATACGTAAGGAAAAATGAAGAACACCAGTGATTCAATTTTCTTGAAACACATCATCTGTGTGTTATGATCCATTACTAAAGCTAAATCGACGGCCATTAGAAACAAAACAAGTGCCCTGAAAGCTCGACTTATAGTATTATCGCTGTTGAAGAACAAGAAGTTTTCGCTAGGTTCAACCTCTCAGAAGATTCAAGGAATCCTAGGGCACCAAGACAAGAGAGGTGATGAAGAAGACGATGATGACCAAAACAAGGCCATTGTGCTCTACAATGCCTTGGAGTTGGTGCCTTCAAGCTCAAGTCACACTCATCTGGTTGAAGATGGTGGTCAGGAAGCATAACAATATTTGTAAAATAACTATTCCAGTATCTAAATAGAGCCACTAAGGCATATGCATTTCATTCATAAATCGTATCTAATATTTAATTTTTGGTATTCTTTAGTATTAAACAACACGTACAAAAGTATTCATTATTGTTTCCTGATAAAGACAAATTAGAGGCATTAAAGACTTCATTAAAAAACTTTTATGTAGATAGCTTTCGAATTCATTTACGTTTTTTATTTACAAATTGGCAGGATTGTTATGCACCTAATTGCCTCAAATAATATTCAGCCTCTTGAATTCTAGTCTGCCAATTTAATGATCTGGTCTTTCAGTTGGACAGTCAGCTTCTCAATTGGCAGGAGCACCGAAGAATCACAATTATTTCATTATTTTAATTCTTAACATCCAATCTGAAGATAAAGTATTAGCATCTGGCTGTTTCAATGATCTTATTGGTATACTTATCAAAAAAATATTATCCATAGGTGGTCCACTGACTGAATTTAAGCATTGGGTGGTTCCTACCTTTATTTCTGGGTCAGTTTATGGACTATTTAAACATGCAGCTACAAGAAAACATTATTCAATCTACAAAGTAATATAAAATACAAATTACATGAAAGTTTGGAATTGATGCTTACTCATCTCTACAATATTGGATTGCATCAACATCAGAAGCTAATGCATCTCTCTCTCTAGTTAGTGGTATCCTCCTATATTCAATGTTGTATCCTTCATCTTTCAGAGCAGCATATACT
Source organism: Camellia granthamiana (assembly GCA_036172215.1). Lineage (NCBI taxonomy): Eukaryota > Viridiplantae > Streptophyta > Magnoliopsida > Ericales > Theaceae > Camellia > Camellia granthamiana. The sequence goes on along the minus strand of JAXFYN010000020.1, from coordinate 528,646 downwards.
TCCGCAGGTGTCTTTACATCATCTACGAAGATGTTTTCCCAGTATCCTATAACACTTGCCTGATTTGATGCTGGACTGAATTCTTCGCGATGTAGAAGCATTCGACCACCAGATTGTTTGACCTCAGATATTATATCTTCTTTCAGACGTGCCTCCATGTGTTCCACCTGTGAATGGTCAAAGAAAAGGAAGTCGGTACACCAATTTGGCTTATGTAGTACAGTATTCTTAGTATAAATGATGCTCTGGAATGATGACATACCACTGGACCAGTGATTCCCACATGCTTGAGTGTATCAACAGGTTTATTTAGTTCCCTAAGCACAAATGGTATGCCATTGATATAAACAACAGCTTCTTCTCTTAGATCTGTTAAAATCACTTTCTTAGTGACGCTTCCTTCTGCAGTGGGCTGGGCACGTAAATAGGCCAACATCTCTTTGGCACCAGAAATTGTTGGAGTTGCCATGCTATACACAGGGTAACAATCCACCTGGAGAAAAAAAAAATAGTTTTAGGTTAAAAAGATCTGTGCAATTAAAGTAAAGTTGAAGCCTAGGCAAGCAAATGATGACACTGTTCATGTGAGATATATGCCGAAGATACACAAAGGAATGCTCACATTCACATTCCCAATGAAAGTGCAATTCATAGGTTACTGTTTTCCAAAAGATAACGTTAACGACGATTTGCATCTCTGCAAGGAATCAAGCAAAGGATGGCAAATCTTGACACTGAATAGAGTCAGTAGATTTTCATTCCTGCTAAACCTAATATTGCTTGGGTTAGGGTCTGTTTCCCATATAAATTAAAGTTCTAACAACCATGTAAGGAGCTTTTTGAATATTCATTAGTTTCGCCTTCAGTTGGTTTGTTCTTTCAGAAAACATTAGGCTTGCTTAACTAGCATTCTTGCAGGAGGCTTTTCCTTTTTCCCCCACAGAAACATTGGCCTCAAGACATATCAAATGATGGTTTTGTTATCTCATTCTACTGATTACCTCAGTATTAAACTTGAAGACAGTTCACCACTTTGAGTCATGAATAAAACCAGAAGTCCGAATAAAAACTTAGCCCAAAAGTTGATCATCATATAAATAAGCAACAAGTTAAAGTCCATGCGGAGATATACAAAAATGCAAATTCAAAATTTTAGCCACCGCTAAAGGTAGTCTTGATGAGGAAAATTTCGGACATTGTGTTATTAAAGGTGCGCCTAGGCCCAAGTCCCATCCTGGCCCAAGGTTTGCACCTTCTAGTGTTCCAGGCCAGGCGACTTCGATAAGGCGCGCTTAGGCGTGCGCTTAGGCCCAAGTCCCATCCAGGCCTAAGGTTTGCGCTTTGTAGTGTTTCAAGTCAGGCGACTTCGATAAGGTGCACAATTGGTTCAAGGCATAGTAAGGCCCAAGGCTTGCGTCTTGAGGGCTTTTTTTTTTATTGTTGATTTAATTGATTTTGTTTAAAATTTGACTATTGATTTAATATGGTGCAGCTACAAAAGATCGCTACTCTTGTTACATATGCCAATACATTGGCCATTCAACCCCAAATCAACAATAGAAGAAAAATTAGCCCTAATTCCTAATCTCCGAAGAACACTTTACTGATGCATGCCTTCATTATCCAATTCAACAGCTCCAAAAATTCTTTTTCATGTTGTTGTATTCTTCTTCTTCTCTTCTTACGTTTCTATCTCATCTTCTCTACGTTGTTGTCTTCTCTACATCTATTCTCTACGTTGCTATCGTCTTCTTCTTCCATCTTCTCATGCTTATTCTTTGGTCTCCTTTTCTTTTTCGTCATTCTTTAGACTTCAACCCCCTCCCTCCCTCCCTCCCTCCCTCCCTCTTCTTATTCTTCTTCTCCTCTCTTTTTTTATTCATGTTTTATGCTAAATTTTGAAATATTGTTCATTTGTTTATGTTAAAATAGTAGTGTTTGTTGGTATTTATATTTTTAAATGTTTAACATTTCATTTTACTTATGTTGAATCTTAAATTATTTACTTTTGTTAAATTATATATTTTTTTACGTACAAGGTGCGCCTCTCTTTAGTGAAGCCTGCGCCTCTCCTTGTGCCTTGCGCCTAAGCCTCAGAAGACCTTGGCGCCTTGGTGCGCCTATCGCCTTTAATAACACTTAACATTTATTCTTGATTCAACAATTTTTTTATGACAATTCTTGCAATGTCTTTGAGACAACTTTTCACAGCCATGCTATGAGGTTCTTGAAGATTGGGATGTTTGTCTAGTGTTTGATGAAAATTTTAAGTGTGATTTTTCAAGGAACTCATTGTCAGTCCATAATTGTTAATAGCTAAGCCCTGTGGAACTTGATGATATCCAATCACATGTAGTATTCAAACATTTTCTCGAAGCTTCATGTGTTTTCCTTTATACCAATGAGTTTGAAGTAAGAGAAACATTAGAAGTGAAGTCACCGTGGTATCCAATCACATGTAGTAATCAAACATTTACTTGACGCTTCATGCGTTTTCCTTTCTACCGAGAAGTTTGAAGTAGGAGAAACATTTGAAGTGAAGTCACTGTGGCGATATTATTGATTGGTAGTTAATCATTTTACTTGCTCATCCTAAGCTGGTGAGGAGGTATGGTCTCTTCTTTGGGTTTTTACAGGATGTCTTTATTGACTATGACCGATTTACTCTTAGGTTGAGAGGGAGTAGGATTCTCAAGAAAAGAAGAAGATCTTGAATGCTGCTCTATTTTGCATGATGAGAAGCCAGTTCATAAATTGAAGTGTTTTTGGCACACTTCCTTCCAGGTGACAGTGACCGTAATACCTCCTTAAAGACTGATTTCTTAGTTCTTAGCTTGCGTGTATGTTCGGTACACATCTTTATTTCCTTCTTAATATGATATTATTCATGTTACTGTAGCACATCACCCTTCATGCTTTAGTGGTAGCTATTAAGATCAATTTTAATATATTTTACTACTTCTTCGGCTTCAGTGGAGTTGTATGGCTAAGATTAGTGTCGTTCAAAAATTAAAAGTCACAAGAGTAATGGTCTTTGCTGGAAATTTGTGTTAATGTATATAATATGATAGTGGTGTTGGTGGAAGATAGTGGCATGTATACAATATGCTAGTGGTGTTGGTGGAAGACAGTGGCATGTATATAATATGTTAGTGGTGTTGGTGGAAGATAGTGGCATGTATATAATATGATAGTGGTAGATAGTGGTAATATATAATATGTAAGTGGCATATAATGGGTTATAATGATGTTTGTAATATCTCCTATATAAGGAGTGTCATTTGGTCTTGTAAGATAAGAAGTTTTGAATATAACAGAAATATATTCCTTCTTCCTCATATTTTCTGAGTTCTTCTTCCTCATATTTTCTAAGTTGGTATCAGACCAACAAAAAACACAGCAGCCCTAAAACCGTCATAGCCATGTCGGTTGAAATTTCTGCTTTAATTAGCGATGCTGCGGCTAACAAGGCTGCAAATTACCAGCGCAGGTTTGATGATAAGCCACGGGTCTGGTGTGATTTTTGCAACAAGCCTCGCCATACACGCGAAACGTGTTGGAAGATCCATGGCAAACCTGTCAACTGGAAAAGCAGCAAACAAGGAGAGAAGAATCGTGGCTTTCCTACTGCTAATGAAGCCGATTCAGGTCCCTTCAACAAAGAGCAGATTGATCAACTCTTAAAGCTGATAAAATCCAACTCCTCATCCGGTACTCCTAGTGATTTTTTGGCACAAACAGGTAGAAATCCTAAAGCCTTCTCTTGCCTAAACTTCTCTCCGTGGATCATAGATTCCGGTGCCTCCGATCACATGACTAGTTTTTCCCATTTATTTAGTACCTATTTCCCTTGTTCTGGTCATGACAAAATCAGAATAGCCGATGGTAGTTTTTCACCTATTGCAGGAAAAGGATTTATTAAACTAACTGAGAAAATTAATCTCAATGCTGTTCTTCACGTCCCCAACTTAGCCTGTAACCTTTTGTCTGTCAGTAAACTATCTAAGGATTCTAATTGTCGTGTTACATTTTTTGAATCCCATTGTGAATTTAAGGACCAGAACTCGGGGATGATGATTGGGCGTGCTAGGATGCTTGAAGGTCTTTACTACTTTGATGAAGTACCTGTTAGTAATAAAAAAGCTCAGAGCTTTAATAGTACTAGTTCAATCTCTGTTCGAGAAAAAATAATGCTATGGCACTATAGGCTAGGACATCCTAGTTTTCTTTATCTGAAACATTTATTTCCAGAATTATTTAAAGGGATTGATTGTTCTTCTTTTCATTGTGAAAGTTGCATTTTTGCAAAATCTCATCGCTCTACTTATTTGCCAAAACCTTACCAGGCTTCCAAACCTTTTTATTTGATTCATAGTGATGTTTGGGGCCCTTCTAAAATCACTACTCTTTCTGGTAAAAGATGGTTTGTTACATTTATTGATGACCATACCCACTTATGTTGGATTTATTTGATGAATAAAAAATCTGACGTGAAAAATTTATTCACAAATTTTTACAATATGATTGAAAACCAATTTCAAACCAAAATTGGTATTTTACATTCTGATAATGGAACAGAATATTTCAATGAGCAGTTGGGCGAGTTTTTGGAAAAAAAGGGGATTTTTCATCAATCTCCATGTCGGGATACCCCTCAACAAAATGGCATTGCAGAACGAAAAAATAAACATTTACTTGAAGTAGCACGTGCTATAATGTTTTACATGCATGTTCCTAAATATTTATGGGGTGAAGCAATTTTAACAGCCTCTTATTTGATAAACAGGATGCCTACAAAGGTGTTAACATACAAAACACCTTTGGATTGTCTCAAAACTTTTTTTCCTGACACGAGGTTGTTTTCTGAGTTACCCGCCAAAGTTTTTGGATGTACTGCCTATGTTCATGTTCCCAGTCAATTTCGTTCAAAACTTGACCCCCGTGCTATAAAATGTGTTTTTTTGGGTTATTCCTCAAACAAAAAGGGGTATAAGTGTTTCGATCCTCAAACCAAGAAATTTCATGTGAGTATGGATGTGTCATTTGTGGAAACAAAATCCTATTTCCCCAACACTTCTCTTCAGGGGGAGACAAGTGGAGTAGAAGACAATTTTTGGGATATTTCTATCCCACTCCCCAATGTCATTTATCCTACACAACAACCACATCTGTCTGATAATGATCACTTAGGAGAACCAAGTTCTATGGTGCCTAGTCAAGAAGATTCTTGTTTAAGGGGAGAAGTACTACAAAATGATCTAAATTCTGAGCTTCAGGTTTATACTAGGAAGCGATTTCATCTGAGGAATAATGACCCGAATGTCCATCCTAATGACCCGAATGTCCACTCGAGTTCTGGCATCGAAATTTTAGGTAATCCTATTCCTTCTATTTCTGACCTTGATGTTCCTATAGCAATTAGGAAAGGTGTCCGAAATTGCATTAAACATCCTATTGCAAATTACCTCTCCTATCAAAGACTGTCTAAAAACCATAGAGCTTTCACATCTAGGATTTCACACTTGTTTGTTCCAAGGAATATACAGGAAGCATTGGATGATCCGAATTGGAAATTAGCAGTTATGGAAGAGATGAATGCTTTAAGGAGAAGTGGTACTTGGGAGATAGTTGATCTACCCAAAGACAAGAAAACAGTTGGGTGTAAATGGGTGTTTACGATAAAATGTAACGCAGATGGAAGCGTTGAGAGATACAAGGCGAGACTGGTGGCTAAAGGCTTCACTCAAACTTATGGGATCGACTATCAGGAGACGTTTGCTCCTGTTGCTAAAATAAATTCCATCAGAGTACTGTTATCTCTTGCAGTAAATTCAGATTGGCCTCTACATCAACTTGACATTAAAAATGCATTTCTCAATGGTGATCTTGAAGAGGAGGTGTTCATGAGCCTACCGCCGGGATTTGAGAAAGAGACTTGGTAGCGACAGAGTATGCAGATTGAACAAGTCATTATACGGACTCAAACAATCACCAAGAGCGTGGTTTGAACGCTTTGGGAAGGCAGTTATCAGTTGTGGCTTCTCGCAGAGTCAAGCAGATCACACAATATTTTATAAACATTCAAAAGACAGTAAAATTGCAATTTTGATTGTTTATGTTGATGACATCATTTTAACTGGTAATGATGAAGCAGAGTTAGCAGCCCTCAAAGAAAAACTCGCAAAAGAATTTCACATTAAGGATCTGGGAGCCCTCAAGTATTTCCTCGGAATGGAATTTGCAAGATCCAAGGAAGGTATATTCGTTAATCAGAGAAAATATGTTCTTGATCTCCTTGGAGAAACAGGTATGTTTGGTTGTAAGATGGTAGAGACTCCGATCGAGCCTAACTTGAAGTTACAAGCTGCTAAGGCTGAAGAAGTCAAAGAGAGGGAACAATATCAGCGACTTGTAGGGAAATTGATTTACTTGTCTCATACGCGGCCTGATATTGCTTTTGCAGTCAGCATGGTAAGTCAGTTCATGCACTCACCAGGGGCAGAGCACTTTGAGGCCGTTTATAAGATCTTAAGATATTTGAAAGGAACTCCAGGGAGAGGCTTACTGTTCAAGAAACATGGACATCTTCAAGTTGAAGTATACACAGATGCAGACTGGGCAGGAAGTGTTACAAACAGGAGATCAACATCCGGATACTGCTCCTTTGTAGGTGGGAACCTAGTTACATGGCGGAGTAAAAAACAGAATGTGGTAGCTAGAAGTAGTGCAGAAGCAGAGTTCAGAGCTGTTGCCCATGGAATCTGTGAAGTAATGTGGATTAAAAGAATTCTTGAAGAATTAAAGCTTTCTCACCCGACACCTATGAAGGTCTATTGTGACAACAAAGCAGCTATATCTATAGCTCATAATCCAGTTCTACATGATCGCACAAAACATATAGAAGTGGATAAACATTTCATCAAGGAGAAAATCAATGCTGGCATAATCTGTATGACCTACCTTCCAACAGGTGAACAATTAGCTGATGTGCTAACGAAGGGACTACACAAGAAGCAATTTGATAAGCTGACTAGCAAGCTGGCTATGGAAGATATCTTCAAACCAGCTTGAGGGGGAGTGCTGGAAATTTGTGTTAATGTATATAATATGATAGTGGTGTTGGTGGAAGATAGTGGCATGTATACAATATGCTAGTGGTGTTGGTGGAAGATAGTGGCATGTATATAATATGTTAGTGGTGTTGGTGGAAGATAGTGGCATGTATATAATATGATAGTGGTAGATAGTGGTAATATATAATATGTAAGTGGCATATAATGGGTTATAATGATGTTTGTAATATCTCCTATATAAGGAGTGTCATTTGGTCTTGTAAGATAAGAAGTTTTGAATATAACAGAAATATATTCCTTCTTCCTCATATTTTCTGAGTTCTTCTTCCTCATATTTTCTAAGTGTCTTATTCTCTTGTAAATAATATATTCTTAAAAGCGCAGACACATACTTTTAAGAATGTGTCATATCCATGTGTCACATTTTTACCTAGTAAGCTATATTAAATGCCCTATCAATCACAAAGCTATATTAAACCTACATTCTGGCTATATAAAGAATGTCCTTCAGCTGTCCCACCACATATTTAGGTATTGAAATGGATAAGTTTTAGACAACTCTAGCTCAATTATAGTCTTCAAACAGTAAATGATGCCTGCCATACAAACAGCATTAACTACCAAAAGAACTTAAATTATAAGACATACTACGAAACGCTCAATCCAAGCATGCATGCTTTATTAGTCTGCCAGCTCCCATCTTCGTCAACCCAGCAAGGCTAACATGGTATTAAGTATTAACATTAGGACTCACAGTTAGATTTTAAAGTTTATTTGGTTTCCATCATACCTTGTAAACATGTGGTGCACCATGAATCTGAATGTTGCTGGAAGTTTTTTGGCCAGGAAAGAAGTACATCTTAAGTATAGAGCCTTTCCCCAGAACTGAACCATTACGAGTCTTCACAATGGCCTCCATTACTGCATCTCCGTGTTGAGATTCATGTGGTGCTCTTAACTCCTCCTGGACATAAGACATCCAATCAGATTGAAGTTAAATAGAAAAACCCAACCTCAAGGAACAGCATGTTTTGTGAAAGACAATTTACAGGGACTGTAAAGAATCGCCCAGGCCTTAGTTTTATGCTCCATTTCATTGCTTGGACCTCTGGTCTCTGATGCAACCAATTCTTGAATGTCATTCTGGATTCACCTTGTCCACAAAACCCATCAAAAGCTTCACTTCCAAGATATGCTGCAAAAGCAATTAAACGAAAATAACGCTCCAAGTACTCTGCTCCGCGGTTCAGTGCCAGTCTCCTTTCCCTCGGCTCAACATGTTGCTGATTGAATCGTTTTCTGTATTGCAAGACAGCTTGGCGAATATTCTGGAGAGCCGAACATCTATCAATAATAACATCTAAGGCCTCCCGGCATTCCACTCCATTATCAAATAATCGTGTTATCTTCCACAACAATAAGATGTCATTTATCCCAAATGCATGACTTGGCTCTTTTCTATGTCTACCTTTCATAAAAACAGAGGTAAATGAAGCACTGTGACCACCAGTTTCTTCACCACTCGATGTACCACCGTCCACCTCCTCATGGGCTGTATCATCAAGCAGGATTCTAATGGGTCTCCCATAATCAATTCGCAGTTTAAGAAGGCAAGCAATTACAGTACCAGTGGTTGTCCTTCCTCTACCCATCTGTGAAATTAACTAGCATGAAGGGAAGAAAAGAAAGAAAGGATAGACTATTTCACATGGAAACAAATAAATTTATGGTCACACAAAAGTGCAACAATCTACAACAAATTAAAAGTTTTACCTGGCAGTTGAAAACAAAAGCAGTATCCTTGGATGCTGAAGCAATATTCATAGCCAAAGTGTCAAAGTCAGAACTTTTGGGAGCTTTACCATCAGTGATAGGAACACGGGCATACTTGACAGGAAAACCCTTAGACTCTAAGCATCTGAAAACCTCCAGGGGGGTCTGAATTACATCAGAGCTCACATTTTCCCAAGCATCAAATATCTGCCCATCATCAGTTTCATGTATAACCATTATAGCACCTCCATAGCGTTCAGCTTCTCGCAGAATATCTTCTTTCAGTCGAGCTTCCATTCTTTGTACTCTTTCACGATCAATTCCCTAAATACAAAAATCATATTATTTAGCTTTTACCAGTATGGTCCACATGACAAATAAAAAAAACTAAAGGAAAATAATATCTAAGCATTGAGATAAAGATACAAGCAAATGGATATATAGTCCTCTAGCATCATGCACCAAACTGCTAGTTTAGATGTCATTCTTCATTTTAACACAGGATTCTGTGAAGAGTTAATTGAAAACTATAAATTGTTTTCATTTTGTAGAGGAATTAATTAAGACTAGAAAAGATAGGATTAGAAATTAATATATTCGTGAAATAGTAGAAGTAGCACCTATTGGAAAATACGTTGAGAGAGAATATGCTAAGATGGTTTGGTCATGTACACTAAAGACCTATACATGCAATGGTAAGAAAGAGTGATATGATCACCATAAATGGAGATGTTAGGGGCAGGGGAAGACTTAAGCTGACATGGGATCTAATGAAAAAAAACTGATACATATATTTTAAATTTAACTGAGTAGACAGCCTTTAATAGAGTAGAATGGCGAAAAATGATTCATGTAGTCGACCTCACTTGATTGGGACACACGGTTTAGTTTGGCTTAATTAATATTTGGCACATTCAACAATTCTTCCAAAATCACAGTTGTGTCATCGAATCAAAATGTGTATGAATTGGCGTGTAAGGTATAGCAACAAAATTAACATATGAGTCAAGGATCAAAATTTTGCTTCAGTGTGTTATTTTGATTATCTTGGAAACAGAAATGTTTTGGAAACATTCTGGATATGTTTCAGAAATATTAGGGAAATGACAAAAGAATTTGGAAACAATATGAAACATAATTTGACAAAAACTAAAACCTACATAAATTTTAATGCATTCTCAATAATTACATAATTGAACATGTTGATGCACAATCTAGCTAAGATTGTTCAAAATTCATCCAACCCATTTCAATAGGCAGTTTTGAAGAGTGAGTTGGTCGACTGTGGGTATAAGAGTTTAGTTATGGTGGGTATATGGTCGGGTGACATATTTGGTGCAAAAAAATCCATACAACCACCCGACTATACTTAAAATTAATTCTTATCCTACATGCATCAATTGCTTATTGGCTCTACCGGATTACACTTTATCATGACAATCACCTATCTCTCAGCCATATCTAAATATCTCACTCTCTCTTTACAGTTTCTCACCCCTCACCTCCTTCCCTCACGATCTGGCCTCTGCTCAAATCCCTCATTCTCTGCCTACCTTTCTCTCTCATCTCTCTGTAACTCACTGTCAAGTCTTACCCTAATCTCCTCACTTTCTGTATATCCTCTCTCTCTCTCTCTCTCTCTCTCTCTCTCTCATTCATTTGAGGTGATGAGATGGCAGCGACAGCAATGGAGCTGAGACTTTGGTATTGGTGATGACGCTTAGATCGTGGCAATGGTGATCTGCCTCACCTCACCTCCTCTCCCTCAATCCCTAAAACCCTTTGATTTCCTTCCCCAAAACCCTCTGATCTCCATCTCCCTCAACCCTCAACCCCTCCCCCTCAGATCTTCCTCCCCGGAAACCCTCATCCCCCCCCCTGATCTCCCTCTTCCGCAACCATTCTCTTATCAACTCCACCCAAACCCCTCTACATTGAGGACTGTTGTGTTGCTGTGCCTTGAAGAATGGACCTTTGTTGCAAGCCAAACAGTTTTTTTACCATAAACAATGATCGGTTTTGAACCATTGTTCTTTCGTAATTGGTTGAGATGTTCTCCAACTGTAAGTACTAGATTCAGGTGATGAGTGGTTGGCAAAACCAAATTGATCCGACCTGTAAACGATCCTAGCACTAGTGACAATCTTTATACAAAAGGTACTTTTGTAATAACAAAGAAAGAAAATAACTGAATAATGCTTTTTTTACCTTCTCTCTATATCTCCTATTTTCCTTCCCAATTTCTCAAATTCTCTAATAATTTAATATTTTTCTTCCTCAAATCTTATCTTTTGACAAAAAGAGCAAATACAAATGACATTTGGCAGATACTAGTAGGTTTTGAAGTAACTCATTGTTTTGGTAAGCTTCACATTGTTTCGATGCATTTCTGTGTGTTTTGGGTGGAAACATAAAAATTTTGGTATTAAATTAATCTTTCGTTTCATTTTCCTAAGAAATGGAATCGTTTTGACCATTTCAATAGAAATAAAATGAAAATTTATTCCTTGATCTGAGCAATATACACTTCCACACCCCAGTTTTGCGAAAATGAAATACAAGGTGACAATAGGTGTACCGTGTACTCTAGCATGTTTTTATATGGTCTTTCAACCTCACGAAGCACAAATGGCTTTCCATTGATGTAGATAACAGGTTCTTCTCGCATGTTGTGCCAAAAAACTGGCCGACCACCTTTAGAGCTGCCTATCCGCTGAATGACAGATCTAATTCCATCAATTGTTGGATTTGCAACACCATAAACTGGAAACCCAGGAATTTCTCTAAAATTAGGGGCACCCTCCACTCTTTCTGGTAAGCTAGGGTTTTGACACCCAGGACAATGGTCACTCTTGAGAACAGTTTGACTTCCGAGAACCTCCCCGTTTCTCAAGGCAGCAACTACACTCATCTCGCAAGGGCGCCCATCAGCAGATTCAACAATTCTCGTTATTTTTGGTTTTGCATTTGCATTTGCATAACCAAGTGCTCCCATTGGGTCTCTCCTAAGCAACCTGCAGCAAGGCACAATTGTGACATAAACATGTGTTCATAAATATTTCTAGCATTACAATCCAAACTAAGGGTGATCTAACTTTTACCTGATGCTTGATGGACTGAAAAATGAAACTGGACAGCATTTATCATATAACAAATACTAGAATGTTTACCTGCGTATTATGCTATACAGTTCTGGCCTGGCTTTCATCCAGTCAGCAAAACTGCTTTGATCAGGGGATCTAGGGTGGAGTGCTGCTCTCTTTGTATAGAGGTATACAGCAAAACATATAAGGAAGTAATATCTTTCCAAGTACTCCACAAAAAAAGAAAGTGATGCCTCCCTCTTCATCTCATCTGGTTGATGCAAAATTCTATTGCGATAAGTGGCAATGGCTTCACGTAAATTCTGTAACTTGAGCCACAACAAACGCATTAAAAGCCATGAAGGTCTAAGATTAAATATGAAAATATAAACCTCAAGGACATGAGGTAATGAGACACTGTTGTTAATAAGCGAGAGTACAAGCTTCAAGAGGCAGCAACAAATGGGCACAATAAAGTGAATGTCGTAGCCCCATCTTCTGGGATTTATATCAGATAAACTTTCATGACAAGAACAACAAGATCCTAGAAGCTACAACTGAGTAACGAGCCATATAGATAGCTATACCTGCATGGAGGCACATTTATCAATGACCTTATCCACTTGTCTTTTGCCTTCAACACCGCCCTACAGGTATATCACAAGCAATACAAAATTCACAAACCATCTACTTGTAGAAATTAAGGCAATGTAAGTAATAGAACCCAAATCAAGCTACTTTCAACTACCTCTAAAACCCGAATCAAGCTTCTAATGACTGCATATTCTCCTCTGCGAATTGCCTCCTCTGAATTTGGAAAAATATCGGTAACACTGGCACCTGAGTTAGAAACTTTCCCGATTGAATTGGTCCTTGGAATACCTATTTCATGCATACATCAGATAATATATGGTACACTAGAGAAGCAAAGAGGAAGAGAAATTTAAAATGGTGGTTCCTCTAGACTAAATAGAAAATTAGCGAAGATAATTGTGAATAAGACACTCCTAATCTTTTTTCCTTTTTAGTCCTAACCCCAAATTTTACTTGTTAATTGTCTTCATCAATTGTGTTGGGTTGGTCACTACGAAGTATTTACCTTTTTGTTCCAAGGCCAATCTTTTAACCATGGTGGTGTTCTGCTTTCCTCTTTTAAATGACAATCATCAAGTATTACAATCAAGGCACATTCATTCAAATGTTAAACCAACTAGGTATCTGCATTCATATGTTAAATCTAATCAATACTCTTTTGGTCATTCAATCAAGATTAACATATGCGTCCATTTATGCATTCATATCAACCATATGAAGTATATAAATTAAATTGAAGTATTGTAAAGAGACGAACACCAATAATTATAGTGGTTCGGCACACCCTTATGGTAGCCTTTTAGTGTCACAATGTGACCTTAGGTTTGTGATGGCTCAAGTGTATACACAATGTATTACACTTAGATGAGAAGAAATACATTCAAGATGAGAACTCCAAGGCTCCCATGGGAGTAAGCTCTCCAACCAAGGTTGTATGAAGATACCTCAAACTTTCTCTCACTCACACATGGGTGAAATCGTCTATGAGATGTGCCTGAGAGAGTTTCGAGGGTGTATAGGCTTTCACTTAGCTTATTTCTCATTAGATCTCTACCAAATAGGGGCATTTGGTATTTATAGAACTAGCATTTAATGGCTATTTAATTTTGCCCAGGCATGGTCGACCATATGATGTCGTGGTTGACCATCAAACTCTGTGATTGACCACATCCACTTATACTATAAGGTGGACTTCCACCATGGTCAACCACATATCCTCCAGGATGGTCGACCATACTGTAAGGTGTTGACAGGTTGTTTTTCTAGACCTCCCTATGGTCGACCATGCTCCACAACATAGTGACCAAGATGAAAAACTTAGGCATTATTTGGCCATGTCTTGACTTGGTCTTCGCCTTGTCCAAAGCCTTCTTCATGCCGAAGAAGCTCTTCCATAGCACTTATTTGATGCCGATGAAGACCTCCTATAGCACTTCAAACTTCTACAGTGATGTAGACAGTCCAATGAGCTCTCCTCATGGTAGCGGCTTGGGTTCTATCTAAGATGGAAACTACTTGAGTCATGGTCTTCAACAATATTCTGATCTATGAATCTAACACTCACTGAGCAGATAACTCTCATTACTCTCGTGCTGATTAGCTAGGCATCCTATTTGATGAGCATCCTTTAGCTTTACCACATTTTGCTCTCCCTCCAAAACCATCTTCCAACTTATCAAAAAATTAAATAAGAATAAAATACAATCTAGCATTGTAATTATAGATTGTTCTTCCACATTTGATGAATTTGTTGTAATTCAATTCATGTAATTGGTAATTCTTGACCAAAAAATGGATAAGCTTCTTGATACAAAGAAGATCATTGGAAAAGAATATGAGTGAGATGGACCCCTTAATCTTGATAATGATCCCTTCGATAGAACATTTAGTGCACCTTCAATGTCTCTGTAGTCATCCATTAAGCAATCTTCAATGTCAACATTTTTTTTCTTTCAATCTGTCTTCTATTTTAGGATTCAAGACTAGCATCAAAGAGTCTCTTTTCCATCATGTGTCAATTTACTATGTTTAAAGTGATCATACAAAAATCTTCAGTCCTCCAAGGCAGAATTGTTCGTCAAGTTGTTCTCGCTCTATTTTTGGCAAATCCATGCTATGGGTCAAGTTATGTAGTTGGTTTTGCATGGGTCTTATTCGTGTTTAGATGGGTTTTAGAAGTCAAAAGCAGGTTTCGTATTTAGAAATCGAACTTTTATACGAGTCTTTAAAGTTTACATATAACGATGCAATTCTTCTAATTCTATAGAGAACAAACTTTTGATAATTTTATGAATCTTTCTTAAAGTTTATTCATGTATTTCTATTATATAGATACATAAAATATATTGACATAGAAACCTATTATTCAGGCATATTTTATTTTAGATAGAGATAGAAATGTATTCTAGAAATCTATATTAATATATTAAATTATAATAAGAAATCAGATAGTAAAATTAAAAAAAAAAAAAAAAAAAAAACAAAAGATAGGATTCCAATAAGAAGTGATTTGTCCATCACAAAAGAAAAAGAAAGGGGGCCAAATTCCATTTCTTCTAGGGACGTAAGAAAAACCAGACCGAAATAACTATATTTGGTCTATTTTTTAACAAGAATTGGTCTGTGCGATTTTTTAATTTGATTTTTTTCGATTTTCGGTTCGGTATTGGTTTAAGCACCTTGTGCACCGAACTAAACCGAAACCGACCGCTTCAACATATATTGTATTTATAATATATATATATGTATAATCTAATAATATAATGATATTAATAAGTATAATAAATCATTAACCTTAATTAATTAACTTTATCATATCTATAACCTAAGTTTGTAAACTTTTATTATATATAATCTTAACTCTAACTCATTATTCTTGAAACCTTAATATTTTTTTGCATTTTTGTTAATCTAGGAATCGAAAAGTATTTATTAAATGGATGGATTGGATATGTTTGAAGTGGTGGACAAATAACTAATTCAATGTTTTTACATAGATTAGTGACTATACTAAAAAGTGGCTCAAGTTTGAAGGTCCTAGACTGATTAAACCACACCAAATCAAAGTATTTTAATCGGTTCAGTTCGGTGCGGTTTGATGGGAGAAGTAGTTTGTGTCGGTACTCACAATAATAAAACCGACATTATTGGTTTGGTTAAAAATTTTACCTAAATACCGACTGTGCCAAATCGATTACATCCCTAATTTCTTAAACTGTTTTGTAACTTTTACATTAGTAGCATAAAGAGTTTAGGGCATCCCTCCATTTTTGTTTTAGACAAACTTTTCCCTAGTTCAGTGGAGGATTGTTGTAAGAATAATTTTCATTGTGATGTTTGTGAGTTTGTGAAACATAAACACTCTTGTTATCATTTAGTTAATAAAGAATCATTTTTCCTTTTATGGTTATTCATTCTTATGTATGGGGTCCTTCTTGTGTTCTGTCTATTGCTGATTATTGTTAGTTTGTCACTTTTATTGATTGTTATTCCTGTGTTACTTGGGTGTATTTGCTTTAGACCAAAAGTGAAGTTTTTCTTGCTTTAAGACATTTCATAAAATAGTGCTTAATCAGTTTGCCACCCCCATTAAAGTCCTTTGGAGTGATAATG
Organism: Camellia granthamiana; assembly: GCA_036172215.1. NCBI lineage: Eukaryota > Viridiplantae > Streptophyta > Magnoliopsida > Ericales > Theaceae > Camellia > Camellia granthamiana. Next base: position 512,511 of record JAXFYN010000020.1, on the reverse strand, counting down.
ACATTGAATACATTGATGATGAGTTTTAGGCAAATCTCAAAGAGGATGGTATTCTTTATCAAACCAATTGTGTTGGTACTTTTGAACAAAATGTTGTCATCGAATGCAAAAAAGCGTCATCTTCTTGAGGTTGCTTTTTCTCTGATGTTCATGATGAAGGTTCCTAAACCATTCTGGGGTGATGCGATCCTTACTACTACATATCTTATTAACTGTATGCCTTCTAGTGTCCTCCAGTTTAAATGCCATCTTGACCTTCTTCCACACAATTTTGTCCTTCCTATCTCTCTCTCCCCCAAGGTGTTTGCTTGTGTTTTCTTTATTCATAATTCTCATCCCACATGCAGCAAACTATATCCCAAGGCTCTGCAGTGTATCTTTATTGGTTACTCTTCTACTCATAAAGGGTATAAGTCTTACGATCCTCACTCTTGCAAGGTTTATGTTATTATGGATGTTATCTTTTGTGAGTTTGAGCCCTTCTTCACTTCAAGGGGAGGTTTTTACTAAGGAAAAGATGGTTTGTCCAGATTCATGTTTTTTTCCCACTATTTGTGGTAGGGGGAGGAGACATGTTGTAAGGGGGAGAAAGATAAGTGTGTTCAGGGAGAGTTTAGTAGGTTGGATAGGTTAGATCTCAAGACCTACTTGCGGTGATAAAGAATAATCGACCAATTTGCTGCCACCATCTCCGGCCCCAATTGCATATCCTTCTATGGAGGCTTCAAGTAATGAGTCTTTGGCTACTACTACTACTACAGTACTAATAATGTTCCTGTTGGGGATGTTCATATAATGGATGATAGACTTCCTATTGCTATTAAGAAAGGAGTTGGAACTCTCACTTAACATCCTGTATCTAAATTTGTGTCCTATGACTCCTTATCTCCGTCATACCGTGCCTTTGTTTCATCTTTGTCCTTTGTACCTATTCTGTAGGGTTGGAATGAAGCACTTAATAATCCTAGGTCGAAAAAAGCTAGGATAGAGGAGATGAAAGCTCTGAGTAAGAATGGCACTTGGAAGTCAGTTTCTCTACCATTGGGAAAAAGGGTTGTATGTTGGAAATGGGTGTTCACTATTAAACAAAGAGCTGATGGGACTATTGAGAGATATAAGGTGAGGCTAGTTGGTAAACGATTCACTTAGACTTATGACATTGACTATTAGGAGACCTTTGCTTTGGTGGCTAAAATGAATTCCATTCATGTCCCCCTTCCCTATGTAGCAAATATGGGATAGCCATTGTAGCAACCAGATGTTAATGGTGATTTGGAAGAAGTATATATGAATGTTGGAAGAAGTATATATGAATGGCCTTCCAGGGTTCTCTTCTCCAACCACTGATGGAAAGGTTTGTCAGTTAAAAAAGGCACTATGTAGATTGAAACATTCTCCTAGAGCTTGGTTTGACAGGTTCCTTAAGGTTATGCTGATGTTCGAATATAAGCAAAGTCATGGTAATCATACCATGTTCGTTAAAGGGCATGAAAATAAAATCACTACACTTAGATCACTATGTTTATCTATGTGGATGACATAGTAATGACTAGTAACGATGTAAAGGAAATGCTTCAGATTAAAGCTTAACTTTCTAAGGAATTTGAAATCAAAGACCTTGGTCGTTTACGATACTTTCTTGGGATTGAGATTGCTAGATCAGATAAGAGCATCTTTATTTCTCAATGGAAGTATATCTTAGATCTACTTGAGAAAATAGTTGGGATGTAGATCACCAGATTCTCCCATAGAGGCCAATCACAGACTTAGCAGTAGTGATGAATATCATGTGGACAAGGGAAGATAGTAGAGGCATGTAGGGAAATTAATATACCTTTCTCACACTAGGCCAAACATTGCATATGCAATTGGTGTTGTAAGCCAATTTATGCAGGACCCTTGAACAGACATTTGGATGTAGTTAATCGGATCATGAGGTATCTCAAATCAACACCTGGAAAAGGGAGCTTGTTCTCCAATAGTCATTTGATGTTGGAGGTATTCATTGATGTAGATTGGGTTAGTGCAATTGATGATAGGAGGTCTACCTTATGTTATTGTACTTTTGCAGGAGGGAATTTGGTAACTTGGCAAAGCAAGAAACAAGCAGTTGTAGTCAAGTTGACTGTAGAAATAGAATCGGGCCATAGAGAATGGCATTTGTGAGCTCATGTGGCTTCAAGTTTTATTAGTTGACTTAGGTTTGTTAAGTAGTAGACCCATGAAACTATATTGTGATACAAAGACTGCTATTAACATTGCTCCTAATCCAATTTAGCATGATACATCAAACATATAGAGATTGGCAAACATTTTATCAAGAAGAAACTGAATAGTGGCGTGATTTGTAATCAAAAGATCTATGTATTCACTAAAGGGCTGAATAATAAGGTTTTTCATCCCATTGTGCGCAAGTTAAGCATAAGAGATATCTATCATCTATGCACTAACTTGAGGGGGAGTGTTAAGTTATGAGTTGAGGGATAATTCTGTATTTATCTTCTTATTAGTACAAATACATGAGATTAAGAGGAAAACCCTAATTTTGGGAAAACCTCTCTTTCCATGCAGATTTTTTCCTCTTCCTCATCTCTCTCTCTCTTTTTCTCATCACTTTATTTGTATTATACAATTCTAACTAATTCCAAAAAAGAAAAACATAGACACGACTTGGACACACCACAAATAGTTATATCTTGATATTATATTACTAGGAATATGTTATATTAGATAGTTATATATGTGCATAATTTGTAAAAATTTAAATAATTACTTTATACTAAGTAAATCTTAATTCTAATTCTCTTATATGATTTTTTAGACTACTAGACCATTGTAGAAAGTAAAAACAGTAATTTATCCTAATCATATTAATATAAGCAAGGTGCACATGCTCAAACAACTGCATCCAAAATTAGACAAACTGCAAACATACATAATAGCAAAGCTTCTCTCATCCTCCTAAGCCACCTGCTAATACATTTACATCTCTTTTTTATTTTTCATTTTATTTTAAGTGAAATTTCAATAGGATTATTCTTAATAATTATGTATTTGTCAGGGTATGAGATATTTATATCAATTTATCAAAAAAAAAAAAAGAAAAAAAGAAAAGAAAAGATATTTATATCAAATTCTCACTTTAAAAATTATTAGTTTGCAAATGTCCAAGAAATGTTGGTCTCATGTTTATTTTTTAGAGCTAGACATGGCCAAGAAGTGGAAACGTCAGAAAATGAGTGTGGGACACGTGTTCAAAATTAAAAATTTTATTTTTAATTATGGATATAGAAAAAAGAGTATCGGACACATGTCCGAGAGTGTTTGAGGAGTGTCGGTGTCAGGTGTCCGACACATACACGTCATTTTTTTAGAAGTGTATGCACTTCTTAGTTTAAAAGAGATGACTCAAGGGTGAGGGTGGGTTGACAACTCCCATGTGTGTGCCTTGCTCTACTTATTTAGAGGCTGCCAAGTGTATTCATTATATATCTATTTCAAAAGATAAATAGAAAAAGAAAAAAGGGAGGAGCTTAAGAGGTGCTTGTGTAGACACGTCACCTCTCTCTCACATTAAAAATTTGATCTAAGCTTTCGATTTGGTTTCTTATTTTCAAGTTTTCAATTTAAACCCTTTGATAACATTCAGTCTCTGCAACACATTTGAGTCTCAGTTGGCTTCATATCCCATTCCTTAACATGTCTATCAAGTATCTGCTCTTTTGATCAAAAGCCTTGACAAAACCACTCTTTTTGAAAGTCTTAACCTCATCACTGAAAATAAGATGGAAACTACTATTTTACACATAACAAGGCTTTCGACGTAAGGCTTTTCACAGGCAAAAATAATTGTACGGCTCAGCGAACAAATCCTTATGAGTAGGTTCTAGTTAATATCCTAGCAGAATTGAACAGGCCATAAACTTGACAAGCACCACACCATATGAACAACATAAGATCATGAGACAATATAATAAAGCAAACAAGAGAATTCATAAAGCAAAAACAACTACCAGATGCTCCAATTCGATTAAGATAAACCAATGTAGCAATCACCATCCCAGTTGTAGTTCTTCCACGCCCCATTTGGCAATTAAAAATTATCTCTGTGTTTATATCAGCTTGAGAAATTTTATTAACCTAAAAAGAAGGGAAAAAAGAAAAAAGAGAGGAAACCAGTGACATCTCTGCAGATCTGTTACAGGAAAATTTGAAATGCTGACTACATGCCACAACCACATCCAACACAAAAGTTCTACAATCCAAGCATCTTATATGTGCAAAATGTACATGGTACACAGATACACAATCCATGAATCAAATTCATATAACATTCAGGTGATAAAAGTGTCCTATCAGAGCTTTGTGCCACAGTCACATGCCAATATAATGCACATCATGTGGATATATCCAAGGACTGAACCAATATGTTTCTATAACTCGTACATAATTACGCTTGGGAAGAGGACCAGCTGAATAATACCACTGGATTTGATTTTAAGATTTGAGAAAATTTTCAAGATTTGGTTCATGATGTTTTAAAGTTTTTCAATTACTTAGTGTTCCAAGATTGGGATAGATACACATGAAAGTTTTGTTACAAAGGTGAACTCAATGCTTTTTGTTTACAGGCTTAATTAGTCATTTTGGGTCACGTTTATGGGCTTAGTAAGTTTAACAAGGTCCAAATCTTTAGTCTCATTTTGCTTCTGAGATTACCTGGCCACCATATTTCCCTAGCTTCCAAGTGGGAATTGTTTACAAATAAAAACATACATTGTAAGTAAAGAATAAAAAAAGTCTGAAAAAGTCTGTTAATATAAATTTTTTTTGGGCATTTTACTTAGGTTTAAGTGCCAAAGATATTTGGTGTTGCATGGGGCTTTTGTCTTCCATTCATCATTTTTTTTTAATTTAAATTCTTCAATCTTTGAATTCTAACATCTTTAAACACTTGCTTTTCTAAATATAAGATTTCAGTGTAGATGGACGTATATTAATATCATGCAATACTAAGTCCTCTCCATAAAGGACTAGTTATCTAAGAAATCAATAAAAGAGATAAAAGACTTGAGGAATTCCATCCAAAGTGGAAGTTTAAAGCATAGAATTCCTCAATCTATAGACAAGGCATCCCAATATCCTCAAAATTCCTTATCTATCCTCTTCCCTAGATACTCCATTAGACAAAACGGATAGCCAACCATGCTTGTGTAAACCTTATCCAGAAACAACCACAACAATGTGTAAACTAATCAAATTAAAAATTGTAATTGGGCTACTTTCTTATGGATCCCTAATATGGAGAGACCACATACCAAAGGTTTCTACCATCCTCACTTGAAGCATCAGGTGATTTACATTTTCCTCAGCCCTCTGGCACATGCAATACCAATTAGGAAGCATCTCCTCCCAAAGTATTAGTAGTTAAATGGACTCTAACAAAATACAGCATACAAAACCACCAACTTAGGCAATTAAGACAACCAATAGCCATTCTAAGAAACTCCACAACCACCTATTTGGTTGGGATTGCAACCACCTTCTCCCCTAAACAAAAGATACCCCAGATCATGGAAGGAACTAACCTCAAAGTGCTGGTAGGCTAGATCTTTGAAGTTGTCATTGCCCACGCTCTCCTTGACTTCATCTGACACTTCAGAAACCAAACCAACATGAGAACCAACTTCTGATAGCTTCTTCTATTTAGATTATCCCCTCCCTCAATTCCTCCTACCCATGAAAGGCGCAAGACCCCTCTCTGCTTTCACCCAAAAAAAAGGTCCTGTGACCCATTCACTGGGTCTTGCTCTAGTTCTTTCCTTCCTGGATCCTTTCATCTGCCTCGGGCTTCCTATGATCACCACTAGAACTCACCTGCAAATAGTTTCCCTTTTCCAACCGTGGCTCGCATAGGAGTTGGATCCCAATTAGCCTTCTGAAACTGCCAATCCATTCTATTTTACCTCATAACTCCTAAAAAAAGGCCCAAAATACAATCTGCTGGTTCAACCCACCCCTCTAGGCCTAAGCTCTTTCAAGGAATGTTATAGACTGGAAGAATCCCACCTGGGTTCCTCTCTGCCCAGAATTGACCCAACTTAGACCAGCTGCATTGCACACACGTTCCTTCTAATGCCAGTTGTTCCCTTATTAACATCTGAGGAAACCACTAATGACTAACGCTGCCACCCCATGCGCCTCCCAAGGGGGAAGACAAAGTACCTTGTCTATCAAAAAAAGTTGAAAAAGCACTAATTTCCTGAAATTGGCACACTCAATTTATCTTTTCCTCCGACATTGCTAAAAGGACACTAACTCACAACTCTCCACAGATTGGAAAATGCATTAAAAACAATTCGACAACGATATTAGCACACTGCCTCAATTGGCACCTTTTATGCTAAAATGAGAATTCAAAATGATGTTCCATTTCTTATTATCTCAAACATGGAATAACATTCATATAAATCAAAACCTTTAAAGGGTATTTATAGTCACGTCTTTACAACCATAATAAGAGGATGGGCATTTAGTGAAGCTGCCAATATAGCAAACCTCCAGAATATTTTTTTTTTTGGGCAGAGCAAACATGTATAACGAAACCTCACATGCAGACACAAGCATGAAAAGACATCACTACAAGTAACTAACACTTCCAACAAGGTATTACATAATGGGATCTCTGTCATGCATCAAATGATTTACAAGTAATACATATAAAATGGGATGAGTTACATTTCCCAAGGAACCATGTTAACAGGTTTCACTGAAGTATCGGATGGCAAGTCTCTCTGAAAACTAATGACATAAATTAAACCAAAAACAAAAACATGGACACTCACCAAAATATCAAAATCCTGCTCCTTTGGTGATTTCTCGTCTGTTACAGGAACACGTTCATAGTCAACAAGGTACCGTTTTGCTTGCAATTCTTCATACACCTAGCTTGCAGAAACACAATTGAGATAAATACAAGAACCTGTAGAGTAAATTGTGTTTCCACGACCCTCATGACTGAAGTAACAGATAGGTATACCTCGAGTGGTGTTTTAACAGAATCACGTGTCACCGGTTCCCATTGATCCACCATCTGACCATCTGGAAGTTCATCAGTTACAAGGATCTTATTTCCATATCTGTTGAGTCAGGTGTGCAAATAAAATTTGCTATCATGCAAAGCAAGAACATCAATTGTAAAGGCAATTATACAATTAATGTAACACCAGTGTTATTAAAGGTGATAGGCGCACTAAAGCGCCACGGTTTCCTAGGGCTTAGGTGCAAGGCGAGGTGCAAGCTTCATCGGAGTGAGGCTTATGTGTAACGATAAAAAATAGATAATTTAATATAAGCAAATAATTCAAGATTCGACATAAAGAAAATGAAATATTAAATATATGAAAACATAAATACCAACAAACACCAATATGTTATCATAGATAAATAATGCAAGGTTCACATAACACAAACATCAAACTCATAAATCTTAAACAATTGAAACAACAACGAAGTCAAAGTGTCGAACAAGGTAAGCACAGAGAAGGAGAAGGTGGCGATGAAGAAGAAGAAGAATGACAACTCTTAGTCTAGTCGAAGAGAAAGCTTTATCTAGCCACTGTCTTTGTATAATTAAGACTCAAAAAGTGTTAGGTAGCAATGTATGTTTAGGGGTTTAATCCCGTACAGCTGCAGGTAAACAAAACAAAAAATAATAAATAAATATATAAAAGTGATCAAGTGAAATTAAGAGCTGCAATTGTGATAAACAAATATTTTTTAAAAGAAGCATGCTTCATGTGCCTTTATGGGGCTTGTTTTACATCGCCTGGCCCAAGATGCTCCGAAGTGCACTGATTGTGCCTTGGGCCTAGGCGCGCCTTTAATAACACTGTGTAATACACTAGAAATGAAAAACAAATTGCAGCCAAAGAAAGTACCTTGCAGCCTCCAGTAGGATATCTTCTTTCAATCGAGCTTCCATTTGTTCAACCCGATCCCTGTTGATACCCTAATTTAATGTAAAAGTTGTAAGTGTTGAAAAAGCTAAAACTAGAAATTGGAAGCAAGGAAGAAAAGTTTAATGCCGACTCCAGTGATGAGGCCCCAAAGACACAAAGCTATTAATGTGTGACACAAATGTGGATGTCGTAAAAACAAAGATGAAAAAAATGTTGATCAATAGAGAGCGCGCGAGAGAGAGAGAGAGAGAGAGTTCGGAGCAAAAAATGTAAAGAAGTCAAACTGCTTTTTTTCTTGGTTAATAGTAACAAAAGAAAATTAGAAATTCAAAATTAAATTCCAAACATGGTTAAAGAGTGAAAAAAAATAAATTATTTTGTAACTAAACTGGATTTAGAATCTTGATGAAGTCCATAGGAACCAAGCCTTAACTACAAAATAGTACCAGTCCTCAAGCTTAACCATTTCTATAAATTCATTAAATGTCATAAAATATTTTTGACGCGCAAGCTAGCTAAATTTTAACTCATTATGTGTTATTTTTATTTTAATCTGAAGGGTATTTATAATTGAAAAGCCGAGCCCACACTTCTCCTTAAAACCAATGTATTAAGAAAAGGAAAACTAGAGCCTTATAACCAGTACAGATGAGGCAACTCTAGGCGATGTGGGACACATTCCAACACACCTTCCTAGACCACAACATACAATAGCCGAACAAACGGCACACCAATCACAGACTCAACTAAGCTCTGATACCAAATTGAAAAGCCTAGCCCATGCTACTCCTTAAAACCCAGGTATTCAGGAAAGGGAAACTTGAGCCTTATAACCAGTACAGATGGGTCAACTCCAGCCGATGTGGGACACATTCTAACATTTATGTACTTTGGATATTATAATATAATATAAGTGTCTAAGAAAAGAATCCTAATTCTGAATGGGATTCTATCATTAAGCATACACTGAGTGTTCTCTTCTCTCTCTTCCTCTTATTTATTTATTCTATCCATTGTGAATCTAACATGGTATCAGCTATAAAGCATAGACATGGATATGACACGGACACATCAAATGGAAAACTCCAACAAAGTGGGAATGTTTACATGAATTTCCAGACTACTGAACCATAATAGTCAAAAATCAGACAAGCTATAATAAACATATATAATTGCAACATTTCCCTCATCATCTTAAGCCATTTGCTAATACATTTTAGCATCTTTTTTATTTTTGATTTAAATTTATGTGAAACTTCTTAAACTTTGAAAATCACGTGTTAACAAATGTCTAAATGTTGGTCTTATGTTTATTTTTTTGTGATAGACATGATGAGTGTTGGACACGGGTGTGAAATTATGATTTTTACTTTTAATTATGGACACGGAAAAAAGAGCATTGAACATGTGTTTGAGAGTATCCAAGAGTGTAGGTGTCTGACATAGAGACGTCACCTTCTTAACAGTGTCGTGCTTCTAAAGGTATCAAATCTTGATCTTCATCCTTGAAGACCCCATTACTAGTACTATACTCCTTTTTCATGTCTTTAGTATTTTTGCGTAGTCATAAAAACAAAAACAAAAACAAAAACAAAAACAAAAACAAAATCAAAATCAGTATGATTGACTAGGGATGGGTATTACCTAGTTTTTTTCTTGAACTTTTCTCAAGTAGATGCATTTTTCCAAATTTTGTTTAATTTTCCAGAAAAAAATGCCTATTTTTATGAGATCTTCGATCAACTGTTTTTTTGCTTGGCTTGGGTGTGGTATTGAGGGTGGTTTTCTGGCCTGTTTTCTTTGAGTTGCTGATTTGTTTCCATTTATTTCAGACTTCTTTGAGTTGTTTTAATGCTTTCAGCCCTTTTTGGTTCAAGTCTTTATGCTATTGCAGATTCTTTGAGTTGTTGGAATTGTGAGTTGCTAAATCAATCAAGTGGTAAGAAGAACTCAGAAAATATGAGGAAGAAGGAATATATTTCTGTTATATTCAAAACTTCTTATCTTACAAGACCAAATGACACTCCTTATATAGGAGATATTACAAACATCATTATAACCCATTATATGCCACTTACATATTATATATTACCACTATCTACCACTATCATATTATATACATGCCACTATCTTCCACCAACACCACTAGCATATTATATACATGCCACTATCTTCCACCAACACCACTAGCATATTGTATACATGCCACTATCTTCCACCAACACCACTATCATATTATATACATTAACACAAATTTCCAGCACTCCCCCTCAAGCTGGTTTGAAGATATCTTCCATAGCCAGCTTGCTAGTCAGCTTATCAAATTGCTTCTTGTGTAGTCCCTTCGTTAGCACATCAGCTAATTGTTCACCTGTTGGAAGGTAGGTCATACAGATTATGCCAGCATTGATTTTCTCCTTGATGAAATGTTTATCCACTTCTATATGTTTTGTGCGATCATGTAGAACTGGATTATGAACTATAGATATAGCTGCTTTGTTGTCACAATAGACCTTCATAGGTGTCGGGTGAGAAAGCTTTAATTCTTCAAGAATTCTTTTAATCCACATTACTTCACAGATTCCATGGGCAACAGCTCTGAACTCTGCTTCTGCACTACTTCTAGCTACCACATTCTGTTTTTTACTCCGCCATGTAACTAGGTTCCCACCTACAAAGGAGCAGTATCCGGATGTTGATCTCCTGTTTGTAACACTTCCTGCCCAGTCTGCATCTGTGTATACTTCAACTTGAAGATGTCCATGTTTCTTGAACAGTAAGCCTCTCCCTGGAGTTCCTTTCAAATATCTTAAGATCTTATAAACGGCCTCAAAGTGCTCTGCCCCTGGTGAGTGCATGAACTGACTTACCATGCTGACTGCAAAGGCAATATCAGGCCGCGTATGAGACAAGTAAATCAATTTCCCTACAAGTCGCTGATATTGTTCCCTCTCTTTGACTTCTTCAGCCTTAGCAGCTTGTAACTTCAAGTTAGGCTCGATCGGAGTCTCCACCATCTTACAACCAAGCATACCTGTTTCTCCAAGGAGATCAAGAACATATTTTCTCTGATTAACGAATATACCTTCCTTGGATCTTGCAAATTCCATTCCGAGGAAATACTTGAGGGCTCCCAGATCCTTAATGTGAAATTCTTTTGCGAGTTTCTCTTTGAGGGCTGCTAACTCTGCTTTATCATTACCAGTTAAAATGATGTCATCAACATAAACAATCAAAATTGCAATTTTGCTGTCTTTTGAATGTTTATAAAATATTGTGTGATCTGCTTGACTCTGCGAGAAGCCACAACTGATAACTGCCTTCCCAAAGCGTTCAAACCACGCTCTTGGTGATTGTTTGAGTCCGTATAATGACTTGTTCAATCTGCATACTCTGTCGCTACCAAGTCTCTGCTCAAATCCCGGCGGTAGGCTCATGAACACCTCCTCTTCAAGATCACCATTGAGAAATGCATTTTTAATGTCAAGTTGATGTAGAGGCCAATCTAAATTTACTGCAAGAGATAACAGTACTCTGATGGAATTTATTTTAGCAACAGGAGCAAACGTCTCCTGATAGTCGATCCCATAAGTTTGAGTGAAGCCTTTAGCCACCAGTCTCGCCTTGTATCTCTCAACGCTTCCATCTACGTTACATTTTATCGGAAACACCCATTTACACCCAACTGTTTTCTTGTCTTTGGGTAGATCAACTATCTCCCAAGTACCACTTCTCCTTAAAGCATTCATCTCCTCCATGACTGCTAATTTCCAATTCGGATCATCCAATGCTTCCTGTATATTCCTTGGAACAAACAAGTGTGAAATCCTAGATGTGAAAGCTCTATGGTTTTTAGACAGTCTTTGATAGGAGAGGTAATTTGCAATAGGATGTTTAATGCAATTTCGGACACCTTTCCTAATTGCTATAGGAACATCAAGGTCGGAAATAGAAGGAATAGGATTACCTAAAATTTCGATGCCAGAACTCGGGTGGACATTCGGGTCATTAGGATGGACATTCGGGTCATTATTCCTCAGATGAAATCGCTTCCTAGTATAAACCTGAAGCTCAGAATTTAGATCATTTTGTAGTACTTCTCCCCCTAAACAAGAATCTTCTTGACTAGGCACCATAGAACTTGGTTCTCCTAAGTGATCATTATCAGACAGATGTGGTTGTTGTGTAGGGTAAATGACATTGGGGAGTGGGATAGAAATATCCCAAAAATTGTCTTCTACTCCACTTGTCTCCCCCTGAAGAGAAGTGTTGGGGAAATAGGATTTTGTTTCCACAAATGACACATCCATACTCACATGAAATTTCTTGGTTTGAGGATCGAAACACTTATACCCCTTTTTGTTTGAGGAATAACCCAAAAAAACACATTTTATAGCACGGGGGTCAAGTTTTGAACGAAATTGACTGGGAACATGAACATAGGCAGTACATCCAAAAACTTTGGCCGGTAACTCAGAAAACAACCTCGTGTCAGGAAAAAAAGTTTTGAGACAATCAAAAGGTGTTTTGTATGTTAACACCTTTGTAGGCATCCTGTTTATCAAATAAGAGGCTGTTAAAATTGCTTCACCCCATAAATATTTAGAAACATGCATGTAAAACATTATAGCACGTGCTACTTCAAGTAAATGTTTATTTTTTCGTTCTGCAATGCCATTTTGTTGAGGGGTATCCCGACATGTAGATTGATGAAAAATCCCCTTTTTTGCCAAAAACTCGCCCAACTGCTCATTGAAATATTCTGTTCCATTATCAGAATGTAAAATACCAATTTTGGTTTGAAATTGGTTTTCAATCATATTGTAAAAATTTGTGAATAAATTTTTCACGTCAGATTTTTTATTCATCAAATAAATCCAACATAAGCGGGTATGGTCATCAATAAATGTAACAAACCATCTTTTACCAGAAAGAGTAGTGATTTTAGAAGGGCCCCAAACATCACTATGAATCAAATAAAAAGGTTTGGAAGCCTGGTAAGGTTTTGGCAAATAAGTAGAGCGATGAGATTTTGCAAAAATGCAACTTTCACAATGCAAAGAAGAACAATCAATCCCTTTAAATAATTCTGGAAATAAATATTTCAGATAAAGAAAACTAGGATGTCCTAACCTATAGTGCCATAGCATTATTTTTTCTCGAACAGAGATTGAACTAGTACTATTAAAGCTCTGAGCTTTTTTATTACTAACAGGTACTTCATCAAAGTAGTAAAGACCTTCAAGCATCCTAGCACGCCCAATCATCATCCCCGAGTTCTGGTCCTTAAATTCACAATGGGATTCAAAAAATGTAACACGACAATTAGAATCCTTAGATAGTTTACTGACAGACAAAAGGTTACAGGCTAAGTTGGGGACGTGAAGAACAGCATTGAGATTAATTTTCTCAGTTAGTTTAATAAATCATTTTCCTGCAATAGGTGAAAAACTACCATCGGCTATTCTGATTTTGTCATGACCAGAACAAGGGAAATAGGTACTAAATAAATGGGAAAAACTAGTCATGTGATCGGAGGCACCGGAATCTATGATCCACGGAGAGAAGTTTAGGCAAGAGAAGGCTTTAGGATTTCTACCTGTTTGTGCCAAAAAATCACTAGGAGTACCAGATGAGGAGTTGGATTTTATCAGCTTTAAGAGTTGATCAATCTGCTCTTTGTTGAAGGGACCTGAATCGGCTTCATTAGCAGTAGGAAAGCCACGATTCTTCTCTCCTTGTTTGCTGCTTTTCCAGTTGACAGGTTTGCCATGGATCTTCCAACACGTTTCGCGTGTATGGCGAGGCTTGTTGCAAAAATCACACCAGACCCGTGGCTTATCATCAAACCTGCGCTGGTAATTTGCAGCCTTGTTGGCCGCAGCATCGCTAATTAAAGCAGAAATTTCAACCGACATGGCTATGACGGTTTTAGGGCTGCTGTGTTTTTTGTTGCTCTGATACCAACTTAGAAAATATGAGGAAGAAGAACTCAGAAAATATGAGGAAGAAGGAATATATTTCTGTTATATTCAAAACTTCTTATCTTACAAGACCAAATGACACTCCTTATATAGGAGATATTACAAACATCATTATAACCCATTATATGCCACTTACATATTATATATTACCACTATCTACCACTATCATATTATATACATGCCATTATCTTCCACCAACACCACTAGCATAGTATATACATGCCACTATCTTCCACCAACACCACTAGCATATTGTATACATGCCACTATCTTCCACCAACACCACTAGCATATTATATACATGCCACTATCTTCCACCAACACCACTAGCATATTGTATACATGCCACTATCTTCCACCAACACCACTATCATATTATATACATTAACAAAAATTTCCAGCAGTTTCTATGCTATTCCCTTTGTAAACATGACGAAAGGCAATAAGCCTCCCAAAGGTAGCAATAAGAGTATGTTGAGTTGTGTTTGGGACTCTTGGGGATAGTCCATCTCTTCAAATAGCCTTGTTAAAATGATGGCTCTTTGTCCTCTGTGTTTGGGAAGGGTTCCATTCACTGCTCTTCATTGATTTTTCTTTCCTCTGTCTTTTATGTTCACAATTTTCGACTAACTTGCTCTATGCCAGAAGTCATCCTGCTTTTTTAAATTGTTCCGCAACTTTTTGTAGGAGTTAGTTTATCTTCATGATGGAAAGAAACCAGTGAGCTGTAAGTGGGTATTTGTAATGCCCTGACCCTCTTGTATGCTTTAAGTTTTAATTATGTGTGTAATTATATGCTTGATGTTAAACTCCACGTGGAATTGTGTTTTAATTATATGCATTATCTCCATATTGTAATTATATCTGTTGGTTGGGAGAAAAACCTATGAAAATCGACACCTTTGGATTGGGAATTGGGAGCCTTAGAGGCGTGATAATTCGAAATTAACCTTACAACTTTGATTAGCATGATTTTTAAGCTATAATGTGAGTTTTTATAAAAATTTGATTCGTAATGAATTAAACCGCTTTAATTGGGCCTAATTCTTAAATCAAGTTTATTTGGACTTATAACTTAAGCATGGATAGATATAGGAAATGTAGAGGACTTAGAATAAAAAAGAGAGAAAAATATCTCCTGGAGGAAAGAAAGGGAGAGAAGAGAAAGAGAAGTGAGGAGAGAGCAAACCAACTAGGAGTTGGGGGGATTTGAAAGAGAACTCAAGGGTTTGAAGCTCCAAGTAAGTGTAGGCAACCTAATCACTCTAAATCTACCTTAAATTGAATGTTCTCAAGTATTTAAGTGAGGTTCTCACCTATATGGATTAGGGTTTTGACTTGAAGAATTTTAATGGGGGTATACCCATAGAAATTGTTAAGTTTTACTATGTTTCTTAGCCTTGGGGGCTAAACTTTAAAGTAGAGATTGCTTGAAGTAGTCTAAGAAGGTTCACCTTCTAATCTTCAAATTCTATATATTGTATCTCTTCTTCTATGTGTTTGTGTGACTCATACATGAGTTATGATCTAATTAATTATGAAATTCATACTTAGCATGTTTATATGTTATTATTGTGAAGGATTATTGCTTATAATTGAGCCTTGAGATGCCTTGGAAAGGTTGGATTTTTGTTGAACTTCGGATTGCACAAAACAAAGGTTCCGACCGCACGTGCGAGGCCCATGGCCACACGTGCGCGACACAGCTGCATGTGCGGAAAACAGGGGAACTTGAAGATGACATTCTGAAATAAAAGCACGTGTGAGCCGCACGTGCGGCACACCTTCCCGCACGTGCGGCTAGGGACTTCCGCACGTGCGGCTTGAGGGGAAAAATTCTGTGGACTTTTTATGCTTTTCTCAACCCTCTAAATGTGTTAAAATGTCCACTCGACTTTTCTGTAATGTGTATAATTAAACGGAACTTAACGAATCGAATAGCAAGTGAACAAGAAGCAACTAAAGAAGTGAATGCTTTCAAATGTGTGCTGTGTGTAGGTCGCTTACCGGACAAGACTAGCGTGCAACCACCCCACTGTGAGTAATAGTAGTATAAAATTATGTTTTGGCTTATTGCTATGATCATGTTGAACAACATGTATGATGGATTTGACTTTGTGATCGGAACTAACTGAGATAATCGCACAATGTCACTACCATGGACTCGACCTCAAAATAAAGGTGGGCCTAAGGCCGTTATGATGTGAATTACTAATGGTTTATGGCATACGGCTCGAAGGCCGGGATAGATGGGGACATGTCGATGTTTCATCTACTCTGTAACGATATGGATCACATGTGATCAATGGCGTTAAGGCCAAGGGAGGTGGGGACATGTCGATGTTTTATCTACCCTACATTGATCTAGACAGTTGTTGATTCGTGTGGCTTTAAGCTATTTTGAATTGTATTGGACCTAAGGCCATTTTGTAACCTATGTGGACCTGAGGCCGTTCTGTGTCAAATTATGGGCCTGAGGCCATTCTGAAGTATGTTTGCAACTAAAATCTGTTCCTGGTTTATATATAGTTTTTAACTCATATACTTATGCGATTATCTTTTCTGCATTGCTATTATTCACTGAGCCTTGCTCACTTTATGTTTATGTATGTATGTGTAGGTCAGCAACGAGGAGGTCAACCCTAGGTCGGCTTTAGGAGCCTTTTGCTGGACTTGTTTCATAATATACGCAAATAAACATTTATTGTAGAATTGGGACACTTTTGTTTTATTTTGGGAAGTCCCATATATATATATATATAGGAATTGGCATGCTTTGACAGCTTTGGGAGCTTGTTAGTTGGTTTTGATGTATAACCTACGGGTTGCCACCCTTTATGTACCAAACGCTCGTATATGGATTGTGTATATATATATTTATATGATGTATAATGTGACATGATCCTGGCATATAGGCACAACTCAATGGTTGTTTATTTTGATATGGTACTTGCTTCCGTTCAGGCCCCACAGGAAATATAAATATGGGTGTTTAATTCCGAGGCTTAATTTTCAGGATGGTCATGCCCAAACTTTTAGGGGCAAGTTTGGATTGTGACAGTATTCACCATTGAGTAGAAAGTGGATGTGACGATTGAGACTCAGACTTATGGTATTGATTATCAGGAGATCTTTGCCCCTATGGAAAAAATGAATTACATTCGTGCTCTACTTTATCCTATTACAAATCTGGGTTGATCCTTATAATACCTAGATGTGAAGAATACATTTCTTCATGGTGATTTGGAGGAAGAAATATATATAGATATGCCACCAGGATTCTTAGCTCAATCCACTTTTGGAAAGGTTTATAGGTTGAAGAAGGTTCTTTACTGGTTGAAATAGTCTCCTAAAGCTTGGTTTGACAGGTTCTTTAGGGATATGATGAGATGTGGGTACAAGCAAAGTACCGCAGAACATACTATTTTCATCAAATGAGACAACAATAAGATAATTGTTCTTATTGTGAATGTCAAAGACATAATGGTGACAGGCAATGATATAGGGGAGTGACTCAACTCAAAATTAAATATCTAATAGAGAAAAGATATTCTTTATCTTCTTCATGAAACAGGCATGTTGGACCAGTAGATTCGTCAATTGAAGCTAGTCATAGTCTTAGCAGTGGTGTCGGTGATCTCATAGATAAGGAGAGGCACTAAATACTTGTGGAAAGATTCATTTGTTTGTCCCACACTTGACTAGACATTGCATATGCATTGAGGGTAGTTAGTGAGTTTATACATGATCCTTGTCCAGTGCATTTGGATGTAATATATTAAATTTTGAGGCTTCTTCCTGGGAAAGGGATCTTGTTCTCTCAACTATGATCACTTGAGATCAGAGGCACTTACTAATGCATATTGGGTAGGCTTAGTTGATGATAGACGAACTACGTCAAGGTACTGCACCTTTCTAGGGGAGAATGCAGTCACTTTGCATGGCAAGAAGCAAAATGGTGGCAAGATCCAGTGCAGAGTCAAGATTATGTCTCATGGTACATGTGAGTTTATGTGGCTCTAGTCCTTGTTAGGTGATATCAAAATTGGTTGTGGTGAACCCATGACATTGTATTCTGACAACAAAGCTACCAATAGTATTGCTCATAATCCAGTTTAGCATGATAGAACCAAGCATATTGAAATTAACACACTTCATCAAGAACAAGTTGAATAAGGGTTTGTTTTGTTTGCCTTTTTTAAGCCTGAATATCAGTTGGCTGACGTATTCACAAAGGTCTTAGTTTTTCATTCTATCATTTGCAAGTTTGACATTAGAGATATCTTTGCAATAACTTGAGGTGGAGTGTTATGTTATATTTTATTCCGAGGAGTATTTATGTACTTTGGATCTTCTAATATAAGTATAATTGTCTAAGAGGAACACCCTTAATGGGTAATCATTTGCAATATATTGGGTGTTGTCTTCTCTCTCTTCCTATTCTTTAGTTCTTCTTTCTACTGTAAATCTAACATAACTCAAAATTAAAAAGCAGATGCCAAAAGGCCTTGCCTGTTCAATAACAACAAACAAAAGCCCAATCAAACTACATTTCTTACATAAGAGTCCAAATTAGATTATAATTGTAAAAATCAGAGAAAAAAACAAAAGATTACAATTATAAAATTGAAATACAAATAGAAAGAAAACCAGTTAATTGATCTAAACAGTTCATTTGCTCTAATATAAGCCCATCTTTAAGTTCATGTTGCTACATTGACAAATTGTACAGTCTAAGAAAACCAGCAACCACTAGAAATTAAAAGATAAACTCCTGTATTCTCTGAATCAACTCCAAAACTTAAAAACCCAATCCTGAAAGTAGCATCAAGATTTAAAAATATACATATATATATATATTCAAAAATACATGCTACCTATAAGGATGACATTGTTTTTGCAATAACACACCGTATATTCAAGATTGGAGAAGGGCCTCTCCACATCACGTAGAACAAAAGGGCGACCATTAATATATACCACCTGCTTCAGAAATAGGATTGAAACAATAAATAAGAAAATATAAATTCAATGCATTTCAGTAATCTTACAATACTGATCAAGTTTTAAAATGCCAAACAAGTTGTTGAACATGGTCAACAAAATAAAAAATATTTAACCACAAATAGAAACATTAGGTGCATTATGTTTTTAATTTTTGATCTACTTTACAACTGATGCTCACCAAATTGCTAACATTCAAATTGGCTGCATTTTTTCAGTCAGAAATTATTAAAATTTTATCCTTCAATGTTATGTTTTCTTACAAGACTATTCCATGTGCCATCCACAAATTTCATAATGGTTTCCTAATAAACACCGACATTTGAAGATGGGTATTGTGTCCGTTTCTGACATGGCAAGGGCACATGCGTGTCCACCTGTCCGACACACCACATGGCATGCCAATTTTTAAATCACTATCTTTTTGTAGGACACATTGGGGATGCTGCCTGTGTTTGGATACACCCCAAGACATCTTTGTAGGCTTTTTTCTATCTCTAATGATTTTTTTTTGATAAATAACCAAACTTTATTGAGAAAGCATCAAGATGATGCAAAGAATACAAAAGTGGCCTCAAAAGCCCGGGCAAACTACCAAATCAAATCCTCCACAAAATCTACAAAAGCCATTGCATCCGGATCTACTGACCTATCGCCCAACTATACAAAATTGTAAGAAGCTGCCTCTCTAACTAAGGGATGGAGTGAGCCACCTCTTGAAACCCCTGCCTATTACGCTCCAACCAAATCAACCACATTAAGCAGCGTGAAGCAAGAATCCAAACCTTTCAACGCCTCCTCCCAACCTTCCCCCCTACCCAACTTTGCACAACTATGAACACAGAACCCGGTTGAACCCAAACTAAACCAAAATCTCCAACCACAAGCATCCAAAGACGAGAAGAGACCGGACAATGAATAAGCAAATGGTCAACCGACTCCGTTGCCCCACTGCACAGACAACACCAATTCACCAAAATATGCCCACAACGAATCAAATTATTAATAGTCAATATACGGCCCAAGCTTGCTGTTCAAACAAAAAAGGCAACCTTGGATGGCGAGCCCAGCACCCAAACACCTTTCCACGGATAAACCATAGCGACATCATGAACATACACATCTTGAACAAGTGCCCCATAGAAAGAAGACACCGTAAAAATACCTTTGGCTTTAGGATAATCCCAAACCAAGGAATCCTGACCTGCCCTCCCAAGATGCAAACCATATAAAAAACCCAGAAGTTCCACTAGCTGAACTTGCTCCCAATCCTGGACATTGCGACGCAATTGCACATTCCACACCATCGATTGCCCCTTCCCAACCCTCACTTCACCAACCAACACCTCACAATCAGCAACAATATCAAAGATCAAAGGGAATCGAAACTCTAAAGGCAAGTCACCACACCACCTATTCTGTCAAAAACGAACTCTATCCCCCACATCCACTTTCAACCTCACCCTTCTCCAAAACGCCTCCCGACCAAACCAAATCCCTTTCCATAAGCCACAACCATAAGAATGACCCACCCTACCCGAACACGACTCCTCCCTTCCCACACCAAACTTAGCAACCACCACCCTTTACCAAAGTCGCTCCCTCTCCTCCGCAAAATGCCACAACCACTTCCCTAACAAGGCCAAATTGAACAAGACCAACCTTCGAACCCCCAAACCCCCTCTATCCTTAGGTAGACAAATATGATCCTAGGACACTAAATGATAATGTGCACCCTCACCCCCACCACCCCACAAAAAGTCCCGCTGCAGTTGCTCAATCCACCTTGCTATTGACACCGAGATTACATGAACAGACATAAAGTAAGTCAAGATACTTAACAAAACACTTTTAATCAATGTAAGCCGCCCTCCCTTTGACAAATACTGCCGCTGCTAATCGTCATTGCACTTGATCCACCACCCTATCACATACCCCTTTCGCCTTACATGAAGCCCCCCAAAGGCAAGCCCAAATATGTGACAGCCAAAGAAACCACTTTACACCCCAAGATAACTACCAAAATAAAAGATCTCGCCACCTCCCCCACAGGGATCAATTCTGATTTTGCACCCAAAGCCCGAACACTGCCTCAAAGCACAACAACACATATCTCAAATGCCTAATGTGGACGCCCTCTGCATCACATGAGCGCGTCATCTGTATAAAACAAATGAGACACCTCCACAGCCCCTGGGGCCACCTCTACCTCAAACCCTTTCAACAAACCTCCTTGCACCGCTCTTGCCAACAAATGTCCCAAGCCTCTATAACTAGGATAAACAACAAAGGAGATAAAAGGATCACCTTGCCGCAACCTTCGATGAGTCGGAAAGAAACCTGTCAAGGACCCATTAACCAAGATCGACATCCTCACAGTAGAAATGCAAAACTGAACCCAACGCCACCACCTATTCCCAAAACCCATCCTCTCCAACATGTACATCAAGAATTGCCAATTCACATTATCATATGTCTTCTCAATGTCTAATTTACAAACAATCCTCTCCTTCCCTTGCCACAACCGCGAGTCCACACACTCATTCGCCACAAGCACCGCATCTAAGATTTGCCTACCCCCCCAAGCTGGTTATGATATTGATTTCATAAATTTGGTTACATTATTTGGTATCAAAGTGAGGCCCATATTCTTTGTTCCATGATTCCATTTCATGCATTGATTGAATGAATTGAGAGGGAAGTCACTCAGCTTGTCAAGTAGTCATAACTAGACTGGATTTGTAATTTGTAGAAACACGAGTGCTAATTTTCCTTCTGCTTGTGTCGATCTAGCTTTAGAACCTTTTCACAAAATTTGTATGGCCTCCAGTTTGAATTCTTTGGTCTTTGAAAGAATTCGTACCTTGTGAACTCATTGATTGATCTAGATTGGTTACAACAATTTGAACTTGACTCGACTTCATTGCAACTTAAATAATGACTTGAGACTTCATTGTGACCTTGATAATCAATCAACCATCAAATATCAACTTCATTACTGGATTCTTAGTTGCCGATCTTAGAGTTGAGTTGAAAATTGATTGCGAGACACTTAGAAATGTTTCGTGATGGTCACTAGCCTAGATCACATTGAATTTTGTGCTCGTTAGCCCCAGATACTAGATTATGTGCTTAGTAGCTCTATGTCTTCCAATCGACCGAAGTTAAGCACCTAGTAGATTTGAAGTTGTGATTTGAGATAGAACTTGGATTTGTAGTTGAGATATGAGATTATTAAACTTGGATTCAAAACTAAAATTGGTTTGCAGTGTCTTTGATTCACGCCAAATGTTCTCTTTCGTTTGTAGTTTGCATTGGATACTTCCAATCGACTTGGAGAGTTCTAATTTTGGTTCAAATCTTGTTAGAGGGAGTCTCGTTGCAATTTTGAACCTGTTTGAAATTTTGAATCGAGCCTATCTGGACTGTTTCAAGGTCATAAACCTTAATCACGAGTTGATTCACAGCCTCAAATGCAATCTCTGATCTGCTGAACATATTGAATCACTTTCGTGTAAATATTTTTGAACTAAGTCATACATGTGCGGCTGTTTCATCGATTGAACTCATCAATTGGCTTCTAATTGAGTATTGACATCAACAAACAACTCCAATTCATTTTGAGTTGATTTTGAAGATTGAATCGAAGCTTAGATTGGCTCAAATTCTTCTATTCTTGCATTGACTAGTCTATCTGAGTCAAATCATCGTTTGAGTCTTGTGAAGGTTTTTTCAATCTCGACGTTGTGTTCTTTGTGATTCTTTTGTTCAATTGGAGATTTAAGGTGTTAGGCTATTTCCTTGATCGTCTGAAGTGTGCTACTACTGAGACTAGTAGTTTGACTTTGGAGGGCATTTTGCAGATTTTTTTGCTCTTGATTCAATATCACTGTGTCATGTGCTTAGCCTAATGGCTTAAACGGGCAAAGGTAGAAGAGGAGGCCAAGGTATAGCTTTTGCTGCGAGTTTGGAAGAAGTTGAGATGAATCCTCCAAACAGAAAAAAAACAATGGCAACCAAAATCAAAGGACTGAGATTGAAGAGTTCAGTAAACAAGTTGCAACCTTGATTGGAAGAGTGCAATGTTTGCAAATTCTGACCAATAATAGTGATGGTTCCAAGGATCATCAAATTCAATTTTGATAATCCTCTTAGTGCTCCACATTGGCTTCAAGCATATTCAAATAGATTTAAATCTAAAGGGAATAATGACATCTAGGATGATGAACTTCCTGAATTCCATGAAAGTTATATTCTGGATGTGTTTGTTGAATGTTTGGACAGTATAGTATTGAGAGTCTTTTGAAATATTGTGATGCTATGGAAGGACGGTGAAATTTGTGTCTCAAAGCTTCAAAAGTAGAGCCTCTGGATGGTGGAAACAATTGAAAATTTGTAGGCAAAGGAATTGAGAGAAAATGAAGAAAAAGCTCGAGGAACAATTCTTGCTTTTCAATGACATACAACCTTTGTTGGTTGAAACGTTACAAAGGAAGAGTGTTTCAAGGTCCGGACATCAATACCAAGGCATCTCTGAATTTGGACACCATTCTATAAAAGTTTCCCAATCAGTTATTTTTTATTAGTGTTAGTAAGAAAGTCTTTTGATAATGGACAACATAAGGCACTTTTTAGTGAGGTAATAGTACAAAGTTGTGATGATGATGAAATCTCCATCTTTAGTGATGAAGAAATGGAAGAAAATTGTGATCAAGATGTTCCCATCCTTTTCTTTTTTTTTTGGATCAACAACAAAAGATTTTATTGATAAATCAAAAAGTGAGTGAGGATAAGGCATCTTCTTACGAAAGGAAAAAGAAATATAAAGAACATAACCGAAACAAAATCATCTCAAGCAAAGCCTACACATCACACACTGACAACCAATTTCTAGCCAACAAAACAAGTGAAACCCCCTTAAAGAGAGAATTCCTTGACGCCCAAAAGGAAGTTAAATGACAAACTTTATCCTAATAAGTAATAAGTAATGCTAGTATGTGTGGTCTGTCCCATGCCTATAAATAGGTTTTTGGGATCCTAATAAGGGAACTTTTGACAAATAGAATTGCATATTCTGAGCTTAATGCTTTTTATACCAATTTGGGAATCTCTCTCTAATGAAATTGATTTCCTAAATTTGGTTCCATTAGGATTGGTGGAAGAGCAGAGTCATCCAGCTATATATCACTGCCCATATAAAAAGAATGAAAGCTATAGGAGAATCATTTTGTGGGTGTCATGTTGGAGGAATTCATTCTCTCAAGTGTTAACTACGTAATAATTACATTCTAAGATGAAACCAGTTAAGCAAGAGCATCATGGATTAAAACTGAAAATGCCACATACCAAAGGGAATGCCAGTCAAGGTGTACTGGTCAACACACTGGTGAAATTTATCAGTATGGGTGGTACAAGAATGCTTTAGAGCATACTTTGTCATGAACTAGAAACAGTATGGTATCCACTTGGTGTAGTTGAGCGATGGTAGTCAACTATAGATTATTGTGGTTGTCAACTCAGTTGTACTGAATTCTAATAATAATGAATAATCTAGACATCACTTTGTATGTCCACATATGATAAATGACTACATGTGAGCAATTTTACCCAATAAAACTCATCACAATGTTGTGCAAAATTGACTTCTAATATAAGAGTTCATATGAGCTAAGAAGCATGTGGCATGTCTTTGTTGAACAACGATATTCGTCGAACACTTTTTTATACGTGTCGGACACAAGTGTAACCATGTCCTATTAATTTTTATAAATTTTTTTAGACCTAGATATGTTTTGAACACTTGACACACGTGTCTATTGCTCAGACACACATGAATCGTGATGAAACACATTATCAGTTTGAACAAAATAACTTTAGATATGATAATAAGGAAAACAATGTTAATTTATACCTATTAATCCCTCCTTTAAATTTGAGGAATTCGTGTCCTTTTACATTTATTTTATTATATTTGAATGAAACATTCATAAATATAGCATATAATAAATATATAAAAATTCATATTTTGTGCACATCCCCTAGCACATCGTGGCGTACATTTTTTGAAAATTGTGTGTTGGTATGTTTGTGTTCATGCTTTTTATAATAGCATTTTGATGACTTCTAAATCTTCTAACATATATCGATATTCAACTAGATTTTTTTAATTTCTTTATCTTCAAAAATGTTGTTGAGGTCAAAGTTTTCTAAAGCGTTTTTCTCTTTTAGAATCTTAACATTTCCAGCGTTACAACACCGATAGTGGTGCTTTATCCACACAAGAAAATAAATAAATAAATAACTTGCAAGGCATCAACTTTACCGGCTCCTCGCGAAGGTTAATCCAAAGAACTCGTGTTTGCTTCCCATCCATTTGAGCCCCAATGTGGTTAAGAACATTCCGGATGCCGTCAATTGTGGGAATTGCAACACCATGGACATGCAACGAGTCAGCCTATTACAAAACAAGAAAACAAAAATAAGTTAAATAGAGTTGAAAAGCAAATTAAGGATGCCATGACACACATCAGAGATTTTCATGTAAGGTTCTTAAAGTGTGAATAATTTCTGCATCACATGTACAGTGGTAAATTTAGAAACCAAATATGCAAATAGAATTACCAACACAACAAACTCACATAAGGTCATCACATAAGCATCCATCCAGGGTGGAAATGCAATGGCCACAGTATTATAAAATGCCAGTGTATCCATGAACCCCACAATTGTTTCCAAAACCAATGATAATGTAATTAACATGGTTACATAAAGTTTCCAAAAAGAAAAAGGAAAAAGATCTGTGAGTTTATTGGCACATATAAGACCACTAACCATTCAAGCAAATACCCAACATGGAAAGGGGGATGGATTATTAAGAAGCCTAGAGATTTAAAGATGATATCAGATGTTAAGAATGTAGGCAGCAGTACAAGTGAAGTCACAGAAGGGGTTGGAAACAGGTTTAAGGATGGCAATCAACCAAGTTCTATTATTAACATATAATGCACAAGTCTCCATTGTAATCGTGGTTCAGTGATGCAAGATAAAAATGAAATCAGCTCAACCAGGTAAATCAACCTCCATCCAGGGTCTGAACGAACATGCATTGGGGCTTTTGTCAAAAAAGTTAGGTTATTTTTGTTCGGCGCTTTTGTCAGAGGATTAACTTCGTTTGAGACCACTGAAAGATTAAGTGGACAAAATTCAGGAGGAGGAGAACAAAAATTAGGGTCATTACTCCCATGACTCTGTACCAAAGAAAGAAAAAGTGTTGGGAAGGCAAAAGAAAAGAAGAGGAAAGAAAATAAGATAGATGTGGGAGAATTGTTGGGGGCAAAACCTGACGGAAATTGGGAGCACCATCGATCTGCGGAGACAAGCGTTTGTTCTGGCAGCCAGGGAAATGATCACTCTTGAGAATGGTCTTCTTGCCCAGCACAGATCCCCCTCTTTGCTTCATAACCTGCTCCGGCTCCTTTGGTATCGACATGCCGCGCTTCTCTGTCGCTGTCTCTCTCACACACACACACACACACACACGAGATACGATTACAAATTACCAATCACGATAACAACGCTCCCTCTTTTCCAAAAAACAAAAAAAAAAAACACTCCTCCGTCGTCTTCTGTATGTATGTATGAAAGAACTCCTCACATACCTACCATATCACCAATGCGGTTCAGCGGAATTGAGAAGAGTCGCGCGCGAAGAAACCAACGCCACAACGAAATGCGTCGCCGATGCTAAACCAAATGGAAGAGATGAGCTCTTTCTTTCTCAACACGAAAGAAAGAAAGAAAGAAAAACTGATGAAAAGATTATTATGCAAGATGGGTGGATGGAACGACGGACGGAGACGAGTAATGGATAATTTGTTAGCAGTAATTTCTAGATAAATTTTTCGAGCATTTTTTTGATCGAGACTTTACTCTTTTGGATTATTAGGGACTGTTCACTCTTTTGTATTTTACTTCCCTACCCATTTTTCGGATTTTCCATCCGTAGTTGTGACGTAATCCAGTAGGGTAGGGTATGCTCACCCGATCTGACCCAACTTTGTAACGTGAAAGTCGTGCACTGCGCCTTTTCTTCAATTGAGGGGTTGTTTCGGAATTTCAAACGAGTAAAAAAAATTGAATTATTTATTTTTAGTAATCATTTTTAATAGAAATTATATTAAATTTTTTACTTTTCTTGATTTTTTTAAAAAATCTTTTGGGATTTTAAAATAAAAATTATTTTTTTTATCTTGTCAAATGAAATTTAAAAGTCCAAATTTTTTTTGATCAATTTTCAAAAACAGAAATTACTAAAAAACAAAATCTAAATTGAGCTCAAATTCGTGGTGCCATAGATAGGGACAAGCCTTGTGCAAGTTTAGCCATCTACTATTTGCTCTACAATTTTTTTACTTAAATTTAATATTTAAATACAATTTAAGGCTTGGTTTGGGTTATACTATATAATCCATCTTTTTATCTTTTTATTTTTTTTCCATCACATCACCTCTCTACTTTTTTGTACATCTTTTCGTAAAAAGATAAACAGTGCACTTTTTTAGGACACCCCAAACCAACCCTAAATCTCACTTTTTATTTTATTTTTGCGATTTTAATATTCAAACTCATAATTATTTTATTTTTTCTCTCACAAATATTACATTCAATTACAAAATAGTTCAAGCCTCTTCCTAAACATAAATATTTTAACCTATCAAAATAACCAAAGTAAATGAATAAATTGGAAAAGTTGGGAAAATGGCTTTGGGAGGAGACGCGCGGGCGGGCGGGGCGGGGGGAGGAGGGGGGGGGGGAATGTATATAGCCTCGTAATAATATTTGTTAAATGAAAAAGAAAAAAAAACTTGTAATGATAGGAACACTAGAGAGAAAATTCTTCACTTGTGATATGATATATAAAGTTATTGATTCTTTTGGTAATTTTAGGTTCATTTGTTTATTTGATAAACTGGTCAAATCACAATTCACAATCCGTCATGAGATTAGTTTGCACAGTTCACCCTAATAATGTCATGAATTTGTTACTCAACATGGGGCATCGACGTGTAAATGATTGTCATATGATACTAAAATCCTTGCAAAGTTGTGCAAAGACCTCTAAAACATACCATTTTTCTCTTTTATTATTATTATTATTATTATTTTGTTGACAATCATTTTTCTTTTATTCTTTGAAATGCTTGAAATTGGATTTGAGTTGAATTACAAATTTACAGAAAATCTCCTAAGCTTTTGAGACTTCAAGTTTTATAGTCATCTGCAGCAAGGCGGGCAAAGCCGGTTGGGTAGAGGGGTTTGAATATTGGGGATGGTGGTGGGCAGGTTGGTGGAGTGGTGGTGGGTTTGCAGTTGGGGCATGGTAGGCAGGGGAAGGGGTGGTGGTTATGTGGAGGGTGTGGCGTTAGTGGGCTAGCATTGCTGGTAAACAACAAAGGAAAGTCACCATCACCTGTGCGAAAGGTTCAAGCAACCAAATACAGCAACAATGATGCACATTAAAAGGTAGAATGTGGCTGTAAATTGAGAAGGCCATTACCCAGCATCAGTACAATATGGCAACATGAGATTCAAGCAACCAAACAATAACAATTATGCACATTAAAAAGGAAGAACATGGCTATAAATTAACAAGGCCATTATCTAGCTTCAGTACAATATGGCTATAAATTGTCATTGATTTTTCTTTTATTTTTCACAAACCAGCATATCATTTGTTCACACATACAAACAAATAACAAGGATCACATCTGCCTTTGTTTCATCTTAAACACCCCACACACACACACACACACACACACACACACACACACACACATTAGATCAAATTCCACAGCTTATGGATAGCACTCTCTCCATAGAATAATCAACTGTCAAACTGACACATCAAGAGTAGCATCCATATTAGCAAACTCTTTAATCAAGTGTTTGGATGAAGGCAAGCCACCAGTCACATCCTCTTCAATGCCACATTCATTTGTTCCTCTTTTGATCTTGAAGTATCCATCCTGCCATTTAAAAAGCTAGTTGAGTATTTAATAAGGTCATATTTTAATGTACCTAATTATGGAAATAAAATAAATGACATGTAGAACATACATCACCCCAGCTTCTATTCCACTGATTTGCAAGAAGCTGCAATACAGTTGAAGTATACAATGAGGATACTGTCTTAAATATGGATTTTAAAGATAATAATGAGGATATCGTCTTAAATATTGATAATAATGAGGAATATATCAACCTACCCAATAATCCTCCCCATCCTCAGTAGTTCCCCATCCAATTAGCTTTACAGCATGACCACCCAAGACATCACCTGTCATGTGCTTGTAAACACCTGACTTGTAATGAGCAAAATCCTGATCCAAAAACAAGTATGGCAGTTAAATAAAAGATATACTATAAACAAAACAACAGTCAAGTTCAAGAAGCTCATAAGAAATTACATTCAATATACAAAGCATTTTGCAGATGAAGTAGAGAAAACCAAAAGGAATAAGATACTTAAGACACAGAATTTATCAAAATGTGATATAGAATCATTCTCCGACTAAAGATTCAAGCAGTGTGCATAATTCCACTGAGGGTAATCTTATGTCCTAAGGACTGGGGCATATTTCTTCAGCTTCATGAACTCACATTATGGGTTGGAGGGCCAAACTAAACACAACAGAATCACATCCACACAAGCAGCACTACATTATGATTTCACCACAGAAGTTCATGAGTTTTTTTACCTCATAGACAGTGAAAGAGACCTCAACTGGTCCATTTTTATAAACTTCTGCCATGATATTGTTGGGATCTGAGTGGATTCTGTATGCACTGACACTGAAATGTTTTGATTGCCTCCAGAGCAGGTTCTTGTTTACGCACTTCCTCTTACACTTTGGTGTAGCATACGCAGGTTCACAACCCGGATGTGAACATCCAGTATTATCAAAATATGGGTCACACTGCCAGAACAACAATTTTTGAGATATTTAAGAATGCATCTCGGCATGTATTCACATTTGTAACTTAGCCAATGAAGCCATTCATAACTACTTTATTACAGAGCATAAATGTTCCTACCTCTTCAGTGACGACACCATGGTGGACAAAGTATCGCCATGCATAAAGAGGATAACCACCATCACAACCATCACCGCACAAAAAGCCACAGCATGCTAAGACATCATTAACAGATAGAGAAATATTCTGCAATAAAGGAATGGTAAAAAGATATATGTCAAAATATCTTTATAACAAAAAATTGGAGTTCTTCAGTTTGCTGTCCGTGAAAGTAAGACCTTACCATGCCAAAATGGATACAAAAACGATCAGATAGTGACTCAACAGCACCAAAAGCCCAACAAGAACCACAATGACCCTAATTTACAGAAAATCAGATCAGATGACAAATCTACAAGGATCATTTTTTGGAAAAGAAAAATGCATAGAAATGGCAATGTGAGTCACCTGATCTTTTAATGCGGAGAATTCCAGTTGTCAACATAGAGAAGAATAAAATATTAGCACCTTCAAAAATAATCATAAATTAACCAAGACCAAGCAAGTAACCAACCAAGAATTTTTCCAATGCTGCTACATTGAGGCCATGCTGTTCTGGCATCAAATTGATCCGGCAACTTCACTGTTTTTGAATGAGTGATAACAGGAACATTCTTCAAAACATGCTGTGGTGTTGGTTTGACTCCAAGAAGGTGCTTAAATTGGCCAACCTGCAAACCAAAGGAAGTTAAGGGAAAAAAAATAGAGACTTGGCAACAATGGGGCATAGAACTGGAAGTTACCTATGTATTAAACGGATATGAGAGATATAGCAAAACCGAAGGCCATTGAGAAGACTCACAGTGTAATTAGAGAATCGAGGACTCATATCAGCTTTCCACCCAGCTCTGGGGTTTCCATTTACCAGGTTAATAATTGACTCCTGGATCACCATAGAGATGGCCATAATTTCATAATCTGGACAAGCTTGTACATGTTATAAAAGCAAGAAAGTAGCAAGTACCTGAAGAATTTTAGAGTTCAATTTTAGATGGGAAATCGGTTCAACTGTGACAGCCTGCATATAGAGAACTAAGTCAGTCCAAAAAGTTCATAATTAAATTTACCTTACAAAAAACAACAAATTTAAATTTACAAAGAAACAAGAAAAGGGAGCAGCTTATAAAGTCACCGAGACTTCTCATCCATAGCACCGCCATTGACTCTCATACATGAAGTGTTTCATTGATCATTGGAGAACAAGTTTCGGATGCACAGCAGGCTGAGGATATCTTACCCACCCCTTTTGTCAACAGCACTGCTAACGCCCTTCAAATGTGTGGGTTTTCATGGGATTTGAGTTGATGGAGTGAGGTCTGTGGGAAATTAGGGAGGAAGTGGGGAGGGGATGAGTGAAAAGAAAGAGAAATTAGAATGAGAGGAGGTACAGAGATACGAGACTCTGTGAATGAGAGATAATTAGACAGAGAGAGAGAGAGAGAGAGAGAGAGAGAGAGAATTCCAATGTGATAGGTGGGACGAGGCCAACAAGGGGATAGGTGGGATGTTTCTCCAGATCGGGAATTCCAATGTGATATAGAAGAGATGTAAGTCTTAAGAGAGATAAGATGTCTTCTCAATTACCAATGCTTCCTACCATGCACTATTTATTATTCCTACCGATAAACCAATATTTTGAAGGATGCGCCAACCGAGACCAACTGCTGTATCTCACGAAATCGACCACAGCTGTGCAGTTTGATTTGGATCGGAGAGTTGAATTGGGTTATGTGGGTTACTGAACAGCCATAGTTGCCGACAGGTTGAGTTGAATGGTTGCTTTTTTAGTAGAAATGAAGGCTCAAGTAGTGGGACTAAATGAATTCCAAACCTTCCATGCAATCGATCCCTACTTTAGCAAGATTCTTTAAGCCTTGCAAAGAGGAGATAGAACTTCCTGTCCTAATTACATGTTGAATGATCACTTCCCCTTTAAGAGATTGCAACTGTGTGTTCCAATTGTTCTTTGAGAGAGCAATTGTTGATGGAACTTCGTAACAAGGGACATTTTGGCACAAGCAAGACTCTTGGTTTACTCCAAAGCAATTACTATGGGTTGGGAATGGCTAGGTGTGGTGGCCTCAAAAATACTACCTTATTAACAATGGGCCCAACCCAAACAAGGGAGCTCATATCACACCCCCATCTATAAAAGGAGGGCATCCCATGGAATGAAGGTATGCATCATATACCACACAACACACTCACTCTCTTGAGTTCTTCATTTTCTCTATTTGCTTCAAGTTGCTAACTTTATCATCGGAGTGTCTCCCGGTTGAGTGACACTGACTATGCTCATCCAAGCAGATCTATAGGGGTCAAGCTCTTCTCTGCGTTGGATCTCTTCAACAATCCATGTGAGAGAATTTTCTAGGTCTCACAATTGGCGTCGTCTGTGGGAATCGTCTGAAGAGTTCAACGAATAAAATAGCAAACATGTTACTGTGTGTGCTTACAAACTCCGTGGAAAACTTTTGTTCATTGTCAATCTTAATGAAAATTTTGTAAAAACAAAACAGAGTTCATAAATCTACTTTTGAGTCTTTATTTTCTCTCTCTAAAAATGAGTTTCACACTTTTCTTTGTGAGCGCAGCTTTTCGACAATACAACATGGGTTGTTCGGCCAAACCCACCCTAGGACTTTATTTATTAATTTATTACCTCACAAAGTTTATTTTAAAGTTGATTCTTGAGATATACATACATGTGCACGTGCTAACAATCAACAGGAATTAAAGAATTATGTGTTATGGCTCAACAACAAATAACCAAAGACTTGCCCCAACTTTAGTTCAGCAATGCTATAGTCATCCTTATGGCGACGCCGTTGTCCACATGAAACAGTTCAAGAATAACATACAGGATCAATTTAAAAATCAACGACTAGGTCTAAACTCTAAGACCTAAAACTAGAGCACAATAGAGCAATATAGCCAAGACCCTTCACTGGCGGGGCTCTGGACTTCTGCATGGCAAATGGGTACACCGATAGATCTATGGCTATGAACAATTCACAAGGTTCGTACCCAATTTCCTTGGCTTCTCAGATACTTCATCATTGACACAAATTGATCGGCAAACAATCACTCACCGAGTTCCAATCCCATCAACAACAGTTGAGGCTTTATCTCTGAAACGTGAAGCCTTGTGCTTACCAACATGCCTCACTGACCAAGCAGTTTCAACAAAGTAAGTACTAAGTATAGCGGAAATATTTCGACCAACCAAAGAAGTTGCCGAGTTGCCAACCAAACATTTCAGCAAGCCGAACAATCAAGAGGTTGCCGACCAGTGTTTCGGCAATCCAAACGACCGAGAAGAGTTTTCAACCCCTCTATCTTAGCTGCCAAAGTTACCATAGTTATGAAATATTTGCTTACCATTTCAAACAATCCCCGAGCAATTTCCACGCCGAGATGTAAACCGGCCCCCATTATTCGCTGCCGAGTGTGTACTCAACAATCTTGAGCCTCTTCAAGCTCTCGTCAAGCACATTCTTCCGCCGACTACACTTTAGCGACGAGCCGAACAAACAAAAACAAAAAAAGAAAAACAATCTTGTTTTTGGTCAACTTTAGGCGTATAAATAGTGGAATAAACACTAGGCCGCGAGAGGAATCCAACACCGCAAAAATGAGGCGAATCGGACTTAAAACGAAAGAGATACAAGAACTTAAAGTCAGGGGTTTAAATCTAACAAATTCTGCTTTTTCACAATGTTCTGCATGAAGAAGATAACATCAAGATTTATCGTGTGCTCCTCGGCGCAAAGTGCTCCGTTGTATCTTAGCGCGTTGAAGTTAATCGGGTGGTCCGATAACTTGGGGGATGCCTACCTTTGCATTTTTCGCCGTGTAGAATCCATTTTTGGAGTCCAATTTTGCAATTCTGAGTCTCACATTGGGATTAATAAATTGGCAAATCGAGGACGTTAAACAACAAATCAACAGTCAGATCGTGTCCAATTAGCATGCAATTTCAACAGTAAGATCATGGAGCTAGGCCACAATCATCTGTCTTCGCCAATCATTCATTCATCACCTTGGCCATCTATTGCCAACTGCGACAAGACCCACAATTCAAATCTTTTTATTTACGGCTCCGCAACATTTGTCATCTTCTTAAAAAATAATAAAATAAATAATAATAACAAAAATAAAATAAAATAATCTGGAGAGAATTTTAATTACAATAAGCGGATCCCCGATACTTTTGAGTTTACTGTTTTCTAAATCTATATCTCCAATATAATTTAATGAATTTATAATTTACATGCATGAAGATGTGGACTTTATTAAGGTTTGCATGGAAATGGCTTGATACATTATGATTGGCTCAACAATATTATTCGGCAAGACAAAAGGAGAAACTAATTGTTTCAGCAAGTTGAAAACCAAGACGAAGTAGGTAGATCTACAATTGGGTCTTGGCACTCTCTAGGAGAATGATCGGCTGATCAACGAATATGAAGGTTGCCAAACGGGAGCATTGGAAACACTATCTGAGCAGTCAATTTCGACAAACAAAATCCTTGACAATAGCCATCGCAAGCTTGCCAAGTCATCAACAAAATCCTTATGTAGTGATCATAAGCTCAGACTCAAGATCCAGCTATCACAAGTACGCCTACTCGGCAATATCGAAGAGTTGAATTACAACAATAAAGCCCAACGATGAGATTGCTTACTCGGCAAAGTGGCTATATATAATGCTTGACAATTTGGCAACATAACCCGCAATTCGGCAACATTCTTTATTTGGAGTCACCATTGGCCTACAGTCTGTTGAAGCTCATCCATCCTCTTCAGCAGCACATGGGTCATTCAGCAATGCCGAAAAGCTACCAACTTGTTGCATTCGCACAAATTAACCAGACTATTTTTCAACGCTCA
Source organism: Camellia granthamiana (assembly GCA_036172215.1). Classification (NCBI taxonomy): domain Eukaryota; kingdom Viridiplantae; phylum Streptophyta; class Magnoliopsida; order Ericales; family Theaceae; genus Camellia; species Camellia granthamiana. Next base: position 477,596 of record JAXFYN010000020.1, on the reverse strand, counting down.
ATACTGAACTATCACAAGCAATGCAAACCAAGTATTTCGACAGCAGTTATAGGACACCTTCAGCGAGCCAATTACATTGCAGACTTGCCGACTTGCTCATTTTCTCTCTCTAGAAATTGGGTCCATATTCCTTTTCATGAGAACAATTGCTTAGCCAACCAAAGGGTTCATATCGACTAGAGGAGTCTAGACTCACCGACTAAAAGAGCCTTACTAACCGATGACCGCTAATAGTCGCGAAACAGACCAAATTTTCAGCACACTGACATTTTTGAAGTTATTGAAATCACGTTTTGACCATACCAGTGTGAAGTACTCATTAAGATGAGTCCAACACAACAAACCACATCAAAATCAGAGTTCAAACGAAGTGTACGAGCTCGTCGAAGTTTGTCAAGCAATGCCATTATTCCATCGGAGAAGACAACTTGAGTTGGCCAACCTAAGAAATTATTGTGTGCATTGCAGCTACATTACATCCAGTAGGTTTCACACCAAGGCCATGCATGAACCACAATCAAGTTCAAATACATAACTTGCCAAATACAAACACAAGGATCTGTTGTGGCAAAGTGGTTAAGTCTTATTCTTTCATCCAAAGAGCGCGAGTTCAAATCTTGCTGGCAACAATTTCATTTATATTTTTGCCAAAGCCGCCAAGCCAAGCCGAGCCGAGCCGAGCCAAGCCGCGAGCCACCAAATTGAGCCGCCGAGCCGTCCAATGCAGCATATGTCAAAGAAATTATCTACTGCTTTGCGGAGCCCAATTCTCCACCGATTTGAGCCGTCGGATCCATTTTGGCTAAAATTACGCCATCAGGAGTCCGATTCCAACGATCCGATAGTCTTCTGAACACATTTGTACGGTTTGATTTCTCAAATTCCATACAAAAAATTTGTAGATTTTATATGCAGTGCCACATATCACAACTAAAACAACATTTTTGCCACCGCGCCTAGAGTTTGCTCAATGCCAAATTCAACAACTACAACTTATTTGGCGACTTTCTGCCTATATCATCGTCGTCACCAACGCCGCACCTGCCTCGAAACATGGTACACCGATCCTCAGGGCAAGGCATCCACCTCAACAATTTGTTCTCGGCTTACTCCTCGGCAAGTCTACGTTGGACAATACAAAACAACTTAACTAATCTGCTTCTAATATTGGTGTCCGTTTTTCTGCTTCCCACTTATTGTGATCACCAAGTCTACAAATCCATGACAGAGGATACACTATTCCATATCCTTGCAATGTCTGACATTGAGACGAAAGCCTCCGAATTTGGAGCAAACCCTAATTTTCTATTCATACATACATTTATACATGCATTCATATAGTCATTCATGCATTCATTTTATTCATTTATCAAATGTATTCTTCATCGAGAGACCTAACGTTTATTTGAATAGTGTAACTCAGCAATGAAAACTCTCATTCCTTCTACTGCAAACAATGAAAGTTTTGGGACAATTGTGGTGGCCCAAAAAATATTACCTTATTAACAATGGGCCCAACCCAAACAAGGGAGACCATCAAGTAAATATCACACCCCTATCTATAAAAGGAAGGCATCCCATGGAATGAAGGTATGACTTATATCTCTGCACCCAGTGTTTTTAAAGGCTCAAGGCGCACTAAGGCGCTGAAGGTCTCTCGGGGCCTAGGCGCAAGGCGAGGCGCGGGCTTTATTGAAGTAAGGCGCATAGTCTTCGTAAAAAATAGAAAAATTAATATAGACTAATCATTCACAGTACTTAGACAATTTTTAAAAAAATAAAAAGTAATCAAGATTCAAGACAAAATATAGAATAATTCTCAAAGCTATGAAAGTGCATATTACATAACATTCCAATTTTCAAAGATCAAATAATCCACATTCAATAAAATAAAAACATAAACACTAAACATCTAAAACATAAATATCCCACAAATACTAATATATGTCTTAACACTTAAAAACATCAATATCAAAAGAAACGGTAGGTTTGGTCGGTGTCAGTCAATCATCATCCTCAACATCAATGGATGTAATGTATGTTATGTATGTTATGCGATGAATTGCCACGCCGGATCTTTTCTATTACTTTCCGATGTCGTTTTCTACTTAGTACTTACTACACAACACAAAAAATAAATAACAGAAAAACAATTTCAGTATAATGAATGTAATGTATGTTATGTGATGAATTAATTAATGTATGTAATGCATGAATCAATTTTCTATTTTTTTAATTAATGATGAATTAATTAATTAATGTACATTACATTCCATTACATTCATTCCTATGTTACATTATTTTTTCTATTAATGTATGAATTAATTAATGCATGTAATGTAATGTATGTAATGTATGAATTAATTAATGTTATGATTCAATTTTCTATTTTCTTAATTAACTTATGAATCAATTTATGAATTAATTAATGTTATGATTCAATGTATGTAATGTATGAATTAATTAACTTACGAATCAATTTTCTATTTTTTTAATTAATGATGAATTAATTAATTTCAGTATAATGATGAATCAATTTCAGTATAATCATAATGAATGTAATGTATCTATTTTTTTTATTTATGTATGTATGAATTAATTAATTTATTTATTTATTTATGTAATAGTCATAATGAATGTAATAATCATTAATGAAAAAAAAAAGAAAAGAAAAGAAAAAGAAAGTCGAAAGAAGAAGAAGCAAATAATTGAAATAATTGAAAAAAAAAAGAAAAGAAAAAATAGATCCACTGAAAAATAGATCCACTAAAGAAAAAATAGACTCAACTCAAATAATTGAAAAAAAAAAAGAAAAGGGAAAAAAAAATGAAGAAGAAGCAAAGCAAAAAAACAGAGGACTGAACTGAAGAAGTCAAAGTCAAAAAACAGAGGACTGAACTGAAGAAGTCGAAGTCGAAGGCAAAAAAAAGAAAAGGAAAAAAAAAAAAAATGAAAGTCGAACCAGTGTCGAAGACGAAGAAGAAAGAGAAGGGGAGAGAGAGTCGAACCTGCGAAGCCGAAGTCGATCCAGTGTCGCAGTCGAAGTCCAGCTCTTGTGTCGCAGTCGTAGTTGCAGACGAAGTCCAGCTCCAGCAGCTCGAAGTCGATTGTGAGGCGAAAGAGGAAGAGACGACTTCGATTAGGGTTCATCTGAGTCCTATTTGGCTCATATGGTACATGAGTTCTAATCCTCTGTGATTACGAGCCATTCGAAAGGTTCATCTGAGTCGTTAGATCAGATCTACAGATTAAACACTCAGTCGCGCCTAGGCGAGGGCCTTGCGCCTCTCTCGCCTTGCTCAAGTCGCGGCTAAGGTGCTCGCCTGGCTCAAGTCGCCTCGCCTGGTACCTGTACAGGCGCAGATGGTGCGCCTCGACTCGCCTTGCGCCTAGGCGCGCGCCTAGGCACAACTTTGACAACATTGTCTGCACCACACAGCACACTCACTCTCTTGAGTTCTTCATCTTCTCTATTTGCTTCAAGTTGCTAACTTTATCATCGGAGTGTCTCCGGCCGGCAACCCCCTTTGGGTGGTGTTGACAATATTCATCCTTGCAGATCTACAGGGGTTAAGCTCTTCTCTGCGTTGAATCTCTTCAACAATCCATGTGAGAGGATTTTCTGGGTTTCAACTTGGTATGTGGGCAAACTTTTGCAACGATGTGTTAATTGGTAAATTATAAATGTTGATGCTTAGAAATTGAAAAACTATCTAATGAATATATGGCTTGTCATATTTTAGATTTAGAAAGTACAAAAAAAAAAAAAAAAAAAAAAAAAAAAAAAAAAATTGATTGAGGGAAATAGAATAGGCATAACTTTAGATTTTCCTTTTTTGTCTTTTGGTTGGCTTTTTAAAATTTAACCACTTTGAGCTTTTTGTTATTGTGAAATATATAAATTAGATATAAGGGGAAGGAAAAACTTGGGGAGTGTCTTGTGTAGAGAGAATGTCCACTTTCTCTTAGAAATTAGGATTGGAAGTTTGAAAGTCATTGATAACCTAATGCATTACTGCACTACATAAATAATATTGTAGATGTGTATGCTATTTATATATATATTTTCTTTTGGGTAAAGACATAAGCTATTTATATGTTTGCTCTTGTGCACGTATTTCTCTCTCTTGACTTTGTTCTCCATCACTCTTCTTTATCCTCTTTCCCTCCTCTTTGTTCCTGATGAATCAAATGATCAAAAGTTGGTTAATAAAGCCCCTGCACACCTATTTATAGACAACCAACTCATCTACTAACACACACAAACACATGACAACCACTTACATCAACACTCATGCCCTTGAAAGTGATTTTTCCAATAGAAGCAAACATAACAAAAACTAGTCAAACACATAAGGAACCAAGTGTTAGACATTGAAGGTATTAGAGATGTTCAGGTGAGGGGGCAAACGCACTTGATAGGCATTGTCATTTGTCTTGCTCAAAATCTCACAATGACCCACTTTCCGATCTGTCAACTTAATATAAGAACCGCGGGGCTTTCTGTCCTTTGTCAAAACTACCGAAACAAGATCACCCACTTTGAAGACAACCTTTCACTTGTGTAAGACAGTTGCGACTGTGGGTATCTATACTATACTTGGCACGTGGAGAGCCCAACGGGCGTCACGTCAGCACCACTACACATCCACGTGGCAGACTCCTGAGGCACCACGATGAGTATGTCATCACCATTACGCATTCACGTGGCAGACCCCTGAGGCACCACGATGAGTCGAGATTGTATGCCTAGCCTAAGCGGAGGCGTGCACACCACCAAGAATGAAACAAGGCCGCATGGAGCTGGCTCACTTAGAGCTCTTCATGGCCCTTCACAACTCAAGAAATGTATTGTCCACCCACTCACCCAGCTCCATAACAACATAGCCAGACTCTTGGCTCACATATGTTTGGCTCACCTATGTTTACTTGGCTACTGAGGTGAGCCCTTGGCTCACCCATGCATTCACCCTCTTGGCCGCCTAGGTCGGGAGCAGGACCTAGGCGCTCCCGCTTGGGATCATTGGAGGATTGTGGATTGGAGGCTAAGACCTCGGGATCGTCAAGGTCGTGTAGCTATCTCCCTGTAGTGATAGCTCCCCCTTTGACCTGGCTTAGAGAAAGAGACGTTGACCTTACACTTACATCTGATGCACATAAGATACGCCTCTCAAGATATCACACCTACCCCTGCAGTTCCTATGATACAACCTCCCCGAGGACCTGAATCGTAGGACACAGCTAGTAGGGCTGATATCACCCTCCTGTCGAGTCGAGGAGAACTTGCCACCTGCCTTGAGGTTGCTTGGGCTCCAATACTCCTGGAGTCTATATAACGGCATCATAAGTGCAGCCACAGACACACAGCAAGAGCAACAAGAATCACATAACATACATTAAGTGTTCAAGGTCTCTCACTGCCACCTCTTCCCTCTCTAAGCCTGCCTTGGTCTTCTACTCCTCCACCTCCGGTGATCTTAAGTCATTGAAGTGCCTACCATCTTCCCAGAGGTCAACGACCGATCGCCTCTAATCTCCATCACCCACAACGACTTTGTACTTAGCATTGGATTGCTTGATTTGGGCCCTCACTTGAGCATGCACTTGTAGCATAAACACAGTCATATCCTCTGCTTTGACATTGACCCTCTTGAGATAGGCAAATGAGCAAGATCTACCACACTAAAAGGTTTGGCACTTAGTTGCACGAAGCGAGAGCGTGGCCACTTAGAAGAGTTGTAGGTCGGGAGCTCGCAGAAGAGGAGATCGAAAGACAGATTGAGATCGCCTTGCTCTGTCATCAGAAGCGCGATTCTTCTCCAATTCTTCCTTAGAAGCGCAAAATTGCGCTTCTTTCTCAAATTCGTGATGAGCTTCGACGATTCCTATTACTAAGGTTTGGCACCACAAATTACTTCAAATGGAGACGTGTTATAGAAGAATTATAAGCAAATTCAGCCAAACTCCCAACCCTCAGGGCGATCTCCAATAAGAAATCTCATTAAATTCCCAATAATCCGGTTGACCACTTCCATTTGGCCATCAGTTTGTGGATAGAAGTTCATGCTAAAGTGCAAATTGGTACCAATCTTCTTCCATAAAGTCCTCCAAAAATGACCAAGGAATTTGGTATCACTATCCGACACAATAGAAATAGAAACCCCATGAAGATTGTAGACTTCCTTGAAAAAGAGATTAGCCACATTAGTAGCATCCATAGTCTTCCGATAAGGGATAAGATGTGCCATCTTAGAGAAGCGATCAAGTATAATAGAATCACGCTTGTGTAGGTGGCAATCCTAACACAAAGTTCATGTAGTCCATGCTAATGCATTGCCAAGGACCATTAGGCACCGGAAAAGGCAAGAACAAACCCTCGTTGGTAGTTGTCCCCTTACTCCTTTGACAAAAGAATTGAAACAACAAAATTGAGAATCTTGAAAGATAAGAGAAGTTGAAGGAAAGTACTCAATAATGTGGGAGACAAAACAGGCCTAGGGTATGGTGAAAAAAAGCAAGTTGTCAAACCACAAGTACATAATACCATAGAAGATACTTGTAGGAGGAAGACTCAACCTACAAAAGTAAGACAACCTAATCTCTCACAACCCAAGTTACATCCAAATAGGTCCTTGTTTGTTCCTATCTGTTTTATTCTTTTAGACGTTGTATGAGAGGCCATGTAGTTCAAGAGTGCACTAAGAGGAGGAAACACAATAGTAGTATGCATATTACAGAGATGAGCTTAGAGTTCAGAGGCAGTGAAGTTGCTACAGTCCAAAAGTGATAGGAAGAATTCTTGATTTAGTAGAACACTAGAATGTCCGAAGTCAGAAGTCAGTCCTTTCTACTTCAATCCATAAACTGGGGGAGGTGTACTCTTTGCCTAAGTTATTAGGTATGATCTTAGCCGTTTAAGGATCCTTGTGTATCGTGTCTATTCTTTTTGTCGCTATGAACCGCTGCAAATTGTTTTGTTGAAAATTATTTTGAAAAATATACAAAAAATTTACTGAAAATTAATGTCATTTATTTTGATATTGCAATGTGGCCTAACAATTAGATAGATCTTATAATTTGCAATAATTTGTTTGTTAAAAGAGTGGCCCCGTGGTTAGGCCCACATTTTCCAGCTCTTGACGTGGTTCAACCTTTGCCTCCTCTACTCTCCTTTCCTTTCCCTCACTCTATATATAGATCACCTATATAAATTAGATTAGCCTAGAGTAGGTTTGCTAATGTTGTTTGTTTGGGTGGAAAACATTTTTTATGGAAAACTTTGAAAAAAAAATTCCATAAAAAATATTTTTTTATGTTTGGTGGTGGTGGCGGTGGCGGTGGGATGAAGGTGGAGGTGAAAGTGGTGGCATGGTGGTGCGGTGGTAATGGTGGTGGCGATGATGATAGTGCCGGTGGTACTGTGGTGACAGTAGTAAGCCTTTAAAGGTGTTTTGGTGAAAAATATTTTCCGTCCAAAGTAGGCTTATTTCCTGTGGACCACGGAAAATGTTTATGTTAGACTATTATTTTTCCCGAACCGCAAAAAATACATGAACATTTTCCCAAACAAATGGAGCGTTATTGATTAAATATTTTTTTCCGAGAAATGAACTTTGTTTTGTGGTGGACAATTATAATTATACCAACTGATAATTTTTTGAGAAAATAATCAGTGTCCAAGTACAAATTCAAGTTTAAAAACGAATAATCTGGAGCATAAATAGATGCAGATCCTCAACCTAAGTCCAGCCAAATCAATCAGATCTTAAACAATAAAAGCTACCGACACTGGTAACTTAGTTACAAAAAATAACAATAAAGCAAACAAGATAAGGGAAAAGAAAACGACAAGATAATCAGAGCACGCAGATCCTTAATTTCAGCCAGCCAAGTCGGTTAGATCCGAAACAATAAGAGCTTCTTCTTATGCATTTAGTTAAAAAAAACAAAAACAAAAACAAAAACAAAATCAGAAAGGATAGGGATGGATAGAATTATCAACCTGTAGTTGAGACGCGGAGATGAACCCCAAAAGTAGCAGAATCGCAACGTACAGCTGGGCCGCGGCCATTCCTCCCTCGAATTGACTGTATAAACGGGGAGGCGAGGACCTTGAGTGGATAAAGGCCGTAGCGAAGTTGGATGATCGCAAATTGGAATTCGGAGATATATATCGGCTTATAAACAAATATATATATATATCTTTGTTGAATTTTTATTTTTAATTTATCAAAATTATAAATAACTGCCTCAAATTTCAGACAAGACAAACGCATTTGAGAAAATTTTATTACCAGATACTCTTTTATCTTTGTACACATCATATTTTAATTCATATATTTAATAAATTTAAAAAAAATATTTTATTTAGTACACAATTCATTTTTATCAAATGTCTTCTTTTTTTACCAACAAAGGTTGGTTCAGTTGGTAAGGGTTGTTCCTTTCGTCCATTTGGCTTAGATTCGAGTCCCACTGCCAGCAGTCTTTTGTTGGTGGACAATATTATGTAACGCTTTCCCTGACCCTAGAGTAGGGTAGCCTCCCCTCCTAAACTATTTTTTGAATAAAAAAAAAAACTCTTTTCTTCATCCTTTCAACACCAAGGCTAGGTTTGACATCCCTTAAAAAAGTCAAAAAAATCACTATCCTATTTAAGTCATATCATCTTATTTAAGTCACATTACCTCTCTACCACATCACTTCAAACCCAACTCATATTTCATAAAAAGTCAAAAAGTGTTCTTATTTAGATCATCCTAAATAACCCCTAACTCTAATCTCTAACCTTAACTAGCCACTGTCGCCACATGCACCATAGTCGTTGTCGTAGCTCGTCATCGTCATCGTCATCTCCTCATCCTTCTCCTTCTCACTCCACATACCTCACCACTGCCAATCTCACCCCAAATCGTTTCCCACCTCTTTTCTCCTTTTACCATTGACATCACCACATCTTCTACTTATTGTTATTATTATTATTATTATTAGAGTAATGATTGAGACCCCTACCTCCACAAAACCCCCACAAATCTGAACCACTCATGATGTGGATTCCACAGATACATAAGTGGGCCCTACATATATATGGAGGACTAGGATCACTTTGGTGGTGTGGGGGTCATTCCCAAAGGGGGTCTCAAACATTTTTGTTGTTATTATTATTATTATCTTCTCTAAAAATCCTAGTGCGCCGTTCTTCCTCCCTAGTTGACGTTGTTCTTCCTCGAGTTGCAGAAGAAAAAGAAGAGAGAGAGAGAGAGAGATGCGAGTTGTAGAAAACAAGAGTGAGAGAGACATGACTAAGAAGAAGAAGAAGAAGAAAAAAAGAGCATGTTGGGGTGAGGTCGATGATGGTATCGGTGATGGAAGGCGCGATCATGATGGCAAAGATAATGGAGATCGCAATGGTAGGGGCTGTAGGGATGGGCCATCATTGGATGACGAAGATGACGGAGAATGGTTGAGGTGGTCAAAGGAGGAGGCCGGCGATGGTGCGGCGACTGATTAGGGCTAGAAATTTTTGGGTGGTTTGGGAACTAGGCTTCTAGATGTGTAAGATAAATGGTATTTTGGTATTTTTATTTTAAGATAAAAATGTAATTAGAAAAAAATTCATTAAGTGTGTGGAGGGAGAGAAATTGGTGATTGGAAATAGAACTTCTCACACATTTGACTTTCTCACAATATGAAAATTAAATTTTAATCCCTCCAATTTACACTTTCTCATAATGCTTTCAATATGGTTTCGCTCTTGTTATCTCTTGACTCAAGTTTTTATTAAAATTTCAAGACGCCCCTACCTCCGAACACATACCAACAAACCAAACCAAATCAAACCCAACACATACACATACAAAAAATAAGGTAGTTCCAATGCATGAAGCTCTCGTCACAAAAAATAAAAGAAGGAAAATTGTATTGACCTTTGTTGAAGTGTTCGACCTTAAGGCATGTACACTCCTTGTTTTAAAATAGACAAACACCTCCCTTGCCATTAAAATGTATCAGTGAGAGTTAACTGTTGACCAAGTCGATAACATAAAATGATTATTATTATTTATTTATTTTTGCATGCAATAAAACAATTTTAAATTCAATGTCATGTCTCTAAAATGAATAAAAACATTTTCAATAATGACCTTTAATAATTGAGCTACCATCTACATCTAATGTATAAATTCACACACTACTACTCTATAAACCTAAAATTCAAATTGGGTCTTAACTAAATGCAAACCTTTCCAATCTTTTGTAGTTACTTCACTTTTCATATATAGATATATAAGTGATATTAATAACAAAGCATATGTAAGGTCTATAGTTAGTGTTGAAAATTCAACTTTGAATATCTTTATGCCCACGGAACCTCTATTATCACAAAACAAACCCACAATATCTACCTAAATGGTTCGCTTCGTCTTCACCAAACCCCATAAAAAACATGATCTCCATATTTGAATTGTAAGACATTTGATGGTAGGGTATGTTAGTGTTAGGACTAGTATTAGGTTGACAATTGCATGACTTGTACGTACAACCTTAGGTAGAACCTTTGTCACTACCAAGAGATCACATTGGACTACTTGCGATATCCTAGAAACTTGAAGTGCCATGGGAGATTTTCATCAACATGAAAGAAATATTTTGGAAGAGCGTCATTAACATGAAGAAGTCTTTGGAAAAGGCCATAAAATTCCAAGTTTATTAGCTTGGTTAACCATGATGTGGAGCGTGGTAGTCCTCAAAGAGGTTCTAATTAGTCTATCCCACAGTGATGTGATCAACCATAATGGAAATCCCAAGAGTCCAGAAGACTAGATCATAGTATGGTCAAGGGCTGGTGATCAACCATGCTTGGATTTTTTTTAATAATATCATATTAAAGGTGAAATTATTATAATAGGTATTGATAATTTTTTATTACAAAAAAAGTTCAATGCATGAGATAGAAAGTGAGAGGGAGATTTATGACTAGATATGGGCCGAGCTAGTTTGGGCTTCAGTCAAAGTCTTTACTCGAACAAGATGAGGCCACTCGCTTGACCGTGGTTTTAGCACGGTCAAACGTTGGATACGTGTGGAACTGAGATATTAGCCCGAGTGAGCTTAGGACAGAAGTTTGAGGTGCTAGCCCGGTCTGGAGATGTGCATTTCATTAAGAGTTGGATGGAATTTGTCCTTGGAAAACCATGTTCGACTGAGCAAGAACTCGTTGTGGATTGGCAAGCTCGGTTGAGCCGATGTGTAGGTTTATCTGTTAGGACTGGACAGGTAGTGCAGTCCTGAGGGAAGATTGTGGCGCCACGCTGGGAATAGCTAGGTAAGGAGTACTACGTGGCATAATTGAATTACAAGAAGGAGATTTTGCTGTCCATACGCGTCAATACCGTTAGGCGATTTCACTATTTAGTGTTTGGCAGTATTTATACTTACATGTGGAAGAAGACGAAAAAGGAACATGCCCACATGTCAGAGGGATGACAGACAAAGAGAAGTGTGCAGAAACTATATAAATGGTGCTACGCTTCCATGCACAGGTTTGGAATTTTTGTTATCAGAGCTACTTGCATTTTGTCTCATCTCTCTTTCTTTTTCTTTAGTTATGCTAACTTGATTGTCGGAGGAGTCTTTCGGCTGCACAGCCATGGAGTAGCTCACCATATTCTTGTTCTAAGGTTGAGTGACGTTATTTAGAGCTTGGATACGAGGAGTACGGAGAGCGACGAATATTTTCTCCCCGTATAATTGGCCCTATCTGTGGGAAGACTTTGACAGATAAAACCATGTTCTCCAATCTTTTCCGATCACTTTTCCATGGCACATAACGATGAAACCCCACTATCTATCATCAACGACATCACTCCAAAGTCAGTCCGAAGAAGAGATGGCCCTCTCGCCATTCCGACTATGGCGGGCCTGGAGACTTTCTCTCGAGGGCTATCCAGAGACGCGTAAGACAAACACGTGAGGAGCACTGACCATTCACAGAGTCCTGAAGGGCGCTGGTGATGAAGAGAATCATACGCTCAACGCTTGGAGCACAAACTGAAAGACCAAGATGCCATCATTCGGAGGATGGCAACTGAAATAAAGGCGTTAAAACAGCAAGTCAAGGGGAATGGTGTTGCTGGAGTGGGAAACCACAGTGAGCGCACCCAACTTCGTTGTTCAAGTAATCAGAACCAGTAGAGGATGCCCTTTCTCTTCATCACCAAAAGCTATAGGATTGGTGATTCTGACTCGTAAGCGGAGAAGTCATACATGCGAGATAGCAGTTACCGTCCTTCGTGTCTGTCGACAATGTCGAGATACTTTTACTTTGCCTGTTCAGAGGACTTAAGGGACATCCTGGAAGAATAAGCACACCAGCGGGAAGCGCAAAGGGTGTCAGCATTGTAGCGGCTATCCCACGGAGGTCGAGCTAGCGAAGAGGTCATAATGTCGACGCCATGCTTGGTTGCGCACGTGCCATTGGACAGGGACTTGGCGAGGCAGAGCGCTACCCCTTTCTCCCTTGAGATAGAACCCACACCACTTCGCACAGGCTTCCACCAGCCCAAATTCACGCTGTATGATGAAAAGACCCATCCGTACATGCACGTGAGCCACTTCCGGCAAGTTATGACTTGCTACAGGCGAAACGACACACTTATGTGCTTTATTTTCCCACCAAGTTTGGGTCAGTTGGGCCTGAAATGGTTCGAGAGGCTGCCGGAGGAAAGTATCAAGAGGCGGCAGCAGTTGGCGGAGGCATTCGTGACCCGATTCAAGACTAACACCAAAACACCCAAGGAAGTTGACCACCTTCTGGGCATCAAAATGGAATTGGGCGACTTACTCAAGGCATACAACGCCAAGTATTGGAAAACATTCAACGAGATTCTTGATTGCCAGACCAACCTAGCAATCACTCAATACAAGCGCGGTCTTCCAGTCGGACATAGACTAAGAGACTTGCTCACCATGAGTTAACCAACAACCATGGAGCTGCTGATGTAGTGCATCAATGAGCACATCCGAGTTGAGGATGATGAGACCGCGGCTATCGTGAAGGTGAATCAGGTAGCGAAGGACAAAAGGATGGTCGAGAAGGTTCAGGAAGTCGGACATGAGGCAAACCGTCCGCACAACTGTGAAAAAGAACAAGACTACGGTGCTAACCGCAATAATTGGGGCAAGGGTCGTCACAACGATCGAGCTGACTACCCCTGTGATACTGCGAAAGATGCAAATAGAAAGTTGAATGCCTGAATAGGCATTACCACAGTTTTCAAAATACCAATCTATCGCATCCTTAGCGAGATCCGTAACAAGGCACACGTCCGGTGGCCGGCTAAGTTGGGAGATGTGCAAAGGGGCTTTAATCCGCGGTATTGCTGTACCTTCCATGATGAGCGTGGGCACCTCACCGAAGACTGTACACCTCTGAAACAACATTTGGAGGAGTTGGTAGTCGCTGGCCACCTGGACCATTACATCGTCAAGGCAGCACCCTAAGCTCACGTTGAGCCAAGCGGCTTAGCCACTTTAGATGCACCCCCCCAAAAGAGTAATCAATGTGATCCATGGGATCATCAAGCCAGCGTGGGTATGCGAGCTCTAGGGGATGATAAAGAAGCTAGAGTATATAAGAGAAGTTCTGTCTGTTCAACTTGCCATAAAGAAAGGCAAGACCGATGTAAGGGACATCCTCATCTTTTCTAGTGGAGATTTAGAACGGATCCAAACCCCATACAATGACGTGTTGGTTATCACGTTGTGCATCAAAGACTACGACATCAAATGTATTTTGATTGACCAAGGGAGCTCGGTCAAAATAATGTATTATGATGCCTTCAAATAGCTCAAGCTGGAAAACAAAGACTTAGCCTCAGCAACCTTGCCACTGGTCGACTTCAACTCACAACCAGAATGGCCGGTTGGGAAGATAATCTTACCGGTCAAGGCAGGGTTTGATATGAGGCAAGTCGAGTTTTGGGTATTGAAGGTGCCATCGACTTACAACCTAATCCTGGGCAAAAGATGGCTTCATGCCATGAAGGCGGTGGCGTCGACTTACCACCAAGTAATGAGGTTCCTCTTTGCTACCGGGATGATCGAAGAAGTATGGAGCGATCAAGTTATGGCCAAGCAGTGTTTTGTGGTCGTAAATGGAACCCGAGCTGCCAAAGGTTTCGTTCAGATGATCAAAGGACCAGAAGATCAAAGTGTCCTGGATGATGTGGGAAAGAGAGTCGAGGAAGAGGCTATCGAAGACTTAGTGAAAGTAAGGATTGATGAGAGCGACCTGAACAAGTTCTTTTTGCTCGGATCATCCTTGTCCCCTCATGAATGGTCAGAGATCGTGAACTTCTTGGTGGCAAACATTAAAGTGTTCGCGTGGATGTCTTACGACATGCCTGGCGTCGATCTGAACTTTATTTGCCATCAACTCAATATTTTCCCTGATGCTAAGCCAGTAGTATAGAGGTCAAGGTGATCAACACTTCACTACGCCGAGGTGGTGGCAAAAGAGGTGAAAAACTTGTTTGAAGCAGGGGCAATTCAGGAGGTGCACTACCCTCGGTGGGTTTCTAACACGATCATTGTACCGAAGAAGAATGGAAAGTGGCGAGTTTACGTCGATTACAAGAAAATGAACAGAGCATACCCCAAGGATAATTTCCCATTACCTCGGATCAATTAACTGGTGGACCCTACAACCGGAGACAACAAACTCAGTTTCCTAGATGCATACTGTGGCTATCATCAAATTTCCATGCACGAACCTGATTGGGAGATTACTTTTTTCACGACACCAAGGGGATTATTTTGCTACAAAGTTATGCCCTTCGGGTTAAAGAATGTTGGAGTGACTTTTTAGATAATGGTTACCAAGATGTTCGCCCCGCTTCTTGGCCGGACAATGGAGGCATACCATGGTGGTCAAAAGTAAGAACGAGGTTGACCACTTGATCGATCTAGCAGTAATGTTCACAATCCTTAAGCGACACCAGTTGTGCCTCAAAGTATCAAAGTGTGCCTTCGGTGTGGGATCAGGGAAGTTCTTGGGTTTCTTGGTGACCAACCGAGGAATTAAAGTAGATCCCTCTCAAATCAAGGCCATCCAAGAGTTGAAGCAGCCCAACTCAGTAAAGGACTTGCAACATCTTGCTGGGATGGCAGTTGCGCTTAATAAATTTATTGTATCTGGTTTTGACCCGACACTTTATTATGTTCCAGACTCGGGTTTCATGCTTCAATAATGTTATTCATCTCTTATTCCCCTTGTTATTCCTTGGATTGGTCATTTGAATTGTAGTTGTGTGTTTGGAACAGGTTGGTTGCTTGTTTTTCCAAACCTTTGTTGTCTAGATTTTTGCTTTTCCGCTCGAGCGTCCATTCTTGCGCTCGAGCGGGTTTTACAATTTTGCTCCTTCGCTCGAGCGACCATTCTTGTGCTCGAGCAAGCTTTGTAAACTCTCAGTATTTTTGCAGACTTGTAAATACTAGATGAGTGTATTCTACGCTCGAGCGGGTGGACGCTCACGCGTCCAATCTTACTCTCGAGCGATGTCCTTCGTCTGTAAAACTTCTGAATGTGTGTATTCTACGCTCGAGTGTCACTTCTTGTGCTTAAGCAGAACATTGTGTCTGATGCTTGAGCATTACTTTTCACGTTCGAGCGGACTGCGTGTATAACAGATCGCGAGAAAGACGTTTTCATCACTTTTTCATTCCTCTCTCTCTCTCTCTCTAAAACTTTCCAAAAACCTAGATCTTAAGTTTCTCTCTCTGAAACTCATATTCTCTCTACTTTTTCACCTAGATTCATTGGGATCTTCACCCTAGTGCCTTTGAGAAAAAGGTAGAGCGGCTCAAGAGCTCTGTTTTGATCCGAGTAGAAGTTGGTTTCGACGTCTTTAAAGCTTCTCCTTTGTTGCTTTGGTCTTCTAAGCTTGAGGTAGGAATTTTCGTCACTTTCATATGGTCTTTAGCTTAGTTATTTGTCATTGTGTAAAAATGATGGGATTTGGGAGTAGTTTGAACAAACCTAGGGTTTGGGTGTGAAATAAAAGAGGAGTGTAGACACCCCATTTTTGACCGCCTTTAAGACTTGGGGGCTACAGGTTGATCACTCGATGACGAAAGCTATGCTATGCAAATGTTCGATTTCTTCGGCAAGGAGAGCTTCAAATCCTAACCTTACACCCCATTTTGGACCAAAACTATTTTGACCAAAATGATTTTAGACTTTAAAACCCTCTATTTCAAAATATTTTTGAGAAAGTTTCTACGATGTTCCGAGGCTCGCATTTCTTATGCCTAAACACTCCAAACCAAACCTAGAGAGCTTCTTGATGAGGTGATTTGAGCTTGGATTTGAGGTCTTGAAGCACTTGAGAGTATGAAATTGGTTGGTTGTGACTTAAGGGTTCATTCCTCTCCAAGAGATATACTTCTCTTGCTTTTGCACCATCTTTACAACACTTGTTTTCTATGTTTTCTTGCTGGATTTAAGCTCTTTAAAACCTATTTTTGTAGGCTGAAGGTAGAGGGGTTAATCACTCTTCTTTGAACCTTGTTCTCTAAGCCTTTCCACTTGTGTTTCCCATTCTTTCATCAACTTTTTTTGAGATTTTTACCACTAATTTTCAAAGGTTTTTAGAGGCTAAAAAAGTGGTTTTGAAGTCCCAAAAAGGGGTTAGCCACCCCTCCTTTGGCTTGTTTGCTAGCTTAAATTGTCATGTTTTAGTTTATTGTTTTAGCTCCTTTTTGTCTTCATTCTAGCATGTTTTCCCACTGATTTTGGACTAGAAAAACTTTGTGTTTTTAGGCTGAAGCTTGGGTCCTAAGGCCATTAAAGGTTGAGAGGTTAATAGCCATTCTTTGTACCTTGTTTTGGAGGCTTTTGCCCTTGTGTTTCCCACCATTTTACTATTTTTTTTCCAAGCTTTTAAACACTAAATTTCAAAGTAATTTTAGTGGTAAAAAACACTTTTTAAAGTCCAAAATTAGAAGGGTTAGCCTCCCCTCCTTGTATTTTGTTTACTAGCCTAGCATGCTCTATGTTTTAGCCTACTATTCTAGCCTTTGTTAGCTCAATTTCAGTATGTTTTAGGATTGTTTTTAACCTGTTTTAGGACTGTTTTGAGCTGTTAGTGGCATTTGAGCTTTGCTTTGTATAGTTGTAGTGTAAGTCCTTTCACTAGCTTGTTGTTTTAAGGCTTTAACAACCATTGGTTTGAGTTCATTGCATGTTTTAGTGCTTTTTTATCACTCATTTTTAGCACTAATAATCTCTGTAATCTCCCTCATTTCTTCACTTTGTCATTTGATTTGAGGGTTGTTTCAACCTTAGGGTTGTTTAAGCTTGAGATTGAGACTCATGCTTAATGGTTTAATCCTCCTTTGAAGGTTCATTACCAACGGCATGAAACTTCTCTCATGCCTTAAACTACCCTTTGGTTGACACTTCCTTCCCTTTAAAGGACTTCTCACCAATGGACTTAATTGGTTAAAAAAGGGATTGGTAAGTTAAAATAAGTAAACAAGTAGAAACTAAAAGTGTGCAAGATAAGGAATTGGTGTTGCATTGCATGTGTTCAAATCGGACGTTAATTTGAACACAAGGAAAATGGGACATTTTATACTCAAAAGTGATGAAATGTACCATTTTCTTTGGTCTTTATTGCCCTTGATAATGCATGACAGGGTGATGGACATTTTGGTCTTGTTGTGCATTTATTGAACTTGCACAATTGGTTTCACAAGCTATCATGCAATGAATTTTCTTGATTGATGGTTTGTGAACCAAAACTTGTCCCTCTTTTGATTTCCCCATAAAAAGGAGAGGCAAAATGTACAAACAACCCTTGAGAAATACACTGTTTTGCTCTCTATTGCAGTAAGGAAGTTCAAACCAGCAGTGGCCGACAGCCACCACCAGTGGTCGACCGGCCACCATTGGTAGCCGACCGGCCTCCTGTCGGCCACAAATGAAATTTGCATAGTGTGTTGCTAAGGTGAAGCAGAGATGTTCTGGAAGTGGGCAGAATTTTCAGTGATCAAATGTGCAAACAAAGGCATTCAACAGCAAGACAGTGGCTTTTCGGGTGAAAAATCGAGCATGCATGCATCCCTCGCTTCTCAGGATTAGCTAGTTAGTTTAATTAGCATTAATTCAAGTACATGTTGTAATTAATTAGTTGTAGCTAATTAAGTGTTGTAAATAATTAGTTAGTTTAACTAGTTATTCGATTTCGATTTGTAATAATTAGTTAACTAGAATAGTTAATTAGTTTGAAAGTTTGTAATAGTTAGTTTAATTAGCGTAGCTAGTTAGTTAGCTTATTCATTCGGACCCTCCTTCGCGAGGGCGCAATGTTGTAATAAGTATGCATGCGTGTGTGTATGTTTTCCAACCCCACGTCTTTCTCCCTTTTATTTAATCGCTTTTGATGGTTAGATTAGGGACATGTTTCAATTAGCATATCGCATGCTTGCATCCATTCATCTTGTGTTGCATGCACCGAGGCTTGGCGCATCATTTAAACTGCATCGCAATTTGAATATCTTATTTGAATACGTGTTTAATTGCATGATTGTTCAAATCAATTCGTATGCCATGTTAGTAGTCGAGCCTATTAATTGCATTATTACATGCGTTGCATTAAGCATCTTGTATAGTTAGGATCATGCATCTTTCTAACTAGTTTCTATTTTGGCTTGGAGTATTAGGTAAGTTTTTATGCTTTAGCATGCTTGCATGAGTGTGATTGCCATATTTCCATGATTAGCATACTTGCCATGAGACTATATGCTTAAATGCTAAACTGCATGAATGTCTGTGGATGAAGGCTTGTTGTTTGAATTGGAATGATTCAACAAATGTGAGTTTTAAGACCACTTTGTTTGGTGGCAAATCCGCATCTTTAAGCCCACTTGAGGTGGCAAATTCAAACCATTTTCGCAAACAAACGTGAGTTGAATTGTTACAAATTGAGCAAACTAGTCTATACTTGCTTGTGCGCATCACATAGTAAAGCTAGCCTAATAATCAGAATAAGAACACATAATGTTTATAAAAAAATCATATCATGATTAATAGAGGCTGATCTTTGATCGGGCGAGCTGGGGTGCTCAATTCAAGACCTTCCCTTCTCGTACCTAAGTTCCCGAGCTGAGATAACTTTGGTGATGATGGACATGTGGCCTTTGGCACGAGTCAAGGTTTCCTAAATTTTTTCAAAAATAAAATATTTAAGTAGCGACTCTGTATCTGGCAAAACAGTCCAATTTTGGCACTATTTGATTTAAAATCAATTTTTCAAAAAAGGTTTGCCGGATTTGGACTCTTTGGTGTTTATCAGTTTCACATTGCACTTGTGAGACTAGATTCAGAACCGCGGGAGTCCGAACTGTGAGGCCTTCTCTCAAACCTTTCCGAACGGTGGGCACGGGAAAAAGGAGAGTCCACAAGGGTTTTTTGATAAATGGAAAATAAATGGTTATGGAGTTTGAAAATGATGTTGTATTGTGTCAAAATTGTTGATTTTGGTACTTGGGTTGATATTTGGAAAAATGGGGAGTTTTGTCCTAAATGGGTCAAATTGTTATTCTGCATAATTAACGAAAATTGACATTGGTAATGTGAAATTAGAGGATTATTGATATAAATGGTGGAGTTGGACAAGTGTTGCCTCTTACCTATGGAAACTTGATTAATTTATCTATTGAGAAGATTATATATCTGTTTAGAAAATATCTGTGTTGGGCTATCGGTGGAGGATAACTATGATTGTTGTAGAAATTGTATGAGGATTAGGTAAATTGAAACTAATTTATTGCTGGTTGTCATTGAATATGACTATGTTTAAATACATTGTATATGTATGATGTTTGGGAGGAGAAATGGGATGTACTCCATTGTTTGGGAGGAGATTGGGAATGGACTCCATTGAAATTAAGTTGGCCAGAGTATCTAGGGTGAAAGTCCCGAAATCTTGCGTATACATAGGTGTCGATCCTGCGGACGAAATTTTCGTAAAATGGCAAATTAAAGTGTTTGTGTAGTAATTGTGTTAATTGGAAAACCACTGGGTTGTAGTCTCAGCTGGGTTGGTGAAAGATAATGAAATTGGCTCATGACTGGAAATGAATCGAAGGAAAATTGATTAAGATATGAATTTGGTACTTTATGATTATATAAAATGTGAATGTTTTGTCACAGGCATTGTATATTCACATTGCACTTATATCTTTGTTAAATCTCATATATTGTGCTAGATTATTCCTATTGGGCTTTGGCTCACCCTATTTGGGAAAACCATTTTCAGGTGTTGGTGATATGCCTTCGCCAAGGCAATAGCTTAGAGGGACTTTTGGGAGAACCAGTTCTTTCTCTTATTGTATTATTTTTGTATAGCCAAGGGCTTTCATTGTCTTGAGCTAGGTTCATTTTTGTTATAACCAAGCAATGACTTGAAAATATGTAAGCCTATAGGGCATATGATTATCTGTTTAGTTTTTAGTTCTTATATCAATATAACAAATGCTGTAGATTCAGGATGTATAGTTTGTGAATGTATATCGCATGTGTTAGCTTTTCTACACGACCTCTTATGAATGAAAGTATATTATTTCTATTATCTTTTTGCTTGTGGGTTGGATTCATTGTATTATTTTTGGGGCGTTACAACTTGGTATCAGAGCTTATCGGGTTTGAATACTTTGGGTACATGGGAAGTGGTTATTACCACAATGGGTTTGTCTCGCTAGTTAAAACGTTAGTGTGTATTGTATGCTTATGTGATAACATGCTTATATGATTATATGGGTATGAGATTTAGTTCCTAAGATATTGAGTGGGTCTACGGGTTTCTGAAAGTCTTATTAGAAGAGCACTTGATCACTGCTGTTTCTAATTAGAACTCTAGTAACGGCACGGGATGGTCATTATCTAGGAAGGAAATTCGTATGTGTTTACGTGACTATGTGCTTATATGGAGTGAATTACTGTTGTCCAACGCCTTAGGACACGAGTGAGTTAGCTTTGGCACATTTGTGAATGTGCTAATCTCTTGTGTTACCTTCATTAAGATGTCTGGACATAATCGTGGTGGTAGGCACGGTAGGCTTAGGAGGCACAAGGTGTCCTATACCGGATGATATTCTGGCACAGGAGGAAGAAGTTGGTCAGGTCAATGTGGTCGAACCAGTGGGTTAATAGGCCATGGGCACCCTAGCCCACGAGATGGCCGGAGCATTTTGGGAATCTATGGACATTCTTAGAGCTGAGAATCAAGTCCAGGCCCAAGTGGTTGAGGCAAGGCCATCTTTTCTGAAGAGAGAGTTTTTCCGGTCAAATCCGGATGAGTTTTTGGGTAATCCCAAAGAGCCACTGAAGGTAGATGAGTGGCTAGAGCAAATAGTGAAGACGTTTGAGATGCTTGACATCAAGGACGACCAGTAGAGAGTGACCTTGGCGTCTTTTCAGCTGAAGGGGGATATGGGTCAATAGTGGAAGTATGCGCGTAGGCGCATTGGGGTGACTTGAGAGGCATTCGTCAATGCCTTCCAGGACAAGTTTTTGCCTCCCACGGTTAGGGAGAAGTTGAGAGACTAGTTTTCCAAGCTGGTGCAATTGAACACACCAGTGGTTGAGTTTAAGGCCATATTCACTAGCCTCTCTAGGTTTGCTCCTGAGCTTGTAGCAACTGAGGAGCACCGTTGCTTAGAGTTCGAGAAGCGGTTAAGGACCGTGCTTATGTTTCGAGTAGCCGAGTCCATGATTAGAGATTATGGGCGCCTTCTGAAGGTAGCGACCCATCTTGAGACTATTATGCAAGCAGAGGAAGAGAGGATGAGGGGCTTCAGGAGGAGTTAGGACCGGGGGACAGTAAGAGACAGAAGGGTTCTAATCCCCAATTGCCCCAAGGAGCTTAGTCGAGGTCCATTTTTCTAGTACCGAGTTTGGGTTTTGGGAGTGGTGGCCAGGGAGATTTTACTTGTTTTAAGTTGGTCAGTTGGGCCACAAATCTCCAACTTACCTGCAGAGAGGAGGAGGGCAGCGAGTAACATCATCTTCGGCTCGTTCTCAGGGCCAGAGTCAAAGGAGGGGGTAGCCGCTCGCTTGTTACCAGTGTGGGAAGCGGGGCACATAAATAGATTTTGCCCACAGTTGGGTGGCACATCTAGTGCGTCTGGTTTGAGGTAGACACAGAGCCATCAGCCTGCACAGTCAGCACATCCCTCAAGGGCCAATCAGGGAGCCTCTTTGGCTCAGTCAGTGCATCAGGCCTATGCTCCAAGGGGTGAGCAGGTTGAAGAGAGACCTATGAGGCATGTGTATGCTGTTACAGCACCAGACCTTGTACCCGCTCCTTCTGTAGTGAGAGGTACCTTCTTGTTTTGCAATTCAGTTGCTAATGTATTGATTGATACGAGTGTATCCTATTCTTTTATCTCGTCTGCATTTGCATCAATTTTGGGGTTAGAGTTGGCTTATTTAGCATCTCTTATCTATGTAGAATCACCTATTGGTGGTGAGGTTATTTTGAACCAAAGGTGTCGAAGTTGTGACATAGAAGTTGCCGGTCGTCGACTTCTATTTGCATTTGTATTTGTATTGATTGACATGCCTAGTTTTGATGTTATTTGGGGTATAGATTGGCTATCATCATACCGGGTTGTTATAGATTGCTACCGTTAGAGGGTTACTATTTGTACCCTAAGCGGTGATTATTTTTATTTCTTGGGGGACTGGGTAGATAGAGTGTTATCGTCGGTATATGATCCGCGTGGGCAGAGTGAGCTTAGTTGCCTTCTTGCTAGCTTCTTGAGTAGTGAGTGTGATGAAGTTTGGGTTGAGTTGCCAATGGTGGTTTGTGAATACCCCAATGTCTTTTTTGAGGATCTTACTAGTTTACCACCTCACCGAGAGATCGAGTTCTTTATTGATTTAATGCCTGGCATGACACTAGTTTCTATGGCACCGTATAGATTTGCACCTTCTGAATTGAGTGAGTTGAAGATTCAACTCCAGAAATTGCTAGATAAGGGTTTCATCCGCCCTAGTACTTCACCTTGGGGAGCGCCGACTCTCTTTGCTAAAAAGAAAGATAGAGCGTTGCGACTTTGTATAGATTACCGGAAGTTGAACCGGGTAACTGTTAAGAACAAGTACCTAATGCCTCATATAGATGATTTGTTTGATCAGCTGAAGGGGTCTTGTTGCTTCTCTAAGATAGACCTGAGATTGGGTTATCACTAATTGGGGGTAAGGGGGGAGGATATCCCGAAGACGGCATTCTGTACGTGGTACGGCCATTACAAGTTTCTAGTGATGCCCTTTGGGCTAGCCAATGCTCTAGTTGTGTTTATGGATTTGATGAACCGGATCTTCCGTGAGTTCCTAGATCGTTTTGTGGTTGCCTTTGTGGACGACATCTTGATTTACTCACCCTTCGATGAGGAGCACGGAGAATACTTACAAGTGGTGCTTGAGTTGCTTAGAGCCCATAAATTGTACGCTAAGTTTGGGAAGTGTGAGTTCTAGCTAAAAGAAGTTAAATTCTTAGGCCATGTAGTATCCGCAGAAAGGGTGACTGTAGATTCATCCAAGATAGAGGCAGTGCAAGATTGGGCACAACCTAAGAATGCTTTTGAAATTCGTAGTTGTAAACACCCCATTTTTGACTGTCCTAAAGACTTGGACGTCATCATTTGAGTGCTCGGTGATTGTGCATGCTCGCGCTCGTTTGGAGTCCCCGGAGTTTTCGGCTGCGCGCCTTGCCTCTGAGTCTCTGAACTCTTTTGGTTTTGTGCTTGTTTTAAGCCAAACCTTGGTGCCCCCTTTTGCTTGGAAGGAGAAGCAGAGGTATAGACCACTTTTCTCCACTACCGACCACCTTTGTTCCTTGCCAGCCACTTGTGGTGGTCGGTCGGCTAGGGTTAGTGGTCGGTCGACCACTTTAAGTGGTCGGCAGCCTGCCACCACATTCTCCTCTCTTGGCAGCCCCCCTTTTCTCCCTTGTCGACTAGTTTTCTCCCTTGTCGACCACTTAAGGTGGTCGATCGGCTAGAAGAGGTGGTCGGTCGACCACTTTAAGTAGTCGGCGGCCATTTTTCTATTTTTGCAGATATTTTTGGTGCCAACTGTGCCAGCTGTTAGGCACAGAATATATCCTCCATACACGTGTATGGAGGGATGGTAACAAGGTTCTAGCTTGTCAAACAAGCTTGAGGCTTGTAATTCTATATAAGGGAAGGTGCCTCCCCCTTCTCAAGGGTTCAGAAATTCGAGGAGAAAAAAAATTCTCTCTCTCTCTCTCTCTCTCTCTCTCTCTCTCTCTATTTTTGTGCTTGAAAGCCCCTTTTCTTCACATATTTGCATACAACCCCTTAACCAAACACCCTTATCTTGGAGCTGAGGTTTTTTAAGGCTTGTTTGGAGTTCTTTAAGGTTGGTTTTTTGCTCAGAAGTGCCTGTTTTGCTGTGGTTCTTCAAGGGTGAGTAGTTACTTTCTTTAAGCTTTATTTTACTTAAGTATTTGGACACCCTTGCATGCTATTTTTGGCCTAAGTTTCAACTAATAAAACCTCTGTTTTTAAGTGTTAAAAATGGTAGTTTGAGGCCTTTTTGAAGTTAGGGGTGTTTCACTCTCTTTGGTGGCTTATTTGCTAAGTTTCTTGCCTTCCTTTAAAGCCTTTGAGATCACCTTGTTTTGGCCTTTTAACCACTGAATTCTAGAGGAATTTCAGTGGTGAAAAACTTGTTTTGAGGTCCCAAATAGGAGGGGGGAGTCCCCCCTCCTCTTGTCTTGGTAGCATGTGTTGTTGGCCTACCAAATGAACATGTTTTTCTACCCTTTTGGGGCTCCATCTTAACATGTTTTTGGTCTTATTTTAGCATGTTATAACTCTGTTTATGGCTGGTTTGGTCACCTCTTGCATGCTTTAAACACTTGTAGTGTAATCCCACTCATTAGCCTTGCATGCTTAGTGTTTTGGCCTTTTGCTTGTTTTAGCTCTATTTCAGCATGCTTTTGGCCTTGATTTATCATGCTTAAACTCTGTTCCAGGTGATCTTGGTCATGTATGGCTTGCCTTGTAGGGCTATTGTCACGCCCTAAACTCGCCCCTAGAAGTTTGGGCATGACCACTTCAGTAATGGACACTTAACCTGTTATATATATATCATATGGGGCCTGAACGGAAGCATGAAATATCAAAATTTGACAATAGAAACAAACTCCATTGAGCTACTACTATCATGCCAGGATCATAAACTTTTAAGAGACAAATAAAATCTAAAATATACACCTGAACATCGGTTATCTACATACATATATACAGGCCCAGCCCTGTAATTGGGCATATATCAAAAACATTAGAGAACGAAGTGTTGCACACATGTCAACTTTAGGCCAACAACTAGAGTGCAAAACTAAAGTTCGTCAAAACTTCATGAAAATAAGAGCAGTTTCTCTTAGGCTTGGACATGGAAAGGTTCACCAAAGAGGACAAGCGTCATGGCTTAGGACTGACCACTTGGTTGGTTACCTACAGAAACAGACATAACATAGGGTGAGCCAAGCTCAGTGAATAGTATGATACATAAATGCACAATTTAAACATAATACATAACAATGCATAAATAAATGCGAAGATCATGTAGTTAATCTGTTCCTGTTTTCATTTCAAATGGCCTTAGGCCCTACTCGTGAGTCATAATGGTTTTAAGCCCTTGAACACATTAACATTAAGCTTTTAAACCTAATGGCATATAGCCCTTGTATACATGGCATAAAGCCCTTGTCAGAATGGCATAAAGCCCTTATCAGAATGGCATAAAGCCCTTGAAACATATTGGCATTAAAGCCCTTGAAACATATTGGCATTAAGCCCTTGAAAGATTGGCATGAAGCCCTTGTCAGAATGGCATAAAGCCCTTATCAGAATGGCATAAAGCCCTTGAAACATATTGGCATTTAAGCCCTTGAAACATATTAGCATTTAAGCCCTTGAGACATATTGGCATTAAGCCCTTGAAAAGTTTGGCATGAAGCCCTTGGAAAGTTGGCATGAAGCCCTTGGACATGCATATATGAACCCAAGAGTTGTCTCATACGGACTCTAGAGGTAACTCACAATGTAGCACTTAGTTCCGTGTAGCACTTTGTTTCATTTCATAACAACTTATACGGATGGCTATAAGCCTCATAACTTTCACAGAATGGCTTTCAGCCTCATAACTTTCACATATGTATGGACTCAAGAGGTGTCTCACATGGACTCTAGCGGTGGCTCACAATGTAGCACTTAGTTCCAAGTAGCACTTTGTTCCATACCAATAATCATTAGGTCTTACAGACCAAACCATACATGTAATGTCATACCCCGGAAATAAATTCATACATATGCATTATGCTTGAATCATAAATAGAAATCAGAATTCATACTTGCTTATACTTGGCACTGTAATAGTGCTAGCAAATCAATAATAAGTATGTTTTTTTTTTGTTCGTTCCATAAAGGAATCCCCCGACATTGTGAACTTGTAGCATACTTGAACATGTACATACATAAACTGGTAACATACGTAAACTTGTATCATACTTAACCTTATAACATACTTAAGCTTGTAACATACTTTAAACTTGTAACATACTTAAACTTGAACATATTTAAACTTGTAACTTAATTATTTGAACCACGGTATTATTACCCCCAGGTAAGGGCCGTGTGTTACGGATGTCATGAATACTTTACATTTATGGACAACTGTTCATTAATTCAAAACGTAACATATCAGAACATAGAGCATTTCTTGTTATATCATGTCATCGTAATACACTTAGCAAAGACAGAACAGTTTACATTCTAACGTGGGTTACATAATGATATTAAACCTTTGTTTTCATATCGTAGATTCTAACCGACTTCGGGTCCATACGTAACACAACAAGATAATCTTGGACTCATACAGATATCATTGTTCAAGAATGAACATAAGCTCCATTTATTCTTTAAGAAGAACGTAACATGCTGATAAATATCAGAGGGTTAATACTTGTTATTGACAGAACAAAAGGGTTCCAAAGTCATACCGACGTACGCAAATCTTTCCATATTCATAGAAATTCATATTGATTTTCACTTGTCATAAACGTTGATAACACTTACAAAGAACAGAGTGTTAGTGACAATAATTATCAACGATAATAAGATGTATATTTTTGTACTACTACTCATAGTGTTCAGGTGCTTGATCCGCCCCTGTAGCTGACCCTACACAATTCACATAATTCAAACATAATTCATCATAGTACAACACCATTCAATTCACTATGAGTCAACATAACATAATCCAACAAAGTCAATATCACTTAGTTCATCAACACCATTTGTAATTTAACATATTTCAAAATAAATCTTTGAATTCCATTTCAACATTCCAAAACCGAGTTCATATCATCCATATCATTAATAGATTATTTCTCCAATTTTCTTTTCACATTACAGCATGAATCACAATGTTCATAACATAGTTCATTCGCAAATTTTAAACATAATTTTCAAACATTTCCATTTTCCAATTAAACTTGAACACATATAATTCAATACCTCAATTTCATTACTCTACTTTCAATTTGGGCCAATTCATTAGTTATCATCATTAATCAACCTAGGGTTTCAAGAAAAACCTAGAAATTTCAAGAAAAATTCAAATTTCTTAACCCATTATTTTTTTGTTCCAATTTCCTCATTAATTACAAGTCTAAAGTTCATAATCCATCACCTTAACCCAGCAATTACATCCTCAACATTATAAACACGAAATCCCCTAACCTCAAGTTGGACATAATATGTTCAAAATTATAGATTTTGTATTTATATACTCAAAATACCATAAATCCATCCATGAATGCAAATATTGAAAGGGAATAAGGACTCCTACCTCAAGATTCAAGCAAGAAAAGCAAGCTCTGAGAAGAATCCTCCACAAATTCGAATTTCAATCGGTTGAAAATGTTGACCCTTTCTTGTTCTCCATCCTTGATGCAAGATCTATGGTAGATTTGTTAAGAAAAGTGGAGGAAATCAAGGTTTTGGGAGCTAGGGTTTCGGACATGGAAGAGGGGAAAAGAAGAGAGGAAAAGAAAATGTAAGAAATGGGCCAAAAATCTCGTTTTTGAGCTGCTGTCCCGCATAGCCCGCACGTGCGGCGCTATTCTCCACACGTGCGGCTCTACTTCCAGCACAGATGTGAAAACTTCAAACGGGTATAACTCTCTCATCGGGACTCCGTTCTAGGTCATTCTTATGTCCAAATTGAAGCCCCAGAAACAAGCTTTCCAATGGTTCCAACCTCACATTCAAATTCTGAGTATGGAAAAAGAAAAGGGCAAATGAATGATGGTTGATCGTAGGTTAACTATCCGAATTATACTCTTTGGTCCAATCTTACTTTACCATCATACCACCACCTCAAACAATACCCCAAAATAAGGTAAGAACATTCCAAATACGCTGTTAAGAATGTCAAAAATGAGCCCACGCTTGAGCGGAGGGAAAAATTTCAAGTCGATACAATAAAGGTCGCTATAACTCAGCAGATAATTCTTTAATTCCGATAGATATAGTTGAATTAAAACACATTAACCCCTAATTAAATAAGGATGACTTTTGGGGTCATTACAGCTATAGTGTAATTGGCTTTGTTAGTCTTGAGTTTTAAGACCCCTAGCATGCCTTATTTGTGATCTTTGTGTGATATGGCATCATTTGGTATGTAATTTCAGAGCATGTTTCACTGTCATACTCACATATGTATCACTCTTTCAATGTGTTTGAGAGTTGAGCTTTGCGCCTTACTTGTGAGCCATCAAATGAGCATGCTTTTCTTGCTTTTTGAGCTTAAGTTTCAACATGATTAGGCTACTGTTTTGGCATGTTTAACCTCTGTTCGGGGTTGGTTTGGTCATTTGTGCTTGGTATTGCATGCCTATAGTGTTATGCTCTTTGTTTGCTTCAAAGCTTTCAACTTTGAGCGTGTCTTGCATGTATCATTTTCATGCTTTGATGTCATTAAGCATCCTATTTCAGTGCTGGAATATGTGCCATTGCATTCCATTTTTCATTTGTTATATCACTTTCGAAAGTGGTCTTAAGCCCTTGTTGGTTTGAGCACGAAATTGAGGTGTTCGTGCCTTATGGTTTTAGCTTTCTCTTGAGGGTTTCTACTAACGAACGGCATGATGCTTCTTCCATGCTCAAGGTGCTTGTGGCTTAGATCCTCTTTCAAAATTAGAGGACTCTCACTTTTGGACTTAACAGATTAAGGGACTAATTGGTAATCTAAAAAGAGTAAACAAGAATTGGGCAAGTAAAACATGTCAAGATAACATGTGTGTGTTGCATTGCATGTGTTTGGATCGGACGTTAATCCAAACACAAGAAATGTGGGACGTTTCATACTCATAATGATGAAACGTGTCACATTTCTTGGTTGCCGACCCCTTGATTGTGCATGATAGGGTGGAGACCTTTCGAGTCTTATGTGTGCATTTATTTAGTTTGCACAAGCTTGATTCTTTGGCCACCATGCATTTAAAGTGCTTGGTTGGTGGCTCGAGAGTCAAGTGCTATACTCTTTTGAGCTTGAGATATGATAAGGAGTATGGAAGTGCATACATTTCTTTGCAAATACACTGTTTTGCCTCTGTTTGTGCTCTGTTGTAGCAAAGGAGGAATTTTAGGGAATTATTGGCCGATGGCCCTTCAGAGTGTTCTTGAGATCAAAAAGAAGCAATCCGGAACTTGGCGCAATTTTCAAAAGTCTAAAAGGGTGCAAACAGAGGCGTCTTGAGGCAAGGCGGTGGATTTCCAGGAAGAAGCAACCAAACATGCATATCTCCCTCGCCCGCGAGGCCATTTATCGCTTTGTTATCTAGATGTATTTATTACATGTCATGTAATTAATTAGTTTAAATCGTTTTGTAATATTTTAATTAGCTTAGATTAGCTAGTCAATTCAATTCGGTTTGTAATTAATTAGCTAAGTTAGTTAATTACTTGATTTGTAATAATTAGCTTAGCTTAGATTAGTTTAGCGTATTCATTCGAACCCTCATTCGAGAGGGCGCAATGTTGTAATAAGTGTGCATGTGTGTGTGTGAATGTCTTCCAACCCCACGTCTTTCTCCCTTTTATTTACCCGCTTTCGGTGGTTAGTTTTAGGGCATATTTCAATTAGCATACCTTATACTTTGCATGTTTGCATCATTCATTTGTCTTGCATGCACCAGGCTCGGCGCATCATTCAAACTGCATTGTATTTCAATACCTATTTGAATACATATATCAATTGTTGCATTCATATGTCATGATTAGATAACCGAGCCTATGTAGTTGCATTAGGCATTTTGTATAGTTAAGATCATGTATTGATTTCTAACTAGCTTCTATTTTGCCTCGGAGTACATTGTGAGTGTTTACGCTTTAGCATCCTTGCATGAGTGTAAGTGATTGCCATGATAACATGCTTGCCATGAGGCTATGTGCTTAAATGATTAACTGCATGAATGTTTGTGGATGACGGCTTCATTACTTGAATTGGAACAATTTATTAAAATGTGAGTTTTAAGCCCACTTGAGGGTGGCAAATCATGTTGTTTCAAGCCCACCTTGTTTGGTGGCAAATCCGCGTTTTAGCCCACTTGCGAGTAGTATCTTCAAACCATTTTCGAAAAACAAACATGAGATGTTTTGTTATAAATCGAGCGATTTAGTCTATACTTGTGTGTTGTGCACATCACATAGTAAGTTAGCTAATACTCAAACAAGAACATATGTGTTTTCAAAAACAACATATCATGTTTAGTAGAGGCCGATCTTTGATTGGGTGAGTGGCGGTGCTCATTTCAGGACCTTCCCCTCTCGTACCTAAGTTCCCGAGCCGAGGCAACTTTGGTGATGACGGACACGTGGCCTTAGGCACGAGTCAGGGTTTCCTAAATTTTCTAAAACAAAATATTTAGGTGGCGACTCTGAAATCTAGCAAAGCAGTCCATGTTTGACGCTTTTTGATTAAAATCAATTTTCCAAAACGATTTGCTGAATTTGGACTCTTTGGTGATTTATCATTCTTACATTGCACTTTGTGAGACTAGATATAGAATCGTGACAGGAGTCCGAACTGTAGCAGCATGAACCTAATTCGCACCCTCTTCAAATAGGGGGGCGCGCGGAGAGAGTTCGGGCGGTCTACAGTAGTTTCTTGGGGTTGGCTGGGTATTACCGTCGGTTTGTGAAGGATTTCTCTAGGCTAGCCTCACCTTTGACTAGGCTGATGAGGAAGGGAATCAAGTTTGTATGGAGTGAGTCTTGTGAGAAGTCGTTCCAAGAGCTTAAGGTTAGACTCACCACTGTTCCAGTGTTAGTTATTCCGGAGAGGGGCTTGGGATATTCGGTATATTGTGATGCCTCATGAGAAGGTTTGGGTTGTGTATTGATGCAAGAGGGGAATGTAGTAGTCCATGGCTCACGGCAGTTGAAAACACATGAGAGGAATTATCCTATCCATGACCTAGAGTTAGCAGCTGTGATCTTTGCTTTGAAAATTTGGAGGCACTATCTGTATGGGGAGAAATTTGAGGTGTTTTCTGATCACAAGAGTCTAAAATATCTGTTTGCACAGAAGGACTTGAATTTGAGGCAGAGAAGGTGGATGGAGTTCATAGAGGATTATGATTTCGAGTTGCATTATCATCTGAAAAAGGCCAACGTTGTGGCCGATGCTTTGAGTAGGAAATCAATTAGCAGTGTAGCTTGTATCGCCATTTGAGAATAGAAGATGTTGGGTACTCTTGGTGAGTTTGACTTGCATCTGGGCGAGTCTGTTGAGTTTGCAGCCTTATTTTTAGTGGTTGCACAACCTATACTTGTGAACTGAGTGTTAGAAGCGCAGAGGGGTGAC